>LPNX010965554.1:105223-447326 GCA_001517045.1 Pseudotsuga menziesii | reverse complement strand
GGAGAAGGACCAGCTCGGAGCTCGGAGCCACCGACATCGGACCAGCGCAACGGACTCCACCAACCTCCACATTGGAGGTAATACAAAATACAAACACTTTTTACATCGTCTTGTTATTGTTATTTCCTGTCATTTACTTTTACTGTCTTAGCTTAGCTTTTACTTTCCAGTTTATTTTTAGTTTAATCGAACTGCTACTAAGGATTCCAGATTCCTTAGTAGGTGCTCATCAGCACAAGCTAGGGTGAAAACCCTAGCTACAAGTGGTTTTGCTGTTACCTTGGGGTTTACCTTTACAACCTTGGGTACAGTCTGAGTGCTAACAAACTGGTGCCATTGCCGGGGACCGAAAGTGCATATCTGCCCTGGGGGAATGATAGTGTTTAAAAAAGATTTATGTGGGCAAACAGGAATTTTTGACAATAAAAAGGTTGTATGTTTGTCCTGGCGACTCCATTGTAAAACTTCTTCGGAACTTAAGGAGTCATTCTGGCTTCGAGAAGACACACACGAGGTAAATTTGATACCGAAATCTTGAAAAGTTTCAAAGACCCAAAAAAGTTATTTAAGAGAAAAAATAAAGAAAAGTTAAGTTTTCCTTTGTTTGGTGCATCATCATCTCAAGATTCTCATATTGATCCAGAATGGGAAGTTAATGCTGGGAAAAGTCTGTTGAGGACTAAATATGAGTCTGACCTTAAGAATACTGAGTTCAATCCTCGAAGGTTAGAATCTTATTTGTTGGATTCCCTCAGGAGAGATTTACAGCAGACCACTAAAGTTGAAACATTTACCTCTCAAAATACTCAAAGCTCTTCAGTTCTTGTGAATCCACATAGACCAATGGCAGCCAGATTTGCTCCCTTGAGTTTGCCTCCTTTATTACACGACCTTCCTAAGAACTATTCCCAAATAATTTCTTCGTTTGATGGAGAAGGTGACGTAACCGGAAAACGGGATGTTGCCAAGTTTGAAGATTTCATTGAATTAGAAGAAGTTGATTATCCAAATGTTAAAATGTGGTTGTTTGCCCAAATTTTGTCAGGTGAGGCAAAGAAATGGTTTAAAGATTTTCCAAATGGGTCTATAGTGAATTTTCAGGCTTTCCAAAATGCTTTCCTAGATAGGTGGGATGATAAATAGAACCCTTTGCGACTCTTATCTCAATATAACAGTCTCAGAAAAGGAGGTTTTGAATCTGTCCATGAGCTTTCTAGTAGGTTCATGAGGGTTTATAATTCCATTCCCGAGGATATAAAACCTTCTGCGGCCACAGCCAAATTACACTATGCCGGAGCTTTTGATAATGATTTTGCATTTTCATTAAGAGAGAGAAAATCAACAACTCTTGTGGCCATGTTTACAGATGCTCTAGAAGTAGAAGCAAATATGATGGCAAGTGGAAAGATGAAACATAAAGATATTGATAGAAGGAAAAAGGAAGAAAATTTGCCTTCTGCTTCTTCTTCTACTAATGATGTCAAATTTGAAATGATGTTGAAAACCATGGAAAATTTGATGGATAGATTAACTATGGATAATAGGGGATTCAATAGAGAACAAGCTAAGCCTCAAATCAGGAATCCTAATTTCAGAAGACCGAATCCTCCTGTCCCTCCCCAAAACCGACAAAGAGACGTAAGAAATCCAAGAAATAAGGAGGAACAGCAAATTCGTCCACCATTCCTAGAAAATTATGTTGCTGATGAAGAAGATCCCGCTGAAAATGAGATTCATATTTTTGGAGAACAGAACTCGGAGATATATCTTACTGAGGAAGAGCATAACATGTTTGGTCGGGAAGATGGAAGTGAAGAATTTGAAATGGAGACCGAGCAATATCAAAGGGGTTATTTACACGCTATGGATGATGTGCAGAGGAAAATCAGACTGAGGAACAGGGATGTCCTCATAAATAAAGGAAAGGAAAACCCAAATCAGCCTTCCACTAGTTATTTGAATGTAGAAAAGGGAAAAGAACTACAAAAAGAGTCTTTTGTAAATACAGAGGTTGAAAATGATGTACAAAGAGATAAAGCAATAAAACAAGTGGCTCCAGTTGATATGGAAAAAATTGGTTCTGGATTCAATTTACAAAATGAACTTTCAAAGCTAAAAATATCTGTTCCATTTAATGAGTTATTGAGAAACACTAAATATAGAAACACTATCACAAAAATGGTTAAAAATCAAGGAGAATGGCAATCTGACATTTTAGAGTTGAACGATGATAACCCTACTATTTCGTTTGGGTCAAAGGTTGAAAATTTAGAAAGTGAAGAAGTCCCTCCTTTCTATTTGAGTTTAAATGTGCATGATAAGGTGGTCCACAATGCTATGCTAGACTCAGGGGCATCACACAACTTAATGCCGAAAGGGGTGGTAGAGAGTTTGGGATTAGAAGTAACAAGACCTTATAAAGACTTGTACTCATTTGATTCTAAAAGGGTGAAATGCCTTGGTTTGATTAAAGATATGGTGGTAACCCTAAATAAATTGCCATCTAAAACTATAGTCATGGATGTGGTAGTGGCAGATATTCCACCTAAGTTCAGGGTATTGTTGTCAAGATCTTGGACTTCCAATTTGAAAGGTAGCTTATAGATGGATATGTCATATGCTACAATTCCTGTTCGAGATGGGAGCAGAAGATTATATAGTGAAAAAAGAACCCCTTATGTAGTGAGCAGTCAAGATAAACCCGAGATTCATCACATATATGCTGTTGATATTGATTTAGGGTCTTCTATTTTCTTTAATGATGCTGTCCCACATGATTTAGAAGAGGCATCGCAGAAGAAGTCTAAGGAAAATAAGGAAAAGGAAGTGACGGAATAGGATGCTTTGGAAGCGAAACAAAAAAGGGAAGGCCAGTGGATTATGTACTTTGATGGATCTGCTGCAAAAATCGGTGCCGGAGCTGGTGTGTATATAATCTCTCCTATTCAGGATTTCAAATATTTGTCATATAAATTAACATTTGAATGTACAAATAATGTGGTTGAATATGAAGCTTTATTACTGGGATTGCATGCTTTGAAGGACTTGGGAGCTCAAAAAATAAGGGTCTTGGGAGATTCAGAGTTGGTGATAAATCAGGTAAATGAAAGCTATCAAACCAGGCATCCTCGGATGAGGGATTATAGAAATGAAGTATGGGATATGTTGGGAAACTTCTTTATAGAGCATACAATTCAGGTAGTTCCCAGACATGAAAATTTGGTAGCTGATTCTTTGGCCGTGGCTGCTAGAAAAATTGAAACTCATGTTCCTGGTCAGAGGGAATACCAGGTGGAAATTGTGAATAGACCCTCTATTCCTCATAATTCTAAGTATTGGCAGGTGTTCAAAGATGACATGCAAATCAGAAGGTTCCTATAACTCTCAGGAGAATTTGTGAATACTCCTATTGACACTGAAAATGACAATGACGAGAGTATTCAAGATGATGAAGATCTTGAGAAAGAAGGGAATGGTGCCGAAAAGTTGAAAGGAACCTTAGGAGGTAAGGATATTATCCAGTTAAAAAACAATTTCATACCAAGAGGACTAATTCCTTTAGAAAAAATTTTTGATCAGAATGACATAGCTAAGAATCCCAAAGTAAATCCCGTTGAGAATGCTGTTGAAGATAAGAATATTGGCACCGAAGAAAATCCTAAGATTGTGAAGTTGTCAAAGAAGTTTCCTGAAGAAGAAAAAGAAGAAAATGTGAAGTTAATGAAAAAATATACAGATGTCTTTGCGTGGAGTTATGAAGATCTCAAAGAATATGATACATCTATCATACATCATACTATTCCTATAAAGCCTGGGGAGAAACCTTTCAAGCAGAAGCTCGGAAGGATAAACCCTAAGTTGCTCCCTATTATTGAGAACAAAATTAAAAAGTTATTTGATGCCAAGATCATTGTCACTCTAAGGTTTTCAAAGTGGGTTGCAAACCTTGTTCCTGTTAGAAAGAAGAATGGAGAAATAAGATTGTGTATAGATTTCCGGAACTTAAACAAAGTGTCTATAAAGGACAATTATCCTTTGCCAAAGATAGACCATATATTGCAAAAAGTAGTTGGAGCTGAAATAATTTCAATGTTGGATGGTTTTTCCGGCTATAATCAGATCAAAGTATTACCTAAAGATCAAGAAAAAACTGCTTTCACTACACCTTGGGGCACTTTTATGTATGCAAAAATGCCTTTTGGATTAATGAATGCAGGAGCTACTTTCCAACGGGCTATGGACATTGCTTTTGTAGGGGAGATTGGGAATTTTGTAGTGATCTACATGGATGATATCACAGTCTATTCAAAATCTGACAGAGAGCATCTGCGTCATCTGGAGAAAGTGTTCATGAAATGTAGGAAGTTTGGTATATCATTGAATCCAAAGAAGTCCAATTTTGCATTGGAAGAGGGAAAATTGTTGGGCCATATAATATCAAAAGATGGAATAAAAATTGATCCTGAAAGGGTGAGTGCAATTTTGAAAGTAGGTGAACCCAGGAGTAAAAAGGAGATACAATCATTCTTGGGACAGGTAAATTTTTTGAGAAGGTTTGTGCCAAGTTTTGCTGAGATCTTAATGAATATCACAAATATGTTGAAGAAAGGTCACAAGATAAAATGGAATGCTGAAGCTAGAAAGTCTTTCTGGGAAATAAAAAAAGAAATATCAGAGGCTCCTGTGTTGGTGAGCCCAGATTTTACCAAAGACTTCTCAGTATTTTCATATGCTTCAGAATACACTATAGCAGCAGTTCTATTACAGAAAAATGATGAGAATTTGGAACAGCCCATAGCATTTTTTAGCAAAATGTTAAGGGATGGAGAATTGAAATATGACATTATGGAGAAACAAGCCTATGCCTTAGTCAAAGCATTGAAAGATTTCAGAGTGTATATTCTGCATTCACACATAATTGCACATGTTCCAACCACTGCAGTAAAGGGAATCTTGAGACAACCAGATCCAGAAGGTAGAAGAGCAAAATGGATTGCTACATTGTTGGAGTATGATATCAAAATAAATCCCACCAAGTTGATTAAAGGACAAGGGTTAGCTAAAATGATGGATAATTCAAACTGTGAAGCTTTGCAAATTAATTTCTTATCTCATCAAGCTAATCAGTTAGATACAGAAGTGGAAGTAACGGGTGATTTTGTGGCTTCTCCATGGTATGCTGATATTGTATATGTCCTTCGAAATTTGCAGGCACCGGAGGGATTGAGTAAGTCAAGAGCTCGATCCATAAAATTAAAAGTTGCCAAATTTTTTATTCTAAATCAATATCTTTATTGGAAAGACCCCGGAGGAGTGTTGCTGAATTGTCTTTTGGAAAATGAAGCTCAGCATACAGTCAAAGAATTTCATAAGGGAGATTGTGGGGGGCATCATTCTTGGAAGGTGACGGCAAACAAAATTCTAAGAGCAGGCTATTATTGGCCTACATTATTTTCAGATGTGTATAAAGAAACTAGTAAGTGTCATCAATGCCAAATTTTTGACGAAAAAAGAAAAGTACTTCCTCTCCCTTTAAATCCCATAACAGTAGAAGCTCCTTTTCAGCAGTGGGGTTTGGATTTTATTGGCGAAATAAATCCCAATTCATCAGGACAACACAAATGGATTTTGACAGCTACAGACTATTTTACAAAATGGATTGAAGCTATTCCCACTAGGAGAGCCACTGAGACTCTAATCATCGATTTCCTTGAAGAAAATATATTGGCTCGATTCGGATGCCCCTGAATAATAGTAATAGACATTGAAGCTGCGTTTAAATCCAAGAAAATGATTGATTTCTGTCACAAGTATCATATAATCCTCAATCATTCAACTTCCTATTATCCGCAGGGAAATGGGTTAGTCGAATCTTCTAATAAAAGCCTAGTAAGGACCATCAGAAAGCTGTTAGAAGATAACAAAAGGTCCTGGCACACCAAGCTCAAGTATGCTCTTTGGGCTGACAGGATCAGTACCAGAAGGGCGATTGGCATGTCTCCGTTCCAACTGGTGTATGGGACTGAAGTTGTTTTCCCAGCATCGTTAGGTATCCCAGTCATGAGGTATTTCCAAGATCAGCAAGAAGAACCAAATCATATGCAAAGGAGGATAAATCAGATTATTGAACTGGATGAGCGAAGGAATAAAGCTTATGACAGGGTGCAATCACATCAGGAGAGACTGAAAAGTACTTTTGACAGGAGAATCAAAGAAGAGTAGTTTCAGATTGACGATTTGGTCTTGAAGTGGGATGCTCCGAAAGAAGACAAACATGGGAAATTTGATCATATGTGGGTGGGTCCTTATGTTTTTGCTGGCTACAGAGGACAAAATGCATTTTTGCTAGAACATCCAAACTGGGTTCCTCTGGATAGTAACCCTATCAATGGAAGGTATCTGAAACATTACCTGTCCTAAAGAGGAGGGTAAATTTGTATTATAGCCTGTAAATACTTATTTTTCTTTACAAAGTCAACGAAAAAGTTAAGCCGAATGTATTTGAAGCTTGTGGTGAAGGCCCTAAGATTCAGGAGGCATGCTTTCCTTTCTAAAAACCAAAAATAATATATCTATGAAAAACAAAAGATGAGTTTTTTGGGAGTTATTGTGAAAAATAAAAAACAGGCACCTGGTCTACGAGTCCTTTGATACCTCGCGGGGAGGATATCATCCCGAGATGGAGCCAGTTGTTAACAACCCTACTTAGCAGAAGCTCGAAAAATCATAGTGAAGAAGAGGTAATGGTCGTTTGCAATACTTTGGTTAAAATTTTATAGTATGAAAGCATGGTAAAAGGTGAAAAACGATCATTTGTCAAAAGATCTAACGGTGCGGAGCAAAAAGATGAAGATCAATGGTCTGTATTATATCCGCTCCCTAAAATATGTGAGGAAGATAAGTATATGCAAGCGTTTAATGTAGTATATGGATCAACGGTCGTCGATCCAGCCGGATGAGATCTATGGTCTGTATAAGCTCCAGTTTGTGAACCCGCGCGCTTGTTAAAACAACGGAGCCCAGCAAAATTGAGTGCGTATTACTTGATCTAACGGTAGAGAAATAAAGGCAGCTTACATATATGATTGTGGATGAATCCAGAGCAGAAACTTGCACGATGGATAAGACCACGACGCTCAGCGGAATTGGATATGTGCCACCTGATCTGACGACGGAAAAACAAAGGTAAAATAAATCTACGATCACTGATGGATCCGGAGCGGGAAGTTGCATGGTAGTTAGAAATAAAGGGAAGTTGTGTAATATAAACCACTGTACACGTGGTCGATCGTGGTGCAATCTGGAGGTGAAAGTGGTTTAATGGAAACCGCCAAAGGGACGCTCCGGAGTGGGGTCCTATAAAAGCGAAGTTGACTTGTCCCTTGATTATTTTATTGGTGCTGGATGAGTGAAAAAGATGTGCAGATTCATCAGCCTTTCGACTGTCAATTTTGAATGCATGCAGACACCCATAATTCGTCCATCTAATTGCCATTATCGACTGAATTATGGACCAAGAGAAGGAATTGGAAGGGTCGGGTCATATTATAGATGACATGGAATATTATTTAATTGATATAGACAGAGGCATGTGTGACCATTTTCTATCCATAGGAATCGTATCATTCAGTAAAGAAAGGTTGTGGCACTACAATTCACAAGGAAATGATGTCTTGAATGTCTGTAAATCCTTTTTATATTATTTTTCTCTCGAACAAACCCTGCATTTTCCAGAATTCGCAGAGTGGTGCGCGGTCAATTATTCCCCTTCTCAAAGAGTCATTGTGAGTGAGTCTAATTCTCGAATACTCTGTAAAATCAATGCCAAAGTCATCCGCAAAAATTTAAACCTGCCCGACAGTTACCCTAACAATCGTGAACCTGTAAATGAGTCTATTCTTGCTGAATTGTACAAAAGTTGTATCACTGAAGTCCGTTGTGAATTCCTGTCCAGTATTTTGAAAGAGGGTCAGTCTTTAGACGATCTTTTCCTGCCTTACCATGTTCATATTTTTAAAAATGAAGTTCAATTAGTGGTATCCCTGGTCTGTCAAATTTTGGGTCTTGACGATGATTGTTGCGTAAATGAAGCCATCCTTGGTTTTTTTATTAAAAATGAGTTCATTTGGTTCAGAGTCTCAATTGGTTCCTATGTTTAGTCTATATGAGTACTTGGCAGAAACAATACACCTTCAGTTAAGTGAATTCCCAAAGGTCAGGTTCTTTAAATTTCAAACTTACTTGTTGAACATGTTGCTGTGTTCAAATGTCACTGAATTACAGTTTTTGAGCACCATCTTCTCTTATGATTTGCCTAAGAAGATCAACATGTTTGAGTTTTCCAATTCAATCATGTCAGAGATGTATAAAATGTTGTTCGGTGAAGTGCTGCCCCATGTGTTAGAAGATATGAAATGCCTGATGCAATCCTCGCCTGAAGATCGAGTCGGAGACCGGTTCCTACATAAAGATTCTATTGTTTTGAGGATATATGGGTTCACTGGGGAACCATATAAGTTACTTGCTTTCCTCACTCCCAGATTTTTTGCATTAGAATTCATGAGAAAAAGGTTGCATTCAGAGGAAGAACATTTTGGAGCCTTTAAAAAATATTCAAATATCAAATTCCCTCTCAAGGTTGGCTCTTTTATTTTCAAAAATAAAGGTGCCTTAGTGTTTATTGAAAAGTTATTGGGAAGCATGGAATTTCAAAAAGATCCAAAGGAAAATTATGACCCTCACCACATAATTTCCCTAAGGAAGCAGGCCAACAAAAATAAACCGTTTGAATACCAGTTTATTGAAGGATTGAATGAAATAGCAAATCTATTACAGTTTATGGAAACTCCAAGGTCCAATGGAGATGCAAGTACTTTACCAGTTACCGTATCATAAGTGACAGAGGATTTCGAAATCTTGCAAAAGTTCCTAATTGTCAGGAAAGGATTTTCTAAGGTATCATATGAAGCTTACATGGAGCTAGAACTGTCAATTTGAGAAATGATGTGATACCCCAAGCACGGAGCAGTGGAAAGCCGTAGATAGGTTTGGAAAGACAAAATACATCCTTCATCCGTAGAGATAGGTGTTACATGCCAAGGAGCTGACTGGACGAGAACATGCTACCAAGTTGATTTTAGCTTAATGATTTGTTAGGATTGAAGATGTAGTTTATTCCTGAAAGTTAGGAATTTAGTTACAAGACTTTAATTAAGCTGATCATTCAGTTATGAATATTCTTCGAAGATCAAATTATTTTATGTATATATTTGCATCTATTTTATGAGATGGGGGTTGGAACCCATCCTGTTGTTGAATGTTTTGAAAGACATATTATTTTTTAATAACAGAGCGAGTGGATATGAATTATCAGAGATTCCTGTGTCGTTTCCATTACAGTCCTTATTTCTTTCCTTATGTGATTGTCTTTTTCAGTGTAACACTGCATTCTGTTTTTATTCATATCTGAAACACGGTATTTGATGGTTGGAATTCATAATGTTTATGCTTTGATCATCGTTTTGGATATTTTATACATTCTTCTACTAAAGTTAATATAGAACTCATCTTTGATGCTCTGTATTAATGGGCTGTTCATTGTTGCTTCTGTCTCACCTGAACTAAATGAATGACTGTGATGAAATGATTACCTTTCCTTTGATAAATATCATGTACATGTCTTTGTGATATTTTTATTTCTATGTGACTCCATGCCCAATGGTTATGTGTTGTTTCAACCATCTATACAAATCTTTGTATGTTAATTATATCTGGTCTCATTAAATGTGTATTGAGAGATCCCTCTCTGGAAGAAAAACCAGTTTCTTTCTAAAGTGGTTTTGCTGTTACCTTGGGGTTTACCTTTACAACCTTGGGTACATTCTGAGTGCTAAGAATGTGTTCATGTCTATCTACGGGTGGTAAGCAGTACTAAGTTTAACTATGTCTCTAATCCGGAGAATGAGGATCTCCAAAAGTTCTCAGGAAACTTTGTATCTCGATCTGAGATGATTTCCTTGGTTATCCCATGCAATATGAATATCTCCTTTAAGAAGATGGCAACAATATGAACTTCCTTGTAGGTCAACTTCACTGGGATGTAGTGTGCTGATTTTGACAACTTGTCAACCACTACAAATATAGAGTCATTTTGCTTATTTCTCTTAGGTAGACACGTAATAAAATCCATTTTAATTCCCTCCCACTTCCATTCTGAAATGGGTAATGGCTGCAGCAATCCTGAAGGATGTTGGTGCTCAGCTTTGACCAGCTAACATTCCTGACATTTCATGATAAACAATGTTATGTCCTTTAACTTAGGCCAAAAAAAGTGTTTCTTTACTGCGGATATGATCTTTTGATATATCGGATGCCCTGAGTAGGGTTTCCAATGAAATTCCATGAGGATGTTGAACCTGATGTCCCCTCCTTCTGTAACATACAATCTTTCTTTAGACAACACCATTCCAGTTTTTTCTACCTTATACTCTTTTTGTTGTTGAAACAACTGATCCTCTTGGACCTTCTTGAGTATTTCAACATAGAAAGGGTCAACTTCGTTGGTTGTTCTAATCCTCTCGTGTAAATATGAATCAGTTTGATTTAAAGTCACCGCATATAACATATGAGAGCTTGTCAACTTAAAGCATCGACAATTTTATTCTCCTTTTCATTTATATGCTTTAACTCGAAATGGTACTCTCTAAGAAAATCCAACCATCTGGCCTATCTGGCATTTAGATTCGGCTGATCAAATAAATACTTTAGACTCATATTGTTTGTCTTTAGAAGAAATTTCTTCTCCATGAGATAGTGCCTCCACATATTCAAGGCATGGATAATGGCTGCTAACTTAAGATCATGGGTGGGGTGGTTTTGTTCGTGTTCCTTTAACTTCTACAATTCATAACATATCGTTTAATTGTTCTGTAAGAGGACTATCCTGATCCCTTCCTTTATTGAATCCATGCAAACAATGAAATCCCCGTCGAGATCTGCAATTCATAGTATCAATGTAGTCATCAAAAGATGTTTAAGCTTCCAAACAATTTCCTTGCACTTGGTTGTCCATAAGAACTTGTTGCTTTCTTCTATAAATCAGTCATGGGACAAGCAATCCTAGAAGAGTTCTCAATGAACTTTCGGAAGTAATCGGCTAATCCCAAAAAGGACCTAATGTGTGTGACACTAGTACAGGTAAGCTAATCTTCTATGGCTTTGATATTTTTCGGGTCAACGACTATCCCCTTCTAAGAGATGATGTGACCCAAGTACTGTATCAGTGGTTTGTAAAAATCACATTTACTAAACTTAGTGTAAAGTTGGTGTTCCCGTAACACTTGTAGTCCTATGTAAGGATGATCATCGTGTTCCTATTTACTCTTAGAGTAAATCAGAATATCGGCAATAAAGACTAATACAAATTTATCCACGTATTTACTAAATATATTGTTCATCATACACATAAAATTTCCAGGTGCATTTGTCAACCCAAACGACATTAATACAAACTCGTAGTGTTGTATCATGTACGAAAGGCAATTTTATGAATATCTTCATCGTGGATCCATACCTGATTCTATTCGGACCTCATGTCGATCTTTGAAAATATCTTGGCTCCCATACTTGATTGAGGAAGTCATCGATCCTAGGGAGTTGGTAATAGTTCTTGATGGTTATTTTGTTAAGTTGGTGGTAATCGATGCACATCCACATCATACCGTCCTTCTTCTTTACGAAAAGTATCGGTGCTCCCCAAGGGGACACACTAGGTCGGATATAACCCTTCTCAATCAACTCCTACAACTACAACTTGAGCTCCACTAACTCTAGTGTGCTCATGTGGTAAGGGGATTTTGAATCTACAACTTACCTTGGTGTCAATTCTATGGAAAATTCTATCTCCTTTTGGCGGTAATCCTGGTATCTCCTTAGGAAATATACTTGTATAGTATAGGAGAATTGGAAATTCCTCATTGTGATTCTCTCTCTCAGCTTCTACATCATGAATGTTCACTGCAAACAGTTTGTAACCATTCCTAATGCACTTCTTTTCTTGTAACACAGATATTTTCCTTACGAAAACCTTCTTAGGTATACCTTGAATCTTTACTTGATTTCCTTGGCTATCTGTGCACAAGATCGACTTGTGTAGACAATTGAGCATGACATGGTGTTGTTACAACAGTTCATGCCGATAAGTACATCGTACAATCCTAAGGGTAAAATATTGAAATTTATCCTAGCAGGGAAACCATTCGAGTTTAAATCACAATCTCTAACTATTTCAGAAACTTTCATTTCATACCTCTGGCTAATTGCACTAGCCACGGTTTCTCATGTTTAACTTTGTCTAGTTTACACAAATCAACAATTTTAAGCGATACATAGCTTTGACAAGCACCAAGTTTAATCAATATTGAAATAGAAGTGTTGGAAAACTTACCTTCTATTTCAACCATACTAGCTTGATGGTCTGCCTATCGACCATCCAAGGCTGCATAAATCCTAGGTGTTTCAGTTATGTCCTCTACTATTGGTTCTTCCTATAAATTGTGCAAGACCCCATTGGTCTTGTTTTGATAGTCTTGGGAATAATGGGGCCCTTGGAATTTCCATCATTTGATTTGTAGCAGGGAAACATTGTCTCCTCCATTTGTTGATGGTCGGTTATCATTTGGGGCTGGTATATTTGGCTTTGTACCTTTCTTGTTGAAGTTCTTATTGGCCAAAAAACTGTTGTTTTGTTTTCTGTAAGGCGGTGGGTTGAAAAATGGTTTGCGGTTTTCCAAGAAGGTCTTACTCTTATCTCAACCTTGGTTGATGTTTTCATTCCTCAGTTGTCCATTCTCATAGAAAATCCCAGCTTTGTGTAGTGTAGTGTCTAGAGTCTTAGGCATGTCAAATTCAATTCTTTCTCGAAAAGTGGGAGGAAGACATCCTAAAAAATATTGTATTTTCACTTTCTCGTCCTTTATATAAGGTACTTAGTGCAACAGATCCAAAAAAATGTTGATGAAAGCATCCATGGTCATGGAACCCATTCTTAACTCGTGAAATTCTTTCATCTTCATGTCAAAAAATATTTCAGACATGTATTTCTCCTGGAAAATTTCGTGGAAGTTTCTCCATCATATTTATTTTACCTCATATTTCTTGGTATGCTTTAGGTCTCTCCAACATCTAGCTTCTTTTCCATTTAAATTATATAGATGGCTAGAAGGGCCTTCAACTCACTAGAGTAGTTGTGTGCTCGGAAGTTTTTTCTCATACCAAGAAGCCATTCTTTAGTTTTTTCCTTGGTGTTCATCTCTTATTCATAGGTTGGGGCTCTTATTTTTTTGAACTCTCCTTCGAGGTTGTCATCATTCATTTGTATCTTTTTGTAAGGGGAAAGGGAATTATCACTAGAAAGCCTATGATAATCTCTTTCTGGAGGTTTAGGTGTGTGTTATTCTTTTCCTTCTTCTTTTTGGCTGCTATCTCGTTTATGATAAAACTATTTCTTGAACTTGTTGGTTGAATGAGTAGCTTGTCCATGCAGGATTCCTATCATCATGTTCCACAGTAAAGATTCATTAATCGCTTTGTTTCTCTTTTCTTTCATTCAAATTATCATCCTTGAAACTCTATAAGTCTACTTGCATATTTTGTATGGTTTTCAGTATATCACAATTTAATTCAACCACCAGTTCTTCCTCTCGTGTGGGGGTATTTAGTTTTCCTTGCGGGCTGTTGTCTTCTTCCATAATCATGATTTGAACCTGTTCTTTGAATCCTGCAATGTAACTTTTTTTTTAACAATAACTTTCTGTTGGTTAACAAAATTTTCAAATATATTTATTTTCTACAACGAATGTTTGGTACACCCATTAGGTCTCTTAGTGTTTGAATCTGGGCTCTGATACCACTTGTAATGTCCCCAAAATTCAATTAAAAAAAATTGTAGGCTAGTTAAATGCTACCTTTCTAAAACATTATTTTATCTTTTGCGGGATGTATTTGTCATTGTTACTAAATCTAAGTGACATAAACTATCTTTCCCTTTTCATGTATCTTCCTATACAATGATGATATGTTTATGTGATGTGGTTATGTTACTTGGATTTGTTCATATGATTACTCTGCTTGTATTTAATAATAATGTACATTTGCATATGCTAGTTCAGTTACATTTTACTTCCTATTTATATGTCTTGTACTTCATTTATAGTTTTATTTATTAAAAGATCTTACTTGCCTTTAACTATCAAGGGGTGGAGTGGTGGGTATTTATCCCTTAAGGGACCATTTGGAGAGCCAAAAATGTTCCTTCTGCTTTTATAGGGCTTACTTAGTTCGTTACAAACTAATACATGCTTCCACTTTTGTGCAGGTTACTTTGTCGGTGAATTCTATCTACGATTGTGGAAAGTAATAACATCCTACAGCGTGATAACTACGGTATACTATCCTAGTCAAAGTTGGAGATAAGAGGACTAAAGTCCTGGCTTAGCTCTTCCTATGTTCTACGTTTATTCGAAGTCAAAAGTGGAAATATAGACTTACTAAATATGATAAACCCCCATAAGTGGCTAAAGAACTTTCCTAATCAATCAAGGAACTCATGAACTAGATAAACCATGAGTGAGTTGTCAAGTATGATGGAAAAACATGCTAATCCTATAATATGGATAGAAAATCATGGAGGATGGGTTGGAAACAAAATATAGTAGTTTCATAGTTGACCAGCTTTACCTTATCCACTAAAAAGTTGGAACAAAGTAGAAAAGCTAGAATCTGCAGGAAAGCAAAATTACTGATTATGGTAGTCAATACAGTAGGTAGAATCAAACCTAAATCGGGATTAAAGCACTCCTAGAGTTTATATGGAAAGTGTTGACCACAAAGTGCAAGTGGATGCCAACTATCTAGGCTAGTGGGTAAGAAATTAATCAAAACTGATTAAATATTTTATACTAAGTTAAGAAGTGAGTTGATTATATTACCATAACAATTTAGTTTCCCACGTACCAAGTTGCAACAATAGTGTTGATATCTAGCGATGGTATCTAGGGAGGATGATCGTGATAAAAGAATACCTTTCTTGTTAAGGAGTATTGAAGAACGTAACTTTGGAAGGTATTCTTATTGGATTTTTATTGTATCATTGGTGTACCTCTTTCAGGAGATGTTGTTGATGCATTTTGGTCATGTAAAAGTATGCACAATAATGAATGCAACTCTTATGTTGTAAGCCGGGTCAATATTACCCACAGGAAATATTTTATAAATGTTATTTTGTGTCTGCAGAGACATGTTGGCCCCATAACAGTAACCAGTCATCCCGATTAAGGAATTAGTTCACTCACTTGATGAGTACCAATAGAGACAACACACCTCCCATTTGGAAATGCAATCAACTCAAGCAAGTGTGCAAGAGAGAGAGAGAGAAGGGGTTTGATGGAGAGAAGAAGTAACTTATTTTGTCTTTGGGGTCTATATTATCTTGGTCGGAATTGTACATGGTGATAGAATCTATACTAAATAATCTTTTAGGTTTTCTCCTTTGTGGTTTCCTAGAGGAAAATATTTGTGTTCTTTTGTCTTGCTATGTTTGCCTTTCTCTCAAAGATCCTATTTCTATGGTTATGATGAAATGATGATAATGATCTTATATAACCATTAAAATTATAACAAGTGAAAACATACAAATTCATGTTGTAGAGACTCGATATTGTTCTAGACCTCATGTATATGCTCAAATATAAAGGGTCACTCCGTGGCAATAAATACAACAAACATTTCATCCTTACAATAATAACACTAAAAAAAATTCAACAGAATTAAACATAGTTTTGTGCCAAAATGTAAATAAAGGAGAATATAGATTACTCACATTTAAGGATGAAATATCTTTATTAATTTCAATTACGTCCAAGAATTTCAAAACTAAAATATTTTTACCTAGTCACATTATTGTAGTAGCTCACATTTTTACTATACATAAACTTGACATCTAGAAATAACTAAGACTAATATGCAATTGCAACCATCAATATATTGAATTTGATATTCAAACCATCTTATTAGTAGAAAATAAATTCAATATTTTAATCACAAAGTAACACTAGACTAATAAGCCTCATGTTGGGTGCATGTTGACTGCAATATGCCTTTCCTCTAGTAGAAGAAATCCTCGTCATACATATATAAATAGAGCTCAACAATAGAAGCTACTAACAACAATTTGCAAATTAGGTAAGAATGTTTGTAGAGAATTACTGATGAAAATGGAAGCCACTATAAGAACTAACTGTAAGCCATTTTACATCTGATATATAGTTTACTTGTTTCCATCCCAAAACTTTTAGAAAAATTCACCTATTTCAACACATTTTTGGACAACTCGTTATCCTATGGTCATTTCAACTTTGTCCCATAAAACATACACTCTAAATAACTACAACTCGAAATTTCATTCTCCACCACATACCAAAACTCAAGTGATATTATATATCATCATTACTATGACAATTACCACATTCATAGCTAAAAATAATTGTTACATTGCAAAGAAATGTCACGTACACACTTAAAAAAACATTACCCCAGGTTTATGTGGTCTGGTTTCTAAAAATGAATCTATCAAGACCCTAAGGCCTCAACCTTACCTCATTGGAAATAATGAAAGAATGGACAATTTTTCACTAATATAGTTTTTTAGGAACCCTTGACCTAATTGTTATAAATAATCTTAAATAACGAGGCTAGGTTTGCTAAAATATTTCACTACAAAAACCTCCTTAGAACAATCACTTGAATGGAGTCTTCGTTTAGTTATATATAGTATGGAATTCATCCCACTTGTGTACATGTTCTCAATCAACACATAGGTTTATACACTCACTAGTATGCTATATTCCATTCTATTTTCCCTACAAACCACTCACTGAATTGTTATTGTGATACAAATTATGCATAAGAAGCACTATCTAAAAATAAATTTTCAATTTTGTAGTTTTTTTTCACAAACTAATTATAATTTTTTTTCATTGAGTAGACCTTTGATGTTAATGTCCCTGATGCATGATCAATGTATTTGTTGGTCACTCTATATGCAAGTTAATTATAGCTAACATACATAATGCTCAATATAAATTTTCAACCCAGGGAAGTCTTTTATTTCAAAGATAATTCACATTGTTTGTGCATAAACACTAAGTAGCTGATCAAATGAATGAAAGATTAACTATCCTACTTATGTGCTCGGTCAAACTCCTCTCATGGCTAAACTAATCTAAATTACACACATAGAAATTCAAAAATGCAATTACTTCCTACAATATCAATCCAACAATTAACGAATCAAGAAAATGATAACTAGACTTACTTTTGCAGAAAGTTAAATCCTAACATTATCGGACTATATGTAAATCCATTATCACTAATTTAAGTCAACTAATCTAAGAGTTGGAAACAACAACAATTGAACTAAAAAAACTCTAAACCATAATATGAATGAATTAGAAAACCTGAGAAAGACAAGTAATTGAAAGGAACTGCAGTTGAGCTTGACTGTAACAGCTATTGGCACACATGCATAATGGAAGCTAACCTAAACAGTCGACTGTCATACCATGCAGTTACAACTTAAAGGAAATGTAAACATTACTATCAAAGGAACTACAATGATAAATCATTACTGTTGCAGCTAACTGTAACGAATACAATTATTGAAATTTCCACACCACACAAAAAAACAAACAAAACATCTAATTAACTCAACAATATTTGTGGAAGGCAGCCCCAACCTTCGAACAAAGATGATGGAACTAACACAGGTTAAGACACATAAACCAGAAGAATCCTGCTCCTTATATTAAAATAACAAATTACAAAGTATATCTCACTGTCACAGCTTACATGGTCTGATCAAATATCAACCAACCCTTGGCTCAGAATGTTTTCCAATATTTATACATGAACAATCAATATGAGAGGAAGACATCTATTTGGTTCATAGAATAAAGTAAGACAAGGAAAAAAGGGTATAATAGGTGTGGTGAAAAAGGGGTATTTCAGGACCCAACATCTCCCCCAACTATCCTATTGCATGTCCTCATGCAACAACTTCCACTAATCTGAATCTAATTCTAGAGTTGTACCTCGTTCATGGAGAGAGGAAAAAATATAGGAGTGCTGAGGAGGTTCACTCCCATCTAGATATACCTTGCAGGACACCCAGTATTTCCAACACTGCTTCTCCTTTTCCTTAGTCAATGAAAAATCATCCTTGTATGGCCTTTATGGCCACCAAATGAGCGGAAATTTAAACTTAAGTCCTAGACAATGAACTCCAAACTTCTTCATACAGTCCACATATCCTTCGACCTTGGGGAGCACCTGTTCAAAGTTTTTAAAACAATAAGGGTCCCTTTTCTTTAAGGCTGGAGAAGAAGTATGCCATCTATGTTTACTGCCTTCCAGGGCCAGCTGTTACTGTATAGAAATATGATCAACACAAGTAGAGATGAGCTTTTCTTGTAGTTCAATTAGCTGTTGGGTTTTCATGGGAGATGCCAACCTCTTTTCCTAAAAAGTGAGAAGAATATGAGGAGATTGAGTTTCACTCCGAATCTACCGATTGGAGTTAGCCACATTCTGGGAGGTTGTCTGAAATCCCTCTCCCACTGTGCATGATTGTTGATAAAAGAGGAAAAGGACCTCAACTAGACATCTCCTAAGTATGGAGCAGGGTTAGAATGAACGTCCAAAGGGCAGTCCATATCATGCAAATAAAATTCACATAACATGCTCTACTCAGTGAAGCTGCTTTCCATAAAGGTTTCCAAAAACTAGGTAGAGGGTGTCAATTTATAAGCTCTCCCATCCTTTAAGGATTTTAATTTAAAAAAATCTAATTGTTCATACACAAATACTAGATAGGAGGGAGATGGAGCTCTAAAACTCATCATTTCTTGGAAGAGGGTGCATAGCTGATATTTCTCCTTCTGCATGGACTTCAATTTATTCAATTCCTTCAACTCTTTTTGTACCTCCTCCCAATGGAGCTTTTGAAACATTAGCTCCTCTACCCATTTTTTCCTCAATTCCTTAATAGTTTTTATGTGCTCAACAAGAAGAGCCATTATTTCCTGACATCTATCCACATGATCTTTCCACTTCTTTACTTCCACCCTTAACAATGAGAGTTCTACATTCTTTTCATCATCAGAATCTGAAACAATTTCCTAAGCAATCTGTATTCCTTCTTTATCACCCAATGTTTCAGCCCTCTCTTATTGAATTGGGAGTGTAACAGCTTCATCCTTGCTCAAAGATGTTGTATCCTTCTCCTGTATGGCTACTTTAGTAATCAATTTTGGATATACTGGCTCTTGTGTGATATCCTCCTTCTCCATTAGTGCTGCAACAATCTCTGGTTGTGTGGAAGCTTCAGCAAAGGTGATTGAAAATGTTGGTTCTTGTGGAGAAGCATCTTCTGTCCCAATATTCTAGCAACCTCTATTTGTGTGGATGCATCAACAAATGATTTCAGGAATAATGGTTCTTGTGTAACAGTATCCGTCTTTTGAGTCCCATCCCAACAACCTTCAGTCTGTACTATCTTCAACAGAAAATTTTGGGGATGTTGGTTCTTGTGTAACAACATCGTATTCATGTTGAACTTATTCCTAGATCAATTCTATGTCTTGAGACTGTTCTGGAGTTTCTTCAAGATCTCCAAGGTTGTAATCAAGAACTATGTCAAACACTATCTCGACTATTTGCATTTGAGTGGCAGCCTCAACAAGAGTTTCTAAGGGTGTTGGTTCTTGTGTGGCAACATCTTGTCTTCCAACTTCCTTCAACTGTTGAGGTTTCTCCTAGGTGACTTCAATATTCATTGTTGGTTGGGATTGCAATTTCTTAGCCTCCCCAAATTCTAAATCGGGATCATCTCAAACTCTAGTTCATATTCACCCTTCAACTCCAGCACAAGTGCCTCTTTTTCTTTTTAGTTGCTTGTGGAGGTTTTTGTGCTACAAATTCCTGCACTATAACTTTGTAGCCTGATTGGTAAAAGATATCACCACATTCCGGGTAGACCACTTTACCCAACTCATCACCCTCCTCATCAGGAGGTGATCCTTCCAATTGGTCTCTGGCTTCTACCAATGTGTGCTTCCTTTTCTCCACCTATTTCTTACATGCTTCCTTCTAGCTTTGTAATTCCTTCTGAAGAACCTCCACCTCCTCTTTCAGTAGATTATTTTCATACAAAATTTCCTCAATTTGAGGTTCTTCTGTAGCAGATTCTTTTGTAGCATCCTCTGACCAAGGTGTCAAAATGGGAAATTCATGCTCATGCTGCTTCTATTATTGTGATGGATCTGGCTCTTCTTCTATTTACTGGTCATGATTCCTATACTTCTTCTTTTGATATTCTCCTCTTCTTCCATGGTACAGGGGTTTCTAACTTTGCAACTGATGTAGAAGGAATATCTCCCTTTTCAGTAACTCCCCTTGTCTCTTCCATCTCAATCTCTTCCTCGATTAAAGTTCCCCTCCATTCAGGGGAGGATTCAATGGTGAGGATCTCTGCATTTCCTTCTATCATTATAGCTCCCACAGCTTCATCTTCCACTATTGCAACATCCAATGTTTCTCCACTTTCAACTTCTACTATCGGAGCTTCCAAAATATCTATTCCTTCCATAGGGTTTGTTGTTGTTGCAACCTCTCCCAATTATTCTTCTTGATTATTGGGTTCTTCTCTGACACTGTCTCATCTCTTCCCCCCAACTGAATTGGAGGGACTCCAATCCTCCTCTTCTACTTCGAATCCCCCCAATTGTGTAGGTGCCCTATCTTCCTCTTCCATTGGAACACCACCCAAAAGTGTAGGTTCCTGAATTATCTGAGGCTAACCAGTAAATTGTTCCCAAGTTTGGTTATGTTGTGCTAAGGCCCTTAAGGTAAGCAGTTTAATTAGGCCATGATGGGTAAGGGAATCATATGGGTGTCCAGCTGATCTTACAAACCCCTCCATGTGATGTAGGTCTTTAAACAAATAAAATGGAATGTTGTGTAAATCCATTTGGCATAAATGAGATAATAGGGGAAAATTAGAGAAATAAATAGTATGATACCTACCTTCACATGGGATATACTTCTTCAGAAATACTGCCACTTTCCAAGGGTGAGGAAGTGATTGTAGTGCTATTCCCCACTTTCCTTGATGGACCTGTTCACCAGCTACTAGAAAATTACGCACTACAGCCGCATTGTGGGTTCTTCTTCCAAACTAGGTCCTTCCCACACGAGGAAGACTAGTAACCTCAACCACAATATCCTCAGTAACTTCTATGCATAGACCTCTAACATCTGAATGGGTTTCTGTCACATTTAGAGAAAACTGTAGATCTCTTCCTTGATGAAAACCATTTATGCGTTGAAAGAACTCAGTCCATCCTGCTGCTTCGAAAATTGCAAACACCTCTTTAGTTCTACTCAGAGCCCCTATGTCTATAGGTCTATGTTGGGATGGGATAGCCATGTAATCTCTCCTTCTAAATTATGGTATCAACTCAGCAAATTATAGGCCCAAAAACATAAGTTACAACACAGGAACATGCAACGAAAAAATGAGGTTGAGGTTGGATAAATTAGGAAAGTTATTACTGTTATGGACAGGGAATAATAGGTAAGATTTGACACAGATTAGAAAAAAGGTCACGGTCATGTGATAAGCTCAAGTACTTGTTTAGACGTGTTGATTAACAGTTAATGAGCATAGGTATAATTACGAGTACAAAAAGGTAAAGCATGATTAGTATCGTCAAATCCAATTTACACCTAATCATCTAGATGGTCAGAATCTGTACCTTCATGATATAAGGTGAACCATGAATTTTCATAACCATTTAGCAGCCATTAATTTAAAACATAATTGTGCATGTGCTGCTATGATATCACCCCCGGTGAGTCAAGAGCTGTATTTCAATTTGGACGAAAATATAGCAGGAGCTGTAAAGTGAGTCGGAACCCAGCAAAGTCACAGGCGACAGAATTTGTGGCCGAATATGGAGGATTCGTAGCTGCGGAAATTAGGAAATTGACCAAAATTGGTAGAGTCACAGCGACAAAAAATAGGAGGATCGGAAAATTTTAGCATAGTCACAGCTACGAAAAGTAGGGAAATCTGCGGAATTTGGCAGAGTTACAGCCACGAGAAATAGGGGAATCTATGGAATTTGGCGGAGTCACAGCTATAAAAAATAGAGAAAAATGCGAGATTTGGTAGATTCACAGCCGCGAGAAATAGGGAAATCTATATACTTTGGCGCAGTCGTAGCTGTGAAAAATAGAGAAATCTGCGGGATTTGGTGGAGTTGCAACTATGGAAAATAGAGAGATCTGTGGAGTTTGGTGCAATCGCAACTACGGAAAATAGGGAAATCTGTGGAGTCACAGTTGTGACTGAGCTGTTCATCATTTATTTTTTTCAATGAGCTCTTCTGAAAGAGGAAAAAAAGCTAGGACCCTCTATTGATGTAATTGAAACTTCGAAATGTATTCACTTGTATTTCTTATGTTATATTGTACCACGATGTTTATTTTGGGATGTGTTTGTAATGTACTTGAGTCATTTCATGCCCCGAAGCTCCTATCGATAGGTTCTATAATGTAAACAAGTCATGTCAAGTCATTGTGGGTAACCCTCCTATTGGTCACAGGTTAAAGTCCCCGTAGTTTCGGGGCACTAGGGTTATTAGACTCTCCTAGAGAAGTCGACCTTAGTAGGTTATTGTCAAGTAGGGAATTAGTATAAATAGATAATGAGCCTCTCTATTTATCACACACTCACTCACACTCAGTTGTAGCGCATAGCTGAGGAAGAAGAAGACACTAGGGCTAGGAAGAAAGAGGCTACTACTGTCGGGAGATCATCTTACTGTTTCGGGGTTTTACTTTTGGTGTTGATTCTATCTCTGAGGAAGTTGCGGGGTTTTCTCCACTTATGGTTTCCCCGAAGAAAAACACTGTGTTCATTGTCTCTTGTGTTTCATTGATGTGTTTGTTATTCTCTCGGTTAAAGATCCTAATATAATGCTAGCTTAATGTTAAAAATCTAACATGGTATCAGAGCTAACTTGAGAAGAAGACACTGTGGAGCTATGGAAACTAGGTATTCCTACTTTTTGGATCTCTCTCCACATATTTTCAGCAAAATAAGGTTGTATTAACTCTCCTCCCTAGGGCGCATCTTTCTATCAAAGAATAATCCAATTATGAGCTTTTTCAGTTTTGGACCCGACACTGCTGCCGGAAATTAGGGTTAACCACGGAAGTGGAATTTTTTAGTGAGCCTAGGCCTAGATTGATCTCCTCCTCAAAATAAAAGTTTAGAGATCAATATCAAATCATTTGGTTGGATAGAACTCCAGAAAATCCAAACCCTAATCTACTCCTGAACCAACATTGCAGAATTTCAGCTCCAATTCCAGATCTGACATCTTGACCTGGTAAGATATAAATCTTTTGTATTTCCATTATAGGTTCTTAGTTAATATGTCTCGTCATACCAAGCTTGATGAAAATCTTGAGGGAGCTACTANCTCCCTAGTCCTGGAAGAAAATGAGTTGGACTCCTATATCAATGAGGAGGTTCCAGTTCCAGAGGGAGATGAGGCTAAGGCCTTACACAAGAATAAATTGGTTATGGAAAAGAGGATTATTGCTGATTCAATCAAGGATCACCTCATACCAAAAGTTTCCTCCCTAAAGACACCTAAATCTATGTTTGATTCCCTAACCAAATTGTTTGAAGGGAAGAACATAAACTGGAAGATGACTCTGAGAAACCAACTGAAGAATGTAAAGATCCAGACTGCAAAGACCATCCAGTCTTACTTTACAAGTGTCTCTCAGATCAAGGAACAACTGGAATCAGTAGATGAAAAAGTGGAGAATGCAGAGATTGTAATGACCACCTTGAATGGTCTCCCTAAATCATGGGACTCTTTCATTCAAGGAATCTGTGCCAGAAAGAAGTTAGTCAAGTTCATCAGACTATGGGAAGAATTCTCTCAAGAAGAAGGTCGAATAGCAGCTCGAGAAGAAAAGATGGGAAGTGAAGATCAAGCTCTCATAGTACACTCCAAGAAAACCAAAAGAAGTTCTCACCACCCCAGAGGTAAGCCCTTCCACAAAGATAACACTAGAAAAGATTTGTCTAGAATCAAATGTTATACATGTTACGAGAAAGGACACTATGCTAGAGAATGTCCTAGAAACAAAAATGTCTCTCACAAGAAGAAGGGTAACAAGAGAAGACATCATGCTCATGCTGTAGAGGATGATAAACCTTCCACAAAGAGAACCAGATATGAAAGTTAAGACTCTTCAAGTGATGAAGAATATGTTTTGATTTCCGCTCTCACGGGAAACATTACTCATCGAAGCAATGATTGGCTTATAGACAATGGGGCTTCCAAACATATGACAGGATTCAAGGAATCCTTCATGAAACTATCAGAACATGAATCACCACATAAGGTGAAACTTGGAGATGACTACCAGTATCCAATAAAAGGTAGTGGGTAATATTCCTATAAGATAGACTCTAGAAAGTCTATGACAATGAAGGAAGTATTGTTTGTACCAGGACTAAAGAAGAACCTCCTCTCCATATCTGCATTAGATGTAAAAGGCATGAGGGTTGCATTTATAGATGGCCAAGTTATCATGTGGCCAAAAGGAAAGACTATTAATGATGCAGTAGTGATTGGGGAACAAGAAGGAGGTCTATACAAATTGAAGGGCCATCCAGAACAAGCCTTGATCCATGACACAGTAGAGCCAAATTAACTTTTGCATAGAAGGCTTGCACATGTGCATTATAGGGCACTACAACTTCCAAGCAAAGTTTTTTAAGGTCTTCCAAAAATTCAAGCAAAACATGATGGAGTCTGCAAAGGTTGTGCAAAAGGAAAGAACACAAAGAAGACATTTCCAAGTAGCAAGAGCAAGGCAAAAGGAATCTTGGAAATCATCCACTTCGATGTATGTGGTCCAATGTCATCAAGTTCACTAAGCGGGTATGTATACTATGTTTCTTTCATTGATGAATTTTCTAGGAAGACAAGGATTTACTTCATGAAGAACAAATATGAAGTATTCAGCAAGTTCAAGGAATTCAAAGCCTTGATTGAGAACCACACTGAAAAGAACATCAAGACCTTTCAATTAGATAATGGCGGAGAATTCACATCAAATGAATTCAAAGAGTTATGCAAAGACTCAGGGATTAAGAGGGAGTTATCCACTCCATATAATCAACAATAGAATGGGATTGCAGAAAGGAAGAATAGAACTATCATGGAAGCTGCAAGAGCAATGCTTCATGATCAAGACCTTCCTATACATCTATGGGCAGAAGCTGCCAGAACAACAGTATATGTACAGAAACGTACTCCACACAGAGTACTCGAGAACAAGACACCTGAAGAAGTCTTTTCTGGCAATAAACCAGAAGTTAGCCATCTCAGAATATTTGGCTGTCTAGTGTACATACACATTCCAAAAGAGAAGAGGACAAAATTAGATCCTTCAGGAAAGAAGGGTATATTTGTGGGATACTCTGAAATCTCAAAGGATTGCAGAATATACTTCCGAGGATTCAAGAAGATTGACATCAGTAGGGATGTAACATTTGACGAAGACTCACCTTACAACAAATCCAGAAAGAGGATTACTGAAGAACCTAAAGAAACAAAAGCACCCAGAATTCATGACACAACTGAACAAAGAAACTCAAGAAGAAGATCGAGAATTTGAAGAACCTTAAGAACCTGTAGATCCACCTCAGGGGAAGAATCCTCATAAGAGGAAACCTGCTTGGGTATGAGAAGCTATCCAAGGTGCAGAAAGATATGGGGCTCCATAAGAGAATCACAGAGAAAGAAATAGGACCAAGTCCTGCTCCGGATATGTAGCATTATTATTTGATTTCATCGATAAAGAACCTTCCAATTATGAAGAAGCAGCATAACAAAAAGAATGGAAGGATGCTATGATCGAAGAGTATCAATTGATCATGAAGAATGATGTTTGGGATGTTGTCCCAAGACTAGAAGGGAAGTCTGTTGTAACTTCCAAATGGATCTACAAGATCAAGCATGCTGCATATGGTAGCATAGAAAAATATAAAGCAAGATTTGTTGCTTGTGGTTTCTCCCAGAAAGAAGGAATAGATCATGAAGAAACGTTTGCACCTATAGCCAGATACACTTCCATCATATCAGTACTTGCTCTAGCTACAGTGATGAAATGGAAGATACACCAAATGGATGTCAAGACTGCTTTCTTGAATGGTGTAGTAGAAGAAGAAGTGTATGTGGAGCAGCTACTCGGATTTTAGACACATGACATGGAGTCTCATGTGTGTATATTGAAGAAAGCCCTATACAGTTTGAAACATGCACCCAAGACATGGTACGATAGAATTGACAGCTTTCTATCTAGTTTGGGCTTTACCAAGACTAAAGCAGATTCCAACCTTTACTACAAGGTTGACGATGGCAACCCAGTGATGCTCCTACTATATGTAGATGATCTATTTGTAACATATATGGATGGGTTGATTGCTGATATGAAGAGGAAGCTTGCTTCCGAGTTCGAAATGAAGGACTTGGGTATGATGCATTATTTTCTAGGAATGGAGGTGTGGCAGAATGCAGATGGAATCTCCCTCGGACAACGGAAGTATGCAGTAGAGATACTGAAGAGGTTTGGGATGATGGACTGCAAGGCCATGAGCACACCTATGGAATCAAACCTGAAGCTATTGAGTGATGCTTCATCAGAAGCAGTTGATGCTATGATGTGTCGTCAGATGATTGGGTCCTTGATTTACCTGAGGAACACAAGACCAGATATTTGCTTTGCTGTGAACACCTTGATCCAGTTCTTGACAAATCCAAGACATGCTCACTTGATTGCTACAAAGCATATTCTGAGGTATCTGAGGGGTACAGTTGATTATGGGCTCAAGTATGAGGTGAGTCAGAATATTAACCTGGAGGGTTATCTTGATTCAGATTGGGTAGGAAGTTCCATCGATAGGAAGAGCACTTCAAGGTGTTTCTTCAATATGGTATCAGGTGTGATATATTGGTTAACCAGGAAGCAATCCTGCGTGGCACTGAGTATAGCTGAAGCAGAGTATGTCATAGCTTGTTCAGCTAGTTGTGAGGCAGTATGGCTAAGGAAGCTACTATCTGATTTATTTGATCTCCAGTTGGATGCTACTTGTATATAATGTGACAACCAGAGTTGTGTGAAGTTGTTGGAGAACTCGGTGTTCCATGACAAGTCGAATCATATCGAGATAAAGTATCACTATATCAGGGATATGGTGCAAAGGGGAGCAGTGAAGCTCCAGTATGTTGCAACGGATGAATAGATAGCTGACGTGTTGATGAATCCATTACCCAGAGTGAAGTTTGAGAACTTCATGGAGAAGCTTGGTGTTCTCCAGATCGAGGTTCCTTTCAAGGGGAAGTAATGAGTCTGTGAGCCATTCTGACATGGTGAGAGGATTGGTTCCTTCCATGGTCAGATGTAAGGGATGAGCCATTTTGTCATGGTGAGAGGATTGGTTCCTTCCATGTCAGATGTGAGTGCTGATCCATTCTAATGTGACTGTAGGATTGGTTCCTACATGATCATATATAAGGGCTATTTCCATTCTTTGAATGGAGGTAGCTGGTCAGTTTCTAGGAAAACTTAGTCTGGGACTGAAGGCCATTCTGATATGACTATGAGATGTGTTATCACATGATCATATATGAGTGCATGGCCATTCTAATGTGATTGAGGGATGTGTTCCCACTTGATCAGATATAAGGGTTGTTTCCATTCTTTGAATGGAGGCACCTGGTCAGTTACCAGGAATCCTCAGTCTAGGACTGAGAGCCATTCTAATGTGACTACGGAATTGGTTCCCACATGATCAGATGTAAGTGCAGAGCCTTTCCACAGATGATAGTAGGTGTGTCCTATCATGCTAGTGGATGTGAGTGCTGGCCTTTCCACAGATGATAGTAGGTGTGTCCTATCATGCTGGTGGATGTGAGTGCTGCAACTTTTCACAAATGGTAGTAGGTGTGCCCTACCATGCTAGTGATTGTAAGTGTTGTGCCTTTCCATAGATGGTAGAAAGTGTGTCCTACCATGCTTGTGGATGTGAGTGCTATGCCTTTCCACAGATGATAGTAGTTGTGTCCTATCATGCTAGTGGTTGTAAGTGCTGAGCCTTTTCAAAGATGATAGTAGGTGTGTCATATCATGCAGGTGAATGTGAGTGTTGTGCCTTTTCACAGCTGATAGTAGTTGTGTCCTGTCATGCTGGTGAATGTAAGTGTTGGGCCTTTCTGACATGACTGGATTGGTTACTATCATGGTCAGATGTGATTGTTGGGCATGCCTTTCTGACATGGTGTTGGATGTGTTCCTCTCATGGTCAGATGTAAGTGTTGGGCAAGCCATTCTGACTTAGGGTCAGATATAAGCGCTGAAGAAGACCTACATGGAGGCTAGGCCTACAACCAGCATGAAAAAGGGTTCGCTCTATAGAACTTCCTGTGATGAGAAGAATCATGAGATGGAACCTGTGATGATCCAGTGATGATGATCCAATGGTGATGATCCAGATCAAGTGATGATCCAGATCCAGTGATGATGTTCCAGTGATGATCTAGATCCGATGATGAAGATGACTTGAAGATGAAGATAACTTGAAGATAAATATGACTTGAATATGATGAGGACTCGATGACGATCCAGATGATACAAATAAGAATACTTGTGCTGATAAATTGTGTCGAGAGAATACATTCCTAGTTAAGAGGGAGTGTTGATGTAATTGTAACTTTGGAATGTATTCACTTGTATTTCTTATGTATTGTACCCCGATGTTTATTCTGGAATGTGTCTATAATGTACTTGACTCGTGTCATGCCCCGATGCTCCTATCGAGAGGTTCTAAAATGTAAGCAAGTCATGTCAAGTCATTGTGGGTAACCCTCCTATTGGTCAAGGGTTAAAGTCCCCATACTTCTGGGGCACTAGGGTTATTAGAGTCTCCTAGATAAGTCAGCCCTAGTAGGTTATTGTCAAGTCAAGAATTAGTATAAATAGAGAGTGATCCTCTATATTTATCACACACTCACTCACACTTAGTTGTAGCACATAGCTGAGGAAGAAGAAGACACTAGGGCTAGGAAGAAAGAGGCTACTATTGTCGGGAGATCATCTTACTATTTTAGGGTTTTACTTTTGGTGTTGATTCTATCTCTGATGAAGTTGCGGGGTTCTCTCCATTTATGGTTTTCCCCGAAGAAAAACACTGTGTTCATTGTCTCTTGTGTTCGATTGCTATGCTTGTTATTCTCTCAGTTAAAGATCCTAATATAATGCTAGCTTAATGTTAAAAATCTAACACGCTCATGGTCGTTAGTCCCAGTCATGACCGCTACTCCTTAAGGAAATTCTTGCACAAATTCTTCATAGAAAACCAATCAAGCATAAAGGAAAAAAGAATAAAAAGAAAAGAAAACATCAACTTATTTATGTACAAGTTCTTGTGTGGAAATCATAGTGTCCTTTTAAATATGCAGAGTCAAAAGCTCGGAAATATAGACTTACTAAATATGACAAACCCCCATAAGTGGATAAAGAACTTTCCTAATCAATAAAGGAACTCATGAACTAGCTAAACCATGAGTGAGTTGTTCATGAGGAACTCATGAGCTAGCCACTTGAAGATCTAAATGGAACTTTAATTCTAATAAGCTTGTCACAGACCATGGCAGGCACTTTCAAAGATGATGATAGATGAGTTATCTTCCAAATTGCGGTATAAGAAAGATTATTCCTCTTTTTATTAGCCTTAAGTGAATAGACAGGTCGAAGCTGTTAATAAACCCCTTAAGTACATTTTGCAAAGAACCCTTGGACAAAGAAAAAATAATTGGCACATTATGCTTTACCCTACTTTGTGGGAGTACCGGACCGTTGTTAAAACTACCACCATTTTTTCTCCATATCAGTTAGTACATGGGATGGAGTCGATATTGCCGATTGAATGCGATATCCCTTCATTAAAACTAGTCGTATAACTCTTACCAGAGGCTTCTAACTTGGAAGAACATTTGGTCCACTTAGAACACCGCGATGAGCAGCATCAAGATGCCTTATTGGCTCTTGAAGTGAATAAACGTCGCGTTAAGGTTCAATATGATCATTTTTTCCATCTTCGGAGATTTAGAGAGGGTGAGTTGATTCTTTTATATGACCAAGCTATTTAACCATTAGGGGCGAGTAAGTTCAACCCCATGTGGCATGGGACTTACATGGTTAAAGAGTCTTAGAGAAAGGTGCATACAAGATGGAATATTATGAACGGATAGCCTTGATGGAGCCTAGGAATTGGCTCTATCTAAAAAATATCATGCTTAATGCTTAGATGAGGCTAATACTTTGTATATTAGTGTACAATTGTATACTTTACTTTTGGTCCCCTTGAAGCGATTCAGTTTCTTGAAACAATTTCCTTTGTTTTGGAATATGTCCAAGGAGTCTTCGATACATGTAGGATACGTTGATGGTTCCAGCCACCATACCCAGCACTCAGCCTCTTCTTCTTAGGCCATTTAAACATCGACGGTTCATGTTGTGTATTCCGGAAGTGTATGTCTCCGGCCATCATCCAAAAATGTTGATAAATATAGTTTCATGATTGAGCTATTATGTGATGCCATCTCTCATGGTATTAAATTCCTTGAGGTACGTCTTGACTTGCAGTTGGTTGTCTCACAGTTAAATGGCGTGTATCGTATCATAGATCTGACTTGATTACAGAGATTCATACGGGTAATTTTGTTAGAAAGACAATTTGAACACATGACATACAATCATATTCCTAGGATCTATAATCATGTTGCTGATTCTTATGCAAACTATGTATTAGGCTAACATTTGTTATAGCATTCATCAAAGCACACACATTCCATGCACATTTAAATACACATGTAAATATAATAAACCGATCACTATAAGAATTTTTCATTATCAAAATATAGCCCAAAAAGGGTGTCATAGTATAATGTCATGGTACAAAATTGGGGCTTTAAGTCCACAAAAAAACACTATACAACCGGCACATAATCTAGGCATCTATGCCTATGGAGCGGGATGATGATCATGAAAATACACAACGGAATTCGCTAACTGTCTAAAAATTCTAACCCATACATGGGGCACTCCTACTACATTTCTCTGCATTGCCTTGAGAAAGTCCTCGACCCACACCATAGGCACCTTGTGCGTCATACGAACAAAGTTGGTGTGTAAGCTCGGTAGTGTGTGCTCTGCATATGCACCTAGGATATCATCACCTCGTCCCCTCTGACGATGTCGAGGGAAGCCATCCAACCGTCTAGGTCCCACATCTCCATGTGCATGATCAGTATTAGTATATCATACCACCAAAAACATGTTTTTTTATTTCATTGTATCAAAAAATGCAAAAATAATCAAAACCTGCACTCTTGGGCTAAGTCCCGATACCCTCTCAAATAAGAATGTACTGATAATGCTAGAAAACCCAAAGTTCCTTGTCCTACCCAACTTGCATTTAGTGGGTTGTTACTTTATGTTGTTCAATAGTGATGTTCTCCAGTCATATATTGTGGGCCTCATACACTCTATAGCATAAAACATAATAGGCCTGGAAGCCATATGTAGAGATGCCAACCCTGCTATCTTGGCTACCACTAATACTATCACCTTGAGACCAAGGCTCTGAATGGAGTTGACCGGAATCTAACTTCAAATATTTTTAGTGCCTAGTAGACAGTACATAGTTATGTACTCCTTGACATTGAGACCACCTCCCACTCCACAAGCCCTCATATTGACTACCTCGCCTTGGAGGGATAGTCTATTAATGAAATATATATCTTCCACCTCAAATCTCAATGGAATCCTGTCAAGTTGAAATGCCTCTGTAACTGGATCCAAATAGTTAACTAGCATCTAGAGTAGCCTTCGTTGATCTCTTAAGATCCCAAGTTGCCAAAAATTGTAAATACCACATCCTCTTAATGCTTTTTGGGCATTTTCATCACCCTGCACTTCCCTATACACATCCTCATCTTCATGTTCACTCCCTTATAGCACCATCCTCTAGAGAAAACACACATTTTTATGAGAATTTGCCTCTTTTTTGGGTATGTGTGCACATGTGCGCAACTTTTCTTGATGACAATCGCATGTATATGCGGGAAGGCTTAACTTTGCCCATGCATACCCATCCCTATACATGGCCTGATAAAATGGGACCCGCATGGGATGGGATACCCATATTTGTGTGGCCTCAAACAAAAAATTGCAGCACTATAAATTGCAATAAATGTATGCAAACAATTGAGAATGTGATCAGGATTTACCCAGCCTTGACGGTTTCTCATTTTGTTGCTCCTAGCTTTCGGATTTGGTTGTTGAAGTTTGTAGTCCAAAATGGCTCCAAATGGACTGGAATTGGTAAAAAAACAAATGCTATGGTGAAAAATGATTTTTTTAATATTTTGAAAATTTTACTCACTTCCCTATAGTTTTGGGCCTTTATTGACCTTTTTAAATTTTTTTGGCCTAATTTATGATGTAGGGACTTTTTTCGAGCGATTTTCACTGAGGTCTTGACCTATTCGTATCTATTACAGGTATATTTTCGAATTGGCATATAGGATAGGATCACGTTTCCCTTTTCACTATGCATTTTCCTATGACCATGTCTCCTTAACTATAGGTACGAACCAACTTTGTAATGTTACAGAACCTCACATTACTAATAGAAGAGACATTACATAAGTGGTAGATCCTTCTTATTTCATGGGTTCCCTAGTAAGATCTCTCTTTGTAATTTGGTACCCATGTTGCGGTTATTCCCTAGGTCTGGCAGTCCCTTGTAGTCATGGCATATCTTCAAGTAAGAACCACATATTATTTCTTGAACTTTATGCTGGCCATCTCCCACAGGGACTCCCATTTATATCAAGTTGTAAATGCATTTTCATGCATCTTCTTGCTGTATTGATCTTTATGTCAGCTCCCCACTTCAGTTTTATTAGCCATATATCCTAAGCTAACCTCAATTCCATCCAAGCAGAGCATCTTTTATATCCTTTGCAACTTGATCATCCCTTACTAGAGGAGGCATTCCGCCTAGTGTCCTTATCCTACACATGATTCCTTGCATTGAGCATATGTATGTTCCACTACTTGGAAGTGACTTGGAACTAGTTTTATTTACCATGACACTCGTCTCCTCCTAGCTATGTACTATAAACACTTCTATTCTTTTTGAAGTTTCCTAATATGAGAAAGACCAAAAAAGTTAAAAAACATAAAAATCCGAATGGGAAATGATATTACTTTTGGCAGTTGTCGAGTCGTGTTTCCTTTGAACAAGGAATTATATATTCCATCCATCAGCTAGTTACTAGAATGACTTTAGGAGTTGTACTCATTGTTCTAAGTTTTCTCCACCAACTGGTTATGCTTCCAATCCCTATGGAGCCTCTGTCGATGTCTCTTGTGTCATAGAGATGTCCAAGTTTGCATGTCGAGTCTATGCTTCCCGTGAATCACCATCTACATTATTCTCTTGTTTGAAGGAATTTTTAGCCTGAGTCAGCCACTCCTCAGTTATATTGTCTTTGCATGTCACCCATTCTTGATATAGTTACTAGTTTATGGACATCTGGTTCGTTTGAGTTATTCCAAATTATCCTCCATTGTTTAGTACCTCATGTTAGTTGATGGGGGATTCCTTAATCCCCTCCTTCCAATGGATTCCATTCCATCTACTTCAAATCATTTATTCTAGAGTCCATTGAGTTCCTTGAGGCTTGCAGTCATCAATGGTAGGTTCTCTCGCAATCGACAGTCTTGGGAATACATCAATGTCCCCTGATCGATGGATTCACTCAATTGTTCGACCTCAACACATCTATTCACACTTTTGTGGTTGTAGTCTGTACCTTGATTAGATTATCATTATCGTTGGAATATCTCGCATCTCTTAATGGTATACATCAATTATAGGTAATCAGACGATGGACTATCATATCGACCTCAACACCTTTATTCGTGTGATGGGACATGTACCAGTAGCAGTTTGCGCGTTAGAGGAAATTTCAATTTAAAATGGGCCTTCCAAAAATAACAAAAATTCTATGTCATCATGCATTAGCCAATCAAAATGCTTTAAAATTAAAAAAGGGAGCACCTCTTAAACAATTTTCTAATATAAATTTGGGGATAGGTATCATTAAAAAAACTACTTTTTTGTTTGTATTTTCGACATATGTCCCCTTTTTTTTACTCAAATTTAGATCGGGGATAGCTCATTGGATCAGGAATTAAATTTTGCATCCAACGAGTATCCACTCGGCATACTTTTGACGGGCCTCGCTACCCCAAAAACAAGAAATACCTGAAAAACATGATGTTGACACATTTTTTTCAAGTATTTATTGTTTTTGGGGTAGTGGGGTCCATCAAAAGTATGACGAGTGGGTACTCGTTGGATGCGGAATTTAATTTCGCATCCAACAAGCTCTCCTGATCAAAATTTGAGTAAAAACACGGGGAGATATGTCGAAAATACAGACAAAAGAGTACTTTTTTTATGATACCTATCCCCAAATTTATATTTAAAAAGTGTTAGACCTATACAGTATTTCAAATTTAAATCAATTTTATTGGCCAACACATGATGACATGGAATTTGAATTATAGTTAAATGGCCCGTTTTGAATTGAAATTTCCTCTAATGAAGGAGGTTTTTTAAGGGGATCGTTCAACTAAAATTTTTGTCCTATGTCATTTGCTTATAGAGGGCTGCCACATGGTCATGCCTTATTTCTATCCTGATTAGTCAAAACCTCCCACCTGTACTATGGTTTTCTTAATCACTTCCTCATCCACTACATCCCCTCCTCTTCTTCCTCTTAGTGGAGAAATACATGAATTTTCTATATGCTCAATCTATTAAATATTTATTAAAATAACTATTACGAATTTAATATGTACTGTGTGCTTCAATCTCACCAAAGATATTCAGCCACCAGCAACTTTCTCTTCTGCGTCAAAGCTATTCAATCACCACCAACTTGTCTTCTCCATGAATATTCACCAATCACGATTCTTTGATATTCAAGTGAAACATGAGTAATACATAATAAAAAATGCATGACCATTATCATAACATTTTCACATCATCATATAATTATGAATTCTAATGTTTAAAATGCACATACCGGTAAATATAAATAGGTTAATGATATCATACATAAGAGGCCAAATTGTCATAGTTGCATAAACCTAAAGAAAGACATGATTGCAAAACCACAGCAGAAACAAAATCTTTCAAACCTAAAAAAGGAGGCCTCATGAGAAGATTAGGTTAAAAAAGGAGGCCTCATGAGAAGATTAGGTGGGAAAATAGTCTTTGTACTTACTTAATCTATTATATATATAAATTTATTATTTATTATTTTCAAATATCTAAATAAAGAAAAATACTTTATTACTATGATTTATGATTTCAAAAATATATATGTTCCCAATTTTGTATATTGATTTTGTTTAGGTTTCGTATAGTTGTCTAATGTTTCTTGCAAGTTTTAAGATGTCTTTCAAAGCAAAACGTATAATACTCTTTAATTTAATCTTCTTAGATTGAGGAAAACATAATAAAGTAGTATTTAACAATGCTACACAAAGTCATAATTTGAAAACTTATGAAGTCACCCTTACACATCTCAAGTTGGATGGTAGACTCACCCTTACACATCTCAATTTGGATGGTATTCTCGAAATAAACATTTAACTGAAAACATCTAATGAGGGACCTTCCATCAATCATATAAACCATTGCGCATCTTATTCTCTAGCTCATAAATCCACTTAGATCACTCAATGTCATTAAAAATCATACACATGTTAAGTTTGTTCTTTAATATTCACATAATTTTGTTAATGTTTTCTTCTCTTAATATCTTCAAACTTGACAAACAAATATATGAGAAAAATAATCATTTTCACCTTGTTTCATAGTATGAATAGACCTGTACTTATGTCATGTATTATAACATTTGATATTCTTTCTTTCACATTTACAAATATCGAAAGAAAAAATAAGTTTATTTTATTACTTTATTATTATTGTTTGAAGAAATATATGTTTACACCTTTGTATATTGATTTTGTTTATGTTCAATCTATAGTCTTGTAATGTTTATTGACCTTCACGGCAATGTCACACACTAGATGTAATGTCCCCAAAATTCGAAAATAAAATAAAATTTGTAGGCTAGTTAAATTCTACCTTTCTAGGACATTATTTTATCTTCTGCAGAATATATATCTCGTTGTTACTAAATCTAAGTCTCGTTAGTTTCCTTTCCCCTTTTATGTATCTTTCTATATAATGACAATGTGGTTATGTTACTTGGATTTGTTCATATGATTACTCTTCTTGTATTTACTAATAATGTACATTTGCATATGCTAGTTCAGTTACATTTTACTTCCTATTTATATGTCTTGTACTCCGATTTTAGTTTTATTTATTAAGAGATCTGACTTTCCTTTAACTGTCAAGGTTGGAGTGCGGGGTTTTATCCCTTGTGGGAGAACTTGGAGAGATAAAAAAGGTTCCTTCTGCTTTTACGGGGCTTACTTAGTTCATTGCGAACTAACGCATGCTTCAACGTTTGTGCAGGTTACTTTATCGACGGATTCTTTCTACAACCATGGAAAGTAATAACATCCTACAGCGTGATAACTACACTATACTCTCCTAGTCAAATATCAAGATAAGAGGACTAAAGTCTTGGCTTAGTTGTGCCTATGTTTTACGTTTATGCAAAGTCGAAAGTGGATGGTTTAAATGTTTATGTTCATCATTATGTTTTAAGGTTATCAAAACCTTATTCACCTTGATTGTTTGTATTGATTAATTTGTAAACTTTAAGGTATGATGCCTAGGGTTTAAGGCATGATCCATATATCATGGAAAACCTTATAAAATGTCCTTTGGAAAGCTATGGGATATACATAAACCTTTTATGGAATATTTCATATTCCATAAAACTTTGGATTAACGTTGTAATGGAGGGTTTTGTTATGGGTTTAACGCTGGGGTTGTGGATTTTGCAATGAGATCGTCAGCTTGACTATAACTCTGTGGGTTTTGATTTTGTGGGTAGTGGAGGACAGGGTGGCACTTTAATTGAACCTAGGAAAATGTGGGAAAGAAGCCTAAAACATTGGTCTTGTTCGATTCATGGTTCATTTGGTTTGTTCTCTGGTCTGTCTGAGTGGTTTCGAGCTCTCGCACAGTATGTTGCACAGTGCAACAACCTTCCCTTTCGCCTGGAACATATGCTCTTGACATGTTCTGCAACATTGTAATGTTTTTTTCTTTCGTTGAGGTTTGGAATACTTCTCATGGTTCCTGGTTGTTTGGTTTGTAGGTGACAAGGGTGGCACGAATCATAGCTTGATGGTCTCTACAGGTGTCCTGTGCAACCTTTAAGTGGTAAGTGCTACTGAAAGGAAATGGCCCTTACCTTTGCATGTTTAGTTTGAAATAGACTTGGGCTTTGGGTTGAGAGAATTAGCGTTGTGCACACGTTGTGTAATTTTCGATTAATGTTGATGGTTTGTTTGGGTTATTTTGATAGTTTGGGCATCCAAGGGATATGACTATATTTAACCTTTTCTATGCCAAAATTGTAAGTAAATATTTTGGAGAAAGTCTTTGACTGTCCAGAGAAAGACTCGGCTCTATGTATAAAATGGTGTTGTGTTTTTAAACCTTGTAAAGTATGGGTTTAACATTTTAATGGAAAATCTCTGTGTTTTGAATTTAAGTGATGCGAAATCTTTGACTTCATAGTGCCATTACTTGCAATGGAACTAAGGAAATCGTGACTATGTTATTTTACCTCTTATGCATTTTTATTTGTGATGTATGGATTAATATTTAACACGGTTGGGGTTTCTCTTTACAGCTGTGACCTTGGAAGTTTTAGGATCGGCCTTTAGATGGATACACAACCTTTGATTCATATAGCTTAATATAGATATGTGGAAGTAATGCATAGAGCATGGCTCAAATCGATAAGATTGTTAGTTTATATTTTAATTATTGTTGGGAAGCATGAGGGTCAAAACCCTACTGTGTAAATTGCATCGTTTATGTTTTTTGTTTGACAGAGTACCTACAAGATTCGATCATAGGTTGTATTAATGTTTCAACTTGTGTTTTTACCCAGCGTTTATGTTTTTACTTTAGCAATGATTCCTAAGAGATTCGATCATGGGATTTAAAATGAAATAGGTTTGTGGTTAGCGTTTTATGCCTGCAGGATTTGAGCCCGGGCTTTTAAATGAAATATGTGGGTCATTTTTTGTTGTCATTCCACATGATTCAATCATATGTGTGACTCTGTTGGTTAATAAATTGGTTTATATAGATATGATTTTGGTTCTTGGTTTTTTTTTATAGTAGTTGCTATATTTGTAATATGAATTCAGCCTACGGCCAAACCTTAACAAGTTTCGATGGCTAGTCTTTGTGTAAAATATTGTGTAATGGAATTTATATGACTTTTATTATTGATCTAATATTTATTTTGCAGATTGTGAATAGATTTTATGATACGTTTGTTTATATTTGATTTTAATACGGAAATAATAATAACATGCTCGCTAGCAATATGAAATCTCTCAGCGCTGGGATTTTATGTTGAGAGTTGATTTTTTTAAATGGTTTGTAGGAGATATGAGCTATGGTTGAGTGGATTCCTTTTAGCTTCGTGGATTATTTATTTATTAACATGTTTTGTATCTAGTTTAAATACTAATAAGGTTTAGTTGTCTATTTTTTTTAAAGAAAAACTATTTAAATTTTGCTTCTAAGTTTGAGCAATATACAAGAAACTAATAATCTCAAATAATCTAGAGTTAAAGCTGAAGATGACCTCTGACAGAAAATTCACAAATACAGAGAAGCCTAAATTTAAGATAGAAATAAATATAAAAAGAATAATGTTGAAGGAATGTGGACTATAATTTTCTTACGGTTTATATGTAAAATAGTTCATACTTTTGAGTTTCTATAAACAAAGGGAAAACCTAGCTAAGAAAACAAATACTATATAGAATTTCATTCAAGATCATAAACCCTTAATAAAAATATGTATGAACTGTAAGGAAGGTAGAACCTCATACCTGCAAGTTGAAGCTAATTTAATGGCTGGAACCTTACACACTCAAGCACACATCATTAAAAAGAACATAGACAATTCTAACCTCATATCTGTTAATCGAATAACTTGTGAACTACCACGTTCCACCCAACCATGACCTGTAACCGTTCCTGGTTTCAATCTGGATCCCCCTGAGCTGGTTCCAACATGCAAGTAGTCTAGAGCTCGTAAAGGTAAGGCTTCACCTATCTGGGATAACAAGTTATGTATCATATTGCTTTTCCTTTCTGGAAAAATGCTCTCCAAGAACTCTTAGGAGATAAAATGATCAGATAGAATAGATGGAAAAATGAATAGATCCCCAATCCTTTCTTTGGATTCGTTCTTTATATCCAATCTTTAGGAAAATGGACAATTAAATCAAGAATCATTTTTTTCTTGAAATGATATTTTATTTAATTTATGTGAAATTAATCTTTATTTATTTTATCTTAGGAACTATGGACTAGTTCCTATTTTGACTCTTTTAGGTATTTAAATATTTAATTTAATTATTGTAATAAATAATAATACATAAATCCTTCCATTGTTATTTATAGCTCCTATGGGCCTCCTAAGGAAAATAATAAAATAATAGTTAAAATAATAAAATAATCTTTATTAATTTTGGAGGAAGAAAAGAAAAAAACTACTTTTTTTGTTCGTATTTTTGACATTATCTCCCTTTGTTGTACTCAAATTTCGATCGGGAGAGCTCGTTGGATGCAGAGTTAAATTTTTGCATCCAACGAGTACCCACTCAGCATTCTTTTTTAGGTATTTCTTATTTTGGAAGTAGCGGGTTCCGTCAAAAGTATGTCGAGTGGGTACTCGTTGGATGCGGAATTTAATTCCACATCCAACGAGCTCTCTCAATCGAAATTTGAGTAAAAACACTGAGAGATATGTTGAAATACGAACAAAAATAGTTTTTTTTTATGATACCTATCCCCAAATTTATATTAAAAAAATGTTTAATACCTATACGGTATTTCAAATTTAAAGCAATTTCATTGCCTAACACATGATGACATGGAATTTGAATTAGGGTTGAAAGGATCATTTTGAGTTGAAATTTCCTCTAATGTTAACATTTTTACTTTGGGTGTCATATAGCATAATCCCAAATCATATGATACTTTTCTTTTAGCTTATAGTCACTTCTTTATTAAGGCCTTCAGGTAGGGGTTAGGTCAACTAGGTTAGGCAACTCTAAACCTCCTTGCGTGTTGGATTACCGTATATAACATGGTAGTTCTTCACTGCTTTATGAGAAACATAAATTCGAAATTTAATTTAATCAACTTAAAAATAAGTAAGATGAGGTCAATGTTTTATCAGAGCCATTTTCAATCAACATATTAATTTTTCAGTAACTCCTAGCATTTATTCAGAGCCCATACTCAATGCTAAGAAAAAGGGAGTTACAACTTAGTGTAATTCCAGAGCTCCTCGCTCAACATTAATGCTAGGATATATTTGTAGGATACACCTAGGAATACAATGGCCCAGGATATGATGTTCAGAGATTATGCTCAACATCAACTTGGAATACTCCAAGGCTTATGCCCAACGGTTCCAATTCTTATCTTTTCATGTGTTTCAAAGCTTCATGCTCAACACAAATGTTTCATAACTCATGTGCTCCAGAGCTGATTCTCAACACAAAACATCAAATACTCATGTGCCTCAGAGCTCTTTCTCAACACAATCATAATTCACTCATGTGCTTGATATCTTGCACTCAACACAAACATCAAATACTCATGTGCTTCAGAGCTCGTGCTCGACACAAAGATCAAATCACTCATGTGCTCCAGAGCTCGCGCTCAACACAAACATCTCATCAATTATGTGCTTCAGCATCCATTCCCAACACATGAAATCATATACATGCTAAATAAAACATATGAATTTGGATTACACCCAATATATCAAACAAATCATCATTCTCATGTGCAGTGGGGTCTTATTCCCAATATACAAAATATAACATCAAAACAAAATAACATGCAATGGAACTTATTCCCATAAGTGTTAGGTCGAAAATTCGGGATATTACATCCATGCCCGCTGAGAACAGCACCGTCCCTAGTGTTCTAGGGACTAGGAATGAAATCATGAAACAAGGCAGGGTAAGCCTCTCTCGGGGTGGATTGATTCTCCTAAGTAGTGTCATCAGCTTCAAAGTGCTTCCATTGTACTTTCAACTGGACTATGGTGCGCTTCCTGAGATTCACCTCTCTCTTGTGTAGTATATGAAGGGGTTTAGGTACAAACTCCCCTTCAGGTTCAACCTATAACAAGGACCAATCAATCACATGCTTAGTATGATATACATATTTCTTTAATAAGGATGTGTGGAAAACATTATGAACTATTATGTGAGCAGGTAAAGCTAGTTCATATTCCACTGGCTCTTTCTTGGCCAATATCTCAAAGGGTCCACAAAATCTTGGTGCCAACTTTTTGCACCTCCCAAAGCTCAATGAGCTTCTCTTTGATTTTTCTTTTAAGTAAACGTGGTCACCTATCTGATAATATTTATATTTTCTCTTCTTATTTGTGTAAATCTTCTGGCAGACCTATGCTTCTTTAAGGTTATGTTGGACCTTGATGACCAATTGTTCCAAGTCTTTTAGTAAATTGGACCCTAACATGAGCCAGTCCACCAGGATATCCCAAGTAACCGATGTTCTACACTTTCGGCCATAGAAGGGACTCATCTTGGTGGAGTTTGGGTATCCGTTGTTATATGCAAACTCTGCAAGATGCAAGTAATATTCCCGCATAGTAGGGTTATTCATGACATACATCCTAAGCATGTCTTCTAAAATCTGGTTTACCCGTTATGTGTTCCCGTCTATCTATGGGTGGTAAGCAGTACTAAAGTTCAACTATGTCTCTAATCCAGAGAATGAAGATCTCCAAAAAGTTATCGTTAAACTTTGTATCTTGATCCGAGATGATTTCCTTGGTTATCCCATGCAATCTGAATATCTCCTTTAAGAATATGGTGACAATGTGAACTTCCATGTAGGTCGACTTCACTGGGATGAAGTATGCCAATTTTTACAACTTGTCAACCACTACAAATATAGAGTCATTTTTCTTATTTCTCTTAGGTAGATGCGTAATAAAATCCATTTTAAAGTCCTCCCACTTCCATTCTGAAATGGGTAACGGCTGTAGCAATCCTGAAGGATGTTGGTGCTCAGGTTTCACCAGCTAACATTCCTAACATTTCATGATAAACAATGTTATGTCCTTTAACTTATGCCAAAAAAATTATTTCTTTACGACGGATATGATCTTTTGATATCCCGGATGCCCTGAGTAGGGTTTCCAATGAAATTATGTGAGGATGTTGGACCTGATGTCCCCTCCATCTGTAACATACAATCTTTTTTTAGACCACAACAGTCCAGTTTTGTCTACCTTATACTCTTTTTATTGTTGAAACAATCGATCCTCTTGGACCTTCTTGAGTATTTCAACATGGAAAGGGTCAACTTCGTTGGTTGTTCTAATCCTCTCATGTAAATCTAAATTGGTTTGATTTAAATTCACCTCATATAACATATGAGAGCTTGTCGACTTAAAGCATCAACAATTTTATTCTCCTTGCCCTTTATATGCTTTAACTCAAAATGGTACTCTCTAAGGAAATCCAACCATCTGGCCTATCTAGCATTTAGATCCAACTGATCAAATAAATACTTCAGACTCATATTGTCTGTCTTTAGAAGAAATTTCTTCCTCATGAGATAGTGCCTCCACATATTCAAGGCATGGATAATGGCTGCTAACTCAAGATCATGGGTGGGGTGGTTTTGTTCATGTTCCTTTAACTTCCGCAATTCAAACAGATTGTGGAATCGTTCTGTAAGAGGACTCTCTTGAGCCCTTCCTTTATTGAATCGATACAAACAATGAAATCCCCATTGGGATCCGCAATTCATAGTATCAATGTAGTCGTCAAAAGATGTTTAAGCTGCTAAAAAATTTCCTTGCACTTGGTTGTCCATAAGAACTTGTTGCTTTATTTTGCAAAGCGGTCATGGGATAAGCAATCCTTGAAGAGTTCTCAATGAACTTTCGCAAGTAATCAGCTAATCCAAAAAAGGACCTAATGTATGTGACACTAGTACGAGTAAGCCAATCTTCTATGGCTTTAATATTTTCCGGGTCAATGGCTATCCCCTTCTAAGAGATGATGTGACCCAAGTACTATATCAGTGGTTTGTAAAAATCACATTTACTAAACTTAGCGTAAAGCTGGTGTTCCGGTAACACTTGTAGTCCTATGTAGGGATGATCCTCGTGTTCCTATTTACTCTTAGAGTAAATCAGAATATCGGTGATAAAGCCTTAATACAAATTTATCGATGTATTTACTAAATATATTGTTCGTCATACACATAAAATTTACAGGTGCATTTGTCAACCCAAACGACATTACTACAAACTCGTAGCGTCATATCATGTACAAAAGGTGATTTTATGAATATCTTCATCGTGGATCCATACCTGATTGTATTCGGACTGCATGTCGATCTTTAAAAATATCTTGGATCCCCTACTTTATTGAACAAGTCATCGATCCTAGGGAGTGGGTAACAGTTCTTGATGGTTATTTTGTTAAGTTGGTGGTAATGGATGCACATTCGCATCATATCGTCCTTCTTCTTTATGAAAAGTATTGGTGCTCCCCAAGGGGACACACTAGGTCAGATATAACCCTTCTCAATCAACTCCTGCAACTGCAACTTGAGATCCACTAACTCTAGTGTGATCATGTGCTAAGGGGATTTTGAAGCTAGAACTTACCTTGGTGTCAGTTCTATGGAAACTTTTGTCTCGTTTTGGTGGTAATCCATGTATCTCCTTAGGGAATACACATGTATAGTATAGGAGAAATGGAAATTCCTGATTGTGCTTCTCTCTCTCATCTTCTACATCATGAATGTTCACTGCAAACAGTTTGCAACCATTCCTAATGCACTTCTTTGCTTGTAACACAGATATTTTCCTTATGAAAACCTTCTTAGGTATTCCTTGAATCTTTACTTGATTGCCTTGGCTATCTGTGCACAAGATTGACTTGTGTAGAAAATCAAGCATGACATGGTGTTGCTACAACAGTTCATGCGGATAAGTACATCATACAATCCTAAGGGTAAAATATTCAAATTTATCCTAGCAGGGAAACCATTCGAGTTTACATCAGAAACTTTCATTTCGTACCTGTGGCTAATTGCACTAGCCAGGGTTTCCCATGTTTAACTTTGTCTAGTTTACACAAATCAACAATTTTAGGCGATACATAGCTTCGACAAGCACCAGGGTTAATCAATATTGAAATAGAAGTGTTGGAAACCTTACCTTCTATTTCAACCATACTAGATTGATGGTCTTCCTATTGGCCATCCAAGGCTGCATAAATCCTAGCTATTCCAGTTATCTCCTCTACCGTTGGTTCTTCCTACAAATTGTGCAAGACCCTGTTGGTCTTGTTCTGACAGTATCAGGCATAATGGGGCCCTTGGTATTTCCATCATTTGATTTGCTATAGGGAAACATTGTCTCCTCCATTTGTTTATGGTCAGTTATCATTTGGGGCTAGTATATTTGGCTTTGTACCTTTCTTGTTGAAGTTCTTATTGGCCGGAAAACTGTTGTTTTGTTTTCTGTAAGGCGGTGGGTTGAAAAATGGTTTGTGGTTGTACGAGAAGGTCTTAGTCTTGTCTCGAATTTTGTTGATGTTTTCATTCCTCAGTTGTCCATTCTCATAGAAAATCTCAGCTTTGTGTAGGGTAGTGTCCAGAGTCTTAGGCATGTCAAATTCAATTCTCTCTCGAAAAGTGGGAGGAAGACATCCTAAAAACTATTGTATTTTCACTTTATCGTCCTTTATATAAGGTACATAGTGTAATAGATCCAAAAATCTGTTGATGAAAGCATCCATGGTCATGGAACCCATTCTTAACTCGTGATTTCACCTTCCTGTCAAAGAATATTTCAGACATGTATTTCTCTTGGAAAATTCTGTGGAAGTTACTCCATCGTATTTAGTTTACCTCATCTTTCTTGGTATGCTTTAGGTCTCTCCAACATATAGCTTCTTTTCGATTGAAATTATAGATGGCTAGAAGGGCCTTCAACTCACTAGAGTAGTTGTGTGCTTGAAAGTTTTTGCTCATACCAAGAAGCCATTCTTCATTTTTTTCCCTGGTGTTCATCTCTTCTTCATAGGTTGGGGCTCTTATTTTTTTGATCTCTCCTTCGAGGTTGTCATCATTCATTTGTCTGGGGAAAGGGAATTATCACTAGAAATCCTATGATAATCTCTTTCTGGAGGTTCCGGTGTGTGTTCTTCTTTTCCTTCTTCTTTTTGGATGCTATCCCATTTATGATAAAACTATTTCTTGAACTTGTTGGTTGAATGAGTGGCTTTTCCATGCGGGATTCCTATCATCATGTTACGCAATAAAGATTCATTAATCGCTTTTTTGCTCTTTTCTTTCATTCAAATTATCATCCTTGAAACTCTGTAAGTCTACTTGCATATTTTGTATGTTTTTCAGTATATCACAATTTAATTCAACCACCAGTTCTTCCTCCCATGTGGGGGTATTTAGTTTTGCTTGCGGGCTATTTTCTTCTTTCGTAATCATGATCTGAACCTGTTCTTTGAATCCTACAATGTAATTTTTTTTTAACAATAACTTTCTGTTAGTTAACAAAATTTTCAAATATATTTATTTTCTACAATGAATGTTTGGTACACCCATTAGATCTCTTAGTGTTTGAATCTGGGCTATGATACCACTTGTAATGTCCCCAAAATTCAATAAAAAAAAATTGTAGGCTAGTTAAATACTACCTTTCTAAAACATTATTTTATCTTTTGCGGGATGTATTTGTCATTGTTACTAAATCTAAGTGAAGTAAGTTGTCTTTCCCTTTTTATGTGTCTTCCTATAAAATGACAATATGTTTATGTGATGTGCTTATGTTACTTGGATGTGTTCATATGATTACTTTGCTTGTATTTACTAATAACGTACATTTGCATATGCTAGTTCAGTTACATTTTACTTCCTATTTATATGTCTTGTACTTCATTTATAGTTTTATTTATTAAAATATCTGACTCGCCTTTAACTGTCAAGGGGTGGACTGGTGGGTATTTATCCATTGAGGGACCACTTGGACAGCCAAAAATGTTCCTTCTGCTTTTACGGGGCTTACTTAGTTCATTGTGAACTAATACATGCTTCCAATTTATTGCAGGTTACTTTGTCGACGAATTCTGTCTACGACCATGGAAAATAATAACATCCTACATCATGATAACTACGGTATACTATCCTAGTCAAAGTTGGAGATAAGAAGACTAAAGTCATGGCTTAGCTGTGCCTACATTCTATGTTTATGCGGAGTCGAAAGTGGATGGTTTAAATATTTATGTTCATCGTTATGTTTTAAGGTTATGAAACCTTATCCACCTTGATTGTTTGTATTGATTAATTTTTAAAATTTAAGGTATGATGCCTAGGGTTTAAGGCATGATCCATATATCATGGAAAACTTTATAAAGGGTCCTTTGGAAAACTATGGGATATACATAAACATTTTATGGCATATTTCATATGCCATAAAAATTTGGCTTAACATTGTAATGGAGGGTTTTTTTATGGGTTTAACACAGGGTTGGTGGATTTTGCAACGACATCATGAGCTTGACTATAGCTCTGTGGGTTTTGATTTTGTGGGTAGTGGAGGACAGGGTGGCACTTTAATTGCACCTAGGAAAACATGGGCAAGAAGCCTCAAATGCTGGTATTGGTCGATTCGTGGTTCGTTTGGTTTGTTCTATGGTCTGTCTGAGTGGTTTCGAGCTCTTGGCTAGTATGCTGCGCAGTGCAACAACCTTCCGTTTCACTTGGCAGGTATGCTCTTGACACTGTTTGCAACATTGTAATGTTTTTTTTGCTTTCGTTGAGGTTTGGCATACTTCTCATGGTTCCTGGTTGTTTGGTTTGCAGGTGACAGGGGTGGCATGAATTGTAGCTTCATGGGCTCTACAGGTGGCCTGCACAACCTTTAAGCGGTAAGCCTTGCTAAAGGGAAAAGGCCCTTACCTTTGTGATTTTAGTTTGACAAAGACTTGGGATCTGGGTTGGGAGCAATAGCACTGTGTAATTTTAGATTAATGGGTTGATGGTTGGTTTGAGTTCATTTGATAGTTTGGGCATCGAAGGGATGTGAGTGTATTTAACCTTTTCTATGAAAAATTGTAAGTAAATATTTCGAGGAAAGTCTTTGACTGTTTAGAGAAATACTCGGCTCTATGTATAAAATGGTGTTGTTTTTTTAAAGCTTGTAAAGTATGGGGTAGTCGTTGTAATGGAAAATATCTGTTTTTTGAATTTAATTGATGTGGAATCTTTGGCTTCACAGTTCCATTGCTTGCAATGGCACTAAGTAAATCATGACTGTGTTACTTTACCTCTTATGCATTTGTATTTGTGATGTATGGATTATTATTTAATGTGGTTGGGGTTTCTATTTATAGTCGTGAGCTTGGAAGTTTTAGGCTCAGCCTTTAGATGGATACGCAACCTTTGACTATGATAGTTTAATATAGATCTCTGGAAGTAATGCATAGAGCATGGCTCAAATTGATAAGGATGCCAGTTTATATTTTAAGTATTGGTGGGCAGCATGAGGGGCAAAACCGTACTGTTCAAATTGCAACATTTATGTTTTGTGTTTGCAGAGTACCTACATGATTTGATGCAACAACCCAAAACTCTAAGGTAAATGCAATCTCATACACCTTGCACGCATCTTGGGCTCTCTTAACGTTTGGACTTGTGTTTCTACTCAGCATTTATGTTTTTATTTTATCAACGATACCTACAGGATTCGATCCTGAGCTTTAAAATGAAATAGGTTTGTGGTTAGCGTTTTATGCCTGGAACATTAGATCCTAGACTTTTAAATGAAATATGTGGGTCATTTTTTGTTGGCATTCCATAGGATTCGATCTTGGGTGTGACTTTGTTGGTTAATCAATTGGTTTATATGTGTGTGTGTGTGTGTGTGTGTGTGAGTTTAGTTCTTGGTTTTTATTTATAGTAGTTGATATATTTGTAATATGATCTTTTCCTACGGCCAAACCTTAACAGGTTTCGATGGCTAGGCTTTGTGTTAAAGATTTTGTAATGGACTTTATATGAGTTTTAGTATTGATTTAATATTTATTTTGCAGATTGTGAACATATTTTATGATATGTTTGTTTATATTTGATTGTAATATGGAAATAATAATAACATGCTCGCTGGCAATATGAAATCTGCCATCGTTATGGTTTTATGCTCAGAGTTGATTTTTTTAAATGGTTTGTAGGATATATGAGCTATGGTTGAGTTGATTCCTTTTAGCTTCGTGGATTATTTATTTATTTAACATGTTATGTATCTAGTTTAATACTAATAAGGTTTAGTTGTCTATTTTTTTTAAAGAAAAATATTAAAATATTTCTTCTAAGTTTGAACAATATACAGGAAACTAATTATCTCAAATAATCTACAGTTCAAGCCTAAGATGAACTCTGACAAAAAAATCACAAATACAGAGAAGCCTAAATTTAAGATATAAATAAATATAAAAATAATAATGCTGAAGGAATGTAGACTATATTTTTCCTAGGGTTTATATGCAAAAGTTCATACTTTTGAGGTTCTATAAACAAAAGGAAAACCTAGCTAAGAAAACATATCATATATAGAATTTCATTCAATATCATAAAACCAATTTTAATAAAAAACCTATATGAAATGTAAGGAAGGTAGAACCTCATACCTACAAATTGAAGCTAATTTAATGGCTCAAAACCATGCACACTCAAGCACACAACATTAGCAAGAACATAGACTATTCTGACCTCTGATCTATTAACCGAATAACTTGGGAACTACCACATTCCACCCAACCATGACCCAAAACCATTTCTGGTTTCAATCCAGATCCCCCGAGCTAGTTCCAACATGCAAGTAGTCTAGAGCTCCTAAAGCTAAGGCTTCACCTATTTTGAGATAATAGGTTCTGTACCAGATAGTTTTTCCTTTCTAGAAAAATGCTCTCCAAGAATTCTTAGGAGAGAAAATGATCAGATAGAATAAATGGAAAAATGAATAGATCCCCAAGCATTTCTTTAGATTGGGTCTTTATAGCCAACCTTTAGGAAAATGGATAGTTAAATCAAGAATCATTTTTTTTTGAAATAATATTTTATTTAATTTATGTAAAATTAATCTTTATTTATTTTATCTTAGGAACTCTTGACAAGCTCCTATTTTGACTGTTTTAAGTATTTAAATATTTAATTTAATTATTGTAACAAATAATAATACATAGATCCTTCCATTATTAATTATAATAATTATTATTAATACATAGACTTATAGATATATATATCAATGTTAACATTTTTACTTTAGGTATCATATAGGATAATCTCAAATCACATGATACATTTCTTTTAGCTTATAGTCACTTCTTTATTAAGGCCTTCAGGTAGGGGTTAGCTCAACTAGGTTAGGCAGCTCTAAACCTCCTTGCATGTTGGATTACCTCGTATAACATGGTATTTCTTTAGTGCTTGATGAGAAACAGAAATTTGAAATTTTATTTAATCAACTTAAAAATAAGTAAGATGAGGTCGATGATTTATCAGAGTCGTTTCAATCAACACATTAATTTTTCAGTAAAACCTAGTGTTTATTCAGAGCCCATACTGAACGCTAAGAAACATAGAGTTACAACTTAGTGCAATTCCATAGCTCCTCGCTCAACACTAATGTCGGGATGTATTTGTAGGATACACCTAGGGATACAATGGCCAATGATCTGATGTTCCAGAGCTTATGCTCAACATCAACTTGGAATTCTCTAGGGCTTATGCCCAACACTTCCAATTCTTATCATTACATGTGCTTCAGAGCTTCATGCTCAACACAAATGTTTCATAACTCATGTGCTCCAGAGCTGACACTGAACACAAAACATCAAATACTCATGTGCATCAGAGCTCTTTCTCAACACAATCATAATTCACTCATGTGTTCCAAATCTTGCGCTCAACACAAACATAAAATACTCATGTGCTTCAGAGCTCGCGCTCAACACAAACAACAAATCACTCATGTGCTCCAGAGCTTGTGCTCCAGAGCTTGTGCTCAACACACACATCTCATCAATTATGTGTTTTAGGGTCCACGCCCAACACATGAAATCATATACATGCTAAATAAAACATATGCATTTGGCTTACGCCAAATATATCAAACAAATCATCATTCTCATATGCAATGGGGTCTTATGCCCAATATACAAAATATAACATCAAAACAACATCACATGCAATGAGACTTGTGCCCATAAGTGTTAGGTAAAAAATTTAGGATATTACACTAGAACATTACAAGGAATGCAAATTGCACCATCGTTCTCCTTTGACGACTATGGAAAGACGAAAAACACTTCATATGTCACACTTCGAAAAAAAAATTATTCTCTGTCCATTTCACACTTAAAATTGCAAACCTCAATCCTTGAACTCCCCCTAGTAAATGAAATACCAATGTTGATTACCAATCTAATAGAGTCAAACTTGATGACTAAGTAGCCCTTTATTCTTTTACTTGCCATGAATTACATGGGTTTCTATTTATGGCTTATTAGTATGCACTACAGTTTTCCTTTAAATCTGGTAGATTACTATGCCTATCATGGATTCATTAGACTTGCTTCCATCACATTAACTAATATTATTTACACAACTTTCTCTCATTTTTGTAATATATCCAAATTATCTTCAACATTTCATTTCTCCACTTTAAAAATATGATAGTTATGCTACATTTTGTGAAATAAATGTGTAGCATGCCTATAAAAGGGAGCGAAAGAGCGAGTCATTAAATCTAATAGAGCATCGTTAGAAATTATTCAGCTGATTTGATTTAATTCCAGTACAACTAAAATGATCAGATGTAGGTATGGTGTTTAATCACTTGTATGAACTAAATTCCTCGCTCACCCGATAGCCTCCACAAAACGCGCTTAAGTGTCATTCTGACTTGAGGACATTCATTCGAAAGAGGGGCGATTAAAGGAAATCAAGTTTGCACGGGTCCTTACATAGAAACTAGAATCTAACAGCTACTACCAACCCATACTATATATAGATATTGTAATTTGACATAGATATTATAATTTGATTCTAATTTAATATAAATTCATTTTAATTTAGAGCGAGAGAAATTGGATTTTTTTGGCAATTTATAAGAAATTAACTAGTTTCTATAAGAAATTAATACAGAAACGGTCAGGCCTTCAAAGGTTATTTAACTATAACAAATAAATCATTAGTTTGCTTTGTTTCTGAGAGGTACAAACATTTTGTGTCTAAATTATTTTTGAATTCATAACTTAATTTTTATGAAATAGTTTATAACCTTTCACCATTCAACTCTTTATTAAATCTACTTTTATTAATTTCTATAACTTTTTTACAATTTCGTTTTGATTATCTTTGTAATTTTTTTTCATAAACTTTTACTATAAGTATAACGATTAAATTTTATATACAAACATTAAACTCTTCTATTTTCTATCTGTACAATTTTTTTACAAAATATATATGGTAAAACAAAATTAGTTTTAGAAAAAAAAATGTTTATATTAAAAATAGAAATGTAGCACACAAATATGTGTTAATAAAGCATTTGAGATTTCAATTAATTTGGTCAAAAGGCCTTTAATTATTGATAATCCGTGCACAATCATTTCTATGCGTCATAACCCGAAGTATCTTTCCACATTCACACATTATCTAATTAAAAAATATAAAAAGATAATCTGCGCAAAATCATTTCTATGCGTCATAGGTACATTTCCACTTTGAATTTGCTTATTCCAACTACCAGGGTTTAATCCTAGTTTAATCATTCATGGCCTTCTCGAATTGAGCATCTTGTGTTCAAGTATGCGCTTTCTGGTTACTTGGCTATCAAAGACCAAGAAGTTTTGGATTTTTGGTAAGTCTCATTGGTTTTGATGATCTAGGGCGATTTCCGTTGAACCGGCGATGGGTAGCTTGCTTAGTGTTTAATGGCTGAATCTTGGCCGTTAATTTGTCATTTCTCGATTGTACACTCTGCAGTGGAATGATTGCTCTGGTACGCGATTTGATATGTGCGCAGGTGGACTTAACTACGCTTTAGTCTACTGTTTCAGAGCCATTTATCATTTGATCCGTGGACTTGCCATGTTTTGATGGATATCAATGTCAATGGTTTTGTTTCTCGGTTGAACTCCCATTGTGTTATTCTAGTTTTCAGAGACGACGGTTTTGTTATTAGCTCTGGTGTGTTGGGTTTTTAGGGATCCTGGCTGTGTTTTGGCGTGCAAGGCACTTTATGGCTTCGTTCTGGTGTGTTTCTTGCTCGTGGAGGTTGGGATTTGCTTAAGGAGGTAGGGTTTTGTTCTGTTTTCTCCTTCCGAATTTTCGTTTGACTGAATGCCAGCCAAAGAATTGGAGTTGGTAAGCTTGCAACAAGGTTTTACGGTGTATATTGGTTGTTTCTTGATTTTTTCTTGGACGTTGTGTTGGCATGTCTGAATGCAGAGGCTTGAATGCCCTTGTTGCATTTTACTTGAGTTGGGGCGGAATGCGCTTTAATGCATAATCTAAAGCCATATTATTGTTGAGGACCTGCCACGTTTTGTTGGGTATCGTGGTCTTGTGGTGATTGGGTTTTGCTGCCCTCTTTTTGTTACCCTGGTTATTCGTGGTGAAGGTGTTGTTACTTCGCTCTGGAGGGTGGTGTTTTAGGCCGAGTTTTGAAGTGCTTGGCGTTTAAAGGTTTCTGTTATCAGCATTTTTGGAGTTTTCATGCTTCTGGAGATTGTTTTTCTTCTAGTCAGTTGGCGTTGGTTGGTTTCTGTGGTTTTTCTGGATTCTTGGTTTACCTGGAATCCTCGGTGTAAATTGGCCAATAGGTCTGGTGCTGGACTTTGAAGCTTGTTCATATACTCGGGCTGTTTGGGGTTTTCCCCTTGTCTACTTAGTGAAGCTGCTTTCCATAAAGGTTTCCAGAAACTGGGTAGAGGGTGTCAATTTATAAGGTCTTCCTTCCTTTAAGGCTTTTAATTTAAACAAATCTAATTGTTCATAAAAAAATACCGAATAGGAGGGAGATGGAGCTTTGAAACTCATCATTTCCTGGAAGAGGGCGCATAGCTGATCTTTCTCCTTCTGCATGGACTTGAATTTATTCAATTCCTTCAACTCTTTTTGTACGTCCTCCCAACAGAGCTTTTGAAAAATTATCTCCTCTACCCATTTTTTCCTCAATTCCTTAATAGTTTTTATGTGCTCAAGAAGAGGATCCATTCTTTCTTGACATCTATTCACATGATATTTCCACTTCTTTACTTTCACCCTTAACAATGAGAGTTCTGCATTCTTTTCATCATCAGAATCTGAAACAATTTCCTGAGCAATTTGCATTCATTCTTTATCACCCAATGTTTCAGCCCTCTCTTATTGAATTGGGAGTGTAATAGTTTCATCCTTGCTCAAATTTGTTGCATCCTTCTCCTGTATGGATGCTTCAGTAATCAATTCTGGAGATACTGGCTCTTGTGTGATATCCTCCTTCTCCATTAGTGCTGCAACAATCTCTATTTGTGTGGAAGCTTCAGCAAAGGTGATTGAAAATGTTGGTTCTTGTGGAGAAGCATCTTTTATCCCAATATTGTAGCAACTTCTATTTGTGTGGATGCATCAACAAACGATTTCAGGAATAATGGTTACAGTATCCCTCTTTTGAGTCCCATCCCAACAACATTCAGTCTGTACTGTTTTCAACAGAAAATTTTGGCGATGCTAGTTCTTGTGTAACAACATCCTATTCATGTTGAACTTATTCTTGGATCAGTTCTATGTCTTTAGATTGTTCTGGAGTTTCTTCAAGATATCCCAGGTTGTAATCGGGAATTATGTCAAACACTATCTCGACTGTTTGCATTTGAGTGACAGCCTCAACAAGAGTTTCTAAGGGTGTTGGTTCTTGTATGGCAACATCTTGTCTTCCAACTTCCTTCAACTATTGAGGTTGCTCCTAGGTGACTTCAATATTCATTGTTGGTTGGGATTGCAATTTCTCAGCCTCTGCAAATTCTAAATCAGGATCATCTCAAACTCTGGTTCATATTCACCCTTCAACTCCACAGCAAGTGCCTCTTTTTCTTCTTCAATTCCTTGTGGAGGTTTTTGTGCCACAGATTCCTACACTATAAATTTCTATCCTGATTGGTCAAAAATATCACAGCATTCTGGGAAGACCACTTTACCCAACTCATCACCCTCCTCATCAGGAGGTGATCCTTCCAATTGGTATGTGGCTTCTAGCAATGTGTGCAGCCTTTTCTCCACTCGTTTCTTACATGCTTCCTTCTAGCTTTCTAGTTCCTTCTGAAGAACCTCCACCACCTATTTTAGTAGATTATTTCCATACAAAAGTCCCTCGATTTGAGGTTCTTCTGCAGCAGGTTCTTGTGTAGCAGCCTCTGACCGAGGTGTCAAAATGGGAAATCCAATGTTCACCCATCTTGCTCGTGCTACTTCTGCTACTGTGATGGATATGGTTCTTCTTCCATTTATCGGTCATGATGCCTATACTTCTTCTTTTGATATTCTCCTCTTCTTCGGTGGTACAGGGGTTTCTAACTCTGCAACTGATGTAGAAGGAATATCTCCCTTTTAAGTAACTCCCCTTGTCTCTTTCATCTAAATCTCTTTCTTGATTAAACTTCCCCTCCATTCAGGGGAGGATTCAATGGTGAGGATCTTTGCATTTCCTTCTATCATTATATCTCCCTCAGCTTCAGCTTCCACTGTCGCAACATCGAATGTTGCTCCACTTTCAACTTCTACTGTCGGAGCTTCCAAAATATCTATTCCTTCCATAGGGTTTGCTGTTGTTGCAGCCTCTCCCAATTCTTCTTCTTGATTATTTGGGTTCTACTCTGACACTGTCTCATCTCTCCCCCCCCCCAACTAAATTGGAGGGACTCCGGTCCTTTTCTTCTACTTCGACTCCCCCCAATTGTGTAGGTGCCCTATCTTCCTCTTCTATTGGAACACCACCCAAAAGTGTAGGTTCCTGAATTATCTAAGGCTAACTAGTAAATTGTTCTTAGGTTTGGTTATGTTGTGCTAAGGCCCTTAAGGTAAGCAGTTTAATTAGGCCATGATGGGTAAGGGAAGCATATGGGTGTCAAGCTGATCTTACAAATCCCTCCATGTGCTGTAGGTCTTTAAACAAATAAAATGGAATGTTGTGTAAATCTATTTGGCGTAAATGAGATAATAGGGGAAAATCAGAGAAATAAAGAGTATGATACCTGCCTTCACATGGGATATACTTCTTCAGAAATACTGCCACTTTCCAAGGGTGAGGAAGTGATTGTAGTTCTATTCCCCACTTTCCTTGATGGACCTATTCACCAGCTACCAAAAAATTACGCACTACAGCCGCATTGTGGGTTCTTCTTCCAAACCAGGTCCTTCACACGTGAGGAAGACCAGTAAGCTCAACCACAATATCCTTAGTAACTTCTATGCATAGACCTCTGAATTTTGAATGGGTTTTTGTCACATTTAGAGCAAATTGCAGAGCTCTTCCTCGATGAAAACCATTTAAGCATTGAAAGAACTCAGTCCAACCAGCTACTTTGAAAATTGCAAAAACCTATGTATTTCTACGCAAAGCCCCTGTGTCTACAGGTCTATGTTGGGATGGGATAGCAATGTCATATCTCCTTCTAAATTCTAGTAGAAACATAAGTTACAACACAGGAACATGCAATGAAAAACTGAGGTCGAGGTTGGATAAATTAGGAAAGTTATTACAGTTATGGGCAGGGAATAATTGGTAATATTTGACACAGATTAGGAAAAAGGTCACGGTCATGTGATAAGCTCAATTACCCGTTAAAACGTGTTGATTGACAGTTAATGAGCATAAGTATAATGACGGGTACAAAAAGGTAAAGCATGATTAGTATCGTCCAATCCAATTTACACCTAATCATCTAGATGGTCAGAATCTGTACCTTTGTGATATAAGGTGAACCGTGAATTTTCATAACCATTTAGCAGCCATTAATTTAAAACATCATTGTGTGCATGCTGCTATGATATCACCCCTGGTGAATCAAGAGTTGTCTTTTCAATCTGGACGGAAATATAGTAGGAGCTGTGAAGTGCGTCGGAACCCAACAAAGTCATGGGTGACAGAATTTGTGGCCGAATATGGAGGAAAATTAGGGAAATCTGCAAAATTTGGCAGAGTCACAGCCATGAGAAATAGGGAAATCTATGAAATTTAGTAGAGTCACAGCTGCAGAAAATAGAGAAATTTGCAGGATTTGGCATAGCCACAACTGTGAGAAATAGGGAAATATATGGACTTTGGCAGAGTCGCAGCTACGGAAAATAGAGAAATCTGCGGGATTTGGTAGAGTTGCAACTATGGAGAATAGGGAAATCTATGGAGTTTGGTGGAGTTTCAACTGCGGAAAATAGGGAAATCTGCGGAGTCACAGCTATGACTGAGCTATTCATCATTTATTTTTTTCAAGGAGCTCTTCCAAAACAGGAAAATAAGCTAGGGCACTCTGTTGATGTAATTGTAACTTCAGAATGTATTCACCTGTATTTCTTATGTATTGTACCCCAATGTTTATTCTGGGATGTGTTTGTAATGTACTTGAGTCATGTCATGCCCCGATGCTCCTATCGAGAGGTTCTATAATGTAAACAACTCATGTCAAGTCATTGTGGGTAACCATCCTATTGGTTAAGGGTTAACGTCCCTGCAGTTCCGAGGCACTAGGGTTATTCGAATATCCTAGAGAAGTTGACCCTAGTAGGTTATTGTCAAGTCAGGAATTAGTATAAATACAGAGTGAGCCTCTCTATTTATCACACACTTACTCACACTCAATTGTAGTGCATAGCTAAGAAAGAAGAAGACACTGGTGCTAGGAAGAAAGAGGCTACTGCTGTCGGGAGATCATCTTACTGTTTTGGGGTTTTAATTTTGGTGCCGATTCTATCTCTGAGGAAGTTGTGGGGTTTTCTCCATTTATAGTTTCCCCAAATAAAAACACTGTGTTCATTGTCTCTTGTGTTTGATTGCTGTGTTTGTTATTCTCTCAGTTAAAGATCCTAATATAATGCTAGCTTAATGTTAAAAATCTAACATAGTATCAGAGCTAACCTGAGAAGAAGACACTGTGCAGTTGCGGGAACTAGGGCTTCCTACTTTGTGTATCTCTCTCCACATATTTTTAGCAAAAGAAGTTTGGATTAACTCTCCTCCCTAGGGCGCATCTTTCTATCAAAGCAGAATCCAATTCTGAGCTTTTTCAGTTTTGGACCCAACACTGCTGCCGAAAATTAGGGCTTTCCACAGAAGTGGAATTTTTTAGTGAGCCTAGGCCTGAATTGATCTCCTCCTCAAAATCAAAGTTTAGAGATCAAGATCAAAGCATTTGGTTGGAAATAACTTTGGAAAAGCCAAACCCTAATCTATTCGTGAACCAGCACTGCAGAATTTCAACTCCAATTCTAGATCCGACATCTTGACCTGGTAAGATATAAATATTTTGTATTTCCATTTGAGGTTCTCTGTTAATATGTCTCATCATACCAATCTTGATGAAAAGCTTAAGGGAGCTGATAACTTCCAATCCTGGAAGTATAGGATCTCCCTGGTCCTGGAAGAAAATGAGTTGGACTCCTATATCAATGAGGAGGTTCCAGTTCCAGAGGGAGATGAGGCTAAGGCCTTACACAAGAATAATTTTGTTATGGAAAAGAGGATTATTGTTGATTCAATCAGGGATCACCTCATACCACAGGTGTCCTCCCTAAAGACACCTAAAGCTATGTTTGATTCCCTAACAAACTTGTTTGAAGGGAAGAACATAAATCGAAAGATGACTCTAAGAAACCAACTGAAGAATGTAAAGATCCAGAATGCAGAGACCATCGAGTCTTACTTTACAAGAGTCTCTCAAATCAAGGAACAAATGGAAGTAGTAGATGAAGAAGTGGAGAATTCAAAGATTGTAATGACCACCTTGAATGGTCTCCCTAGATCATGGGACTCTTTCATTCAAGGAATCTGTGCAAGAAAGAAGTTAGTCAAGTTCATCAAACTATGGGAAGAATGCTCTCAAGAAGATGCTCGAATCGCAGCTCGAGAAGAAAAGATGGGAAGTGAAGATCAAGATCTCATAGTACACTCCAAGAAAACCATAAGAAGTTCTCATCACCCCAGAGGTAAGCCCTTCCACAAAGATAACACTAGAAAATATTTGTCTAGAATCAGATGTTATACATGTGACGATGTTGATGTATTTGTAACTTTGGAATGTATTCATCTGTATTTCTTATGTATTGTAACTCGATGTTTATTCTGGGATTTATTTGAGTCATGTCATGCCCCGATGTTTTGATCGGGAAGTTTCTATAATGAGAAAGTCATGTCAAGTCATTGTGGGTAACCCTCTTATTGGTCAAGGGTTAAAGTCCCCACAGTTGTGGGGCCCTTGGGTTATTAGAATATCCTAGTGAATTAGACCCTAGGTGAGTCATTGTAAGTTGAGGAAATAGTCCCCACCATTATGTTACCCTCCTATTGGTCGGAGGAGGCAAAGTCCCCACAAGTGGTGGGGCACTAGGGTTATTAGACACTCCTAGAGATGTCAGCTCTAGTAAGTAATTGTTAAGTGAGGCTGACATGTTGGAGTGCACTTCAATTGAATGAAAGAATATAAATATAGAGTGAGACTCTCTATTTATCTCACTTGCAACACTCACACTCACTCATTGGGGCACATGAGTGAGAGAGGAGAAGCTCTCTCAATGTGAGAGAGAGAGATTGCTGCTGTCGGGAGATCATCTTACTGTTTTCCGGTTTTACCATTTTGTGTTGATTCTATCTCTGAGGAAGTTGTGGGGTTTTCTCCTTTATGGTGTCCCCGAGGAAAACTCTTTGTGTCTCTTGTCTCTTGTGATGTGCTTATTATTATCTCAGTCAAAAGATCCTAAGATCATAATGCTAGCATGAATGATGAAAAACTAACATGGTATCAGAGCTAACCTGAGAAGAAGACATTATGCAGCTACAAAATCTAGGGCTTCTTACTTTTTGGGTCTCTCTCTACAATCCATCAGAAAAATTATGCTAGGCTGACTCTCCATTGAAGGGTGCATCTTTCTATCGAAGCGGAATTCAATTCCGAGCATTTTCAGTTTTCGATGCGGAAATTAGGGCTTTCTACAGAAGAAGAATTTTTGAGTGAGCCCCGCATAGGATTTTTATCCTCATAAAAATTGAATTTTAGAGACCTAGATCAATAAATTTGGTTGGGTGAAACTATGGGAAAGTCAAACCCTAGTTTGACCCCGAGCTAGAAAAACCCTAAATACTAAAACTGCTAAGTTTTGGTACATTTGCTATATCTCGATATTGGAAAAAGGATTAGGAGCTGAAAATTGTAGGGGCCAAATATACAATCCTGATGTACACAGTTTCCAAAATTCAGCCTTAGATTCACTATATTCTGGGAGATATGATCCCTCCAAGTTAGGGTTCCAGCCTCTTCTAGAATTCATCCCTAAATAGGACACCTAGGGAGCATTGCAATATCTTGGGCTATATAGGTACAAACTGAATTCCTGAAGATGTTCCAAAAAGGGAATGGACTTTATGTTTAGTGGTCCGAATATCAGATTCAGAAGATCAACCAATGACATGTGGAATTCCGTACAACTTCGTTATTCTAAACAGTCCTGTAACAGGTCACCTTGGGAAAAGGCTCATAAATCCCAATTGGTGAAACACATTCTGATGAAACCTATGATGTTGGATCAGGCACATGCGAGGTTACCTTAGTGAGAAATTTCAGACACATAGGAGCAGTAATTTTCTAGATATCACATAAACAGTTACAGGCATTTCTGCAGAAGAAATTGGAAAACTAGGGCTTCCTGTTCCGGGAGCTTCCCTCAACTGTTTTCAGAAAAGGAGTACATTGGACAGCTCCATTTAAAGAGATATATCTATATATCTAGTTAGATATAAAATATTCTAAGTTTTAAAAATTAGGTTTTCTGTGACAAACCCTAGATCAGCCAGCTCCGAAACCGAGACGAACACCTAAAATCGGTAAGATCTAATCCTTTGCTATTGTCATTTGAGGTTCTCATTTCAAAGTGATATATCACATCAGCTTGATGATAATCTTGGTGAAGTTGACAACTTCCAAGCATGGAAGTACTTGATCTCTCTGAAGAAAATGAATTGGACACCTACATGAGTAGAGAGGTTCCAGTTCCAGAGGGAGATGAGGCTCAAAGCCTTACTCAAGAAAGAACTTGGTTAAGACGAAGAAGACCATGGTTGATTCCATCATGGATCAAATTGTACCACAAGTGTCTTCCCTAAATACACCAATGATGTTCGATTCCTTGACCAAGCTATTTGAAGGAAAGAACGAAAATCAGAATATGACCTTAAGAAACCAGTTGAAGGAAGTGAAGATCCAGAATACAGAGACCATGCAGTCATAAGGGTATCTCAAATCAAGAACAACTTGAAGCGGTGAAGAATGCAGAAGTGGTGATGGCCACCTTGAATAGCCTCCCAGGATCATGGGATTCATTCATGCAAGGAATGTGTGCCAGAAGGAAGTGATTACTTTCAATAGACTCTAGGAAGAAGAAGAAGTTCGAATCATAAGAAGAGAAGAGAAGATGGGAGAAACTGAAGATCAAGCTCTCACCTTCCAAACAAGATCCGTCAATCGATGAGGAATATGAAGATCTCAAATCTTGAAGAACCTCTTATCCATCTTAGCTTTTGGATAATAAACGATGCTATCATGAAGAAGACGATGAAGCTGAAGGATTAAGAAGGAGTATACCCACGAAACAAATAAAGATAAGTATTCAATTGTTATTTCATTATATTATTTTGTTATGCATTTGTTTATATTCAGTTGATGTATTATGCATGATAGGATGTTTGTATTAATGACAATATACTACTAATATGCATGTGATGGGTAAGTAGCTCATGGTGATGTACAACTCTCCATTGCTACTTATCTAGAATGAAACCTCTTTGCTGACATATTGGATTAGTGCACAATCTCAATATTGTCCTGGTAGAGATGGAAGGCATCTAGAAAGTTTCTGTGAGATATGGATGAATGTTGTATTGGATAAAGTAGTTGCATGATCATATATTTATGCATAAGAACTTTCCAGTATAAATATTCCTTATGAAATGTTTCTAACCATACAAATCCATTTGACTTGTAGGAATGATCGCATACATAATCACCTACAAGAAAAGAAGAATGAAGACTTGTTCCGAAGAACAAGTGACGATAGTTCAAAGACAAAGAATAATATGACAAGTGTAGTGACATCATTGATGCAGAACCTTCCAGCCACCAAGAAGAAAGGGAAGACCAGTTCAAGAAGAATGATGTTTAGGTTGCAGTATCGAGACGTGAAGAAAATTTTGTAGTTCCATCATGCAGTATATGGAAACATCGTGGGATACAAAGCAATATTCATAGCATGAGGCTTCTCACGAAAAGAAGGCATAGACTAGGAAGAGACATTTGCAGCCACTGGTAGTGAAGTCACATGACATGCATAATCATGTGTGCAATTGAAAGAAGACCTTCTACAAGTTCAGAAGACACCCATGGGATAACCCATACATGATGAGCTTGATGAATATCTTAACCTTTGCAACAAGGTTGATTAAGTATGGCAAGCTCACAGATGGATGTGAAAAGAACTTTTGAAAAAGTTCAAAATAGAGGATCTTGGTATCAAACAATCCTAGATGGATACTACTTGTCACTCCAGTACATAATGTTTCAGTGCATAGAGTATGGAAGATAGAGGGAGTATGATGCTTCGCTTCAGAGGGAGTGATTGCAGAAGATCCTAAGGTTTGACATGGTACGACAAGATGGATAGATTACTGATGGCTCTAGGCTTTGCTGAGAGTAAAGCGGATTCCAACCTTTGCTTCAAGGTTGAAAACGAAAGACTAGTGATGCTCCTATTATGTGTCGATGCAATATTGGTATAGGCATGGAGGTGTGGACAAGGGAAGTATGTAGTAGGGATCCTGAATAGGTTTAGGATGACGGAATGTATGACCATGCCTATGGAATCGAACATGAATCTATTGAGTGATGCTTCATCAAAGACAGTTGATGCTATGATGTATCGTTAGATGATTGGATCATTGATGTACCTAACGAACACAAGACCAGACATTTGCTTTATTGTGAACACCTTGAGCCAGTTCTTGACAGATCCAAGAAATGTTCACTTGATTGCTGTAAAGAATATTCTGAGGTACTTGAGGAGTACAATTGATTATGGGCTCAAGTATGATGCGAATCAAAAGATTAACTGGAGGGTTATGTTGATTCAGATTGGGAAGGTAGTGCCATCAATAAGAAGAGCACTTCAGGGTGTTGCTTCAGTATGGCATCAGGTATGATCTCCTGGTTTAGCAGGAAGCAATCCTGTGTGGCATTGAGTACAGCTGAAGCAGAGTATGTTGCAGCTTGTTCATCTAGTTGTGAGGCAATATGGCTACGAAATCTACTGTCGGATTTATTTGATCTCTAGATGGATGCTACTTGTATACATTGTGACAACCAGAGTTGCATGAAGTTGTCAGAGAATCCAATGTTCCATGACAAGTAGAAACACATCGAGATCAAGTATCACTATATCAGGGATATGGTGCAGAGAGGAGCAGTGAAGCTCCAGTATGTTGCGACGGAGGAACAGATAGCTAATCTGTTGACGAAGCCATTGGCCAGAGTGAAGTTCGAGTACTTCAAGGAGAAGCTTGGCATTCTTCAGATCAAGGTTTCCTCCAACGGAAAGTGATGAGTCCCAAAGCCATTCTGATGAGCAAGTCAGATGTAAGGTCTGAGCCATTCTTTCATGCTGAGAGGATTCAGTTCCTTCCATGTCAGATATGAGTGCTAAGATCCATAGCCATTTTAACGAGTAGGTCAGATATAAGGGCTAAGCCATTCTATCATGGTGAGAGGATTTGGTTCCTTCCATGTCAGATTTGAGTGCTGATTGCCATTCTGGGAATGGAGGTACCTGGTCAGTTACCAGGAACACTCAGTCCAGGACTTAGAGAGCCATTCTAACGAGTAGGTCATATGTAAGGGCTGAACCATTTTGTCATGGCTAAAGGATTAGGTTCCTCCCATGTCAGACGTGAGTGTTGGCCATTCTTTCGAGTATGACATATGTAAGGGAAACTGCCACTCTCTGAGAGAGTGGAGGCACCTGGTCTGTTACTAGGTAGCTCAGTCTGGGACTGGGGGCCTTTCTGACAAGGGTGGAGGATTTGGTTCCTTCTAGGTCAGATGTGAGTGCATGCCATTCCATCATGGTGAGAGGATTAAGTTCCTTCCATGGCCAATGTAAGTGCGGGCCATTCCATCATGGTGAGAGGATTAAGTTCCTTCCATGGCCGATGTAAGTACAGGCCATTCCGTCATGGTGAGAGGATTAAGTTCCTTCCATGTCAGATGTAAGGACAGGCCATTCTATCATGGTGAGAGGATTCAGTTCCTTCCATGACAGATGTGAGTGCGGGGCCTTTCTGATGTGATTGTAGTTTACTAAATGATCAGATGTGAGTGTTGGGCATGCCTTTTTGATGAACAGGTCATATTTAAGTGCTAGGCGTGCCTTTCTGATGAGTAGGTCAGACGTAAGTGCTGGGAAAATACCTACCTGATGGCTAGGCCTACAACCAACATGAAATAAGGCTGGCTCTGTAGAACTTTCTATGACGAGATAGCACACATGATGATGACCAGATGAGATCCAGATCCAATGATGATCTAGATCCAGTGATGATGATCCAAATCGAGTGATGATCCATATCCAGCAGTGATGATCTAGATCGAGTGATGATCTAGATACAGTAATGATGATCCAGATTGAGCAATGATCTAGATCTAGCACTGATGATCCAGATCCAGCAATGATGATCCAAATCGAGTGATGATCTAGATCCAGCAGTGATCATCCAGATCGAGTATGATCCAGTGACGATGTTCTAGATCAAGTATGATCCAGTGACGATGTTCCAGATCGAGTATGATCCAGTGGCGATGTTCTAGATCAAGTATGATCCAGTGACAATGATCCATATCGAGTGATGATCTAGATCAAGATGAATATGAATTGAAGATGAAGATGATGAGAAGTTGACAATGATTCAGATGATACAGAGAAGAAGACTTGTGCTAATAAATTGTGTTGAGAGAATACCTTCCTAGTTAAGAGGGAGTGTTGATGTATTTGTAACTTCGGAATGTATTCATCCGTATTTCTTATGTATTGTAACCCGATGTTTATTCTAGGATGTATTTGAGTCATGTCATGACCCGATGTTCCGATTGGGAAGTTTCTATAATGAGAAAGTCATGTCAAGTCATTGTGGGTAACCCTCTTATTGGTCAAGGGTTAAAGTCCCCACAGTTGTGGGGCCCTTGGGTTATTAGACTATATTAGTGAAGTAGACCCTAGGTGAGTCATTGTAAGTCGAGAAAATAGTCCCCACCATTGTGTTACCCTCCTATTGGTCAGAGGAGGCAAAGTCCCCACAAGTGGTGAGGCACTAGGGTTATTAGACACTCCTAGAGATGCCGGCTCTAGTAAGTAATTGTTAAGTGAGGCCGACATGTTGGAGTGCACTTCAAGTGAACGAAATAATATAAATAGAGAGTGAGACTCTCTATTTATCTCACTTGCAACACTCACACTCACTCATTGGGGCACATGAGTGAGAGAGGAGAAGCTTTCTAAGTGTGTGAGAGAGAGACTGCTGCTATCAGGAGATCATCTTACTGTTTTCCAGTTTTACCATTTTGTGTTGATTCTATCTCTGAGGAAGTTGCGGGGTTTTCTCCTTCATGGTTTCCCCGAGGAAAACTCTTTGTGTCTCTTGTCTCTTGTGATGCGCTTATGTTTTATTGCTGTGCTTGTTATTCTCTCAGTCAAAATGTCCTAAGATCATAATGCTAGCATGAATGATGAAAAAATAACAGACAAGAAAGGACACTATGCTAGAGAATGTCCTAGAAACAAAAATGTCTCTCACAAGAAGAAGGGAAATAAGAGAAGACATCATGCTCATGCTGCAGAGGATGATGAACCTTCCACAAAGAGAGCCAGATATGAAATTGAAGACTCTTCAAGTGATGAAGAATACATTTTGATTTCCGACCTCATGGGAAACATTACTCGTGGAAGGAATGATTGAATTATAGACAGTGGGGCTTCTAAACATATGACAGGATTCAAGGAATCCTTCATGAAACTATCAGAACATGAATCACCACACAAGGTGAAACTTGGAGATGACTACCAGTATCCAATAAAAGGTACTGGGGAATCCTTCTATAAGCTAGACTCTAGAAATTCTATGACAATGATGGAAGTATTGTTTGTACCAGGACTAAAGAAGAACCTCCTCTCCATATCTACATTAGATGCAAAAGGCATGAGGGTTGCATTTATAGATGGCCAAGTTATCATGTGGCCAAAAGGAAAGAATATTAATGATGTAGTAGTGATTGGGGAGCAAGAAGGAGGTCTATACAAATTGAAGGGCCATCAAGAACAAGCCTTGATCCATGACACAGTAGAGCCAAATGAACTTTGGCATAGAATGCTTGCACATGTGCATTACAGAGCACTACCACTTGCAACCAAAGTTGTTGAAGGTCTTCAAGAAATTCAAGCAAAACATGATGGAGTCTACAAAGGATGTGAAAAAGGAAAGAACACAAAGAAGACATTTACAAGAAGCGAGAGCAAGGAAAAAGGAATCTTGGAAATCATCCACTCCGATGTATGTGGTCCAATGTCATCAAATTCACTAAGCGGGTATGTATACTATGTTTCTTTCATTGATGAATTTTCTAGGAAGACATGATTTACTTTATGAAGAACAAAGATGAAGTATTCAGCAAGTTCAAGGAATTCAAATCCTTGATCAAGAACCACACTAAAAAGAAGATCAAGACCTTTCGATCAGATAATGGTAGAGAATTCACATCAAATGAATTCAAAGAGTTATGCAAAGACTTAGGGATTAAGAGGGATTTATCCACTCCATATAATCCACAATAGAATGGGATTGCAGAAAGGAAGAATAGAACTATCATGGAAGCTACAAGAGCAATGCTTCATGATCAAGACCTTCCTATGCATCTATGGGCAGAAGCTGCCAGAACAACGGTGTATGTACAGAACCGTACTCCACACAGAGTACTCGAGAACAAGAAACCTGAAGAATTCTTTTTCGGTAAGAAACCAGAAGTCAACCATCTCAGAATATTTGATTGTCCAGTGTACATACACATTCCAAAAGAGAAGAGGACAAAATTAGATCCTTCAGGAAAGAAGGGTATATTTGTGGGATACTCTGAAAGCTCGAAGGCTTATAGAATATACTTCTGAGGATTCAAGAATATTGACATCAGTAGGGATGTAAAATTTGATGAAGACTCAGCTTACAAAAAATCCAGAAAGAGGCTTGTTGAAGAACCTGAAGAAACAGAAGCACCCAGAATTCATGACATAACCATAAACAAAGAAACTCAAGAAGAAGATCGAGAATTTGAAGAACCTCAAGAACTTGTAGATCCACCTCAAGGGAAGAATCCTCATCAGATGAAGCCTACTTGGGTACGATAAGCTATCCAAGGTGCGAAAAGATATGGGGCTCTAGAAGAGAATCACAGAGAAAGAAAGAGGACCAGGTCCTCCTCCGGATATGTAGCATTATTATGTGATTTCATTGATAAAGAACCTTCCAATTATGAATAAGTGGCATAACGAAAAGAATATAAGGATGCTATAATTGAAGAATATCAATCGATCATGAAGAATGATATCTGGGATGTTGTCCCAAGACCAGAAGGGAAGTCTGTTGTAACTTCCAAATGGATCTAGAAGATCAAGTATGCTGCAGATGGTAGCATAGAAAAATATAAAGCAAGATTTGTTGCTCATGGTTTCTCCCAAAAAGAAGGAATAGATTATGAAGAAAATTTTGCACTTGTAGCCAAATACAATTCCATCAGATCAGTACTTGCTCTAGCTGTAGTGATGAAACAGAAGATACACCAAATGGATGTCAAGACTGCTTTCTTGAATGGTGTAGTATAAGAAGAAGTGTATGTGGAGCAGCCACTTGGTTTTGAGAAACATGACAGGGAGTCTCATGTGTGTATATTGAAGAAATCCCTGTATGGTTTGAAACAGGAACCCAGGACATGGTACGACAGAATTGACAGCTTTCTATCTAGTTTGGACTTTACCAAGAGTAAAGCAGATTCCAACCTTTACTACAAGGTTGAAGATGGCAACCAAGTGGTGCTCCTACTATATGTAGATGATCTATTTGTAACAAGTATGGATGGGTTGATTGCTGATATGAAGAGGAAGCTTGCTGCTAAGTTTGAAATGAAGGACTTGGGTATGATGGATTATTTTCTAGGCATGGAGGTGTGGCAGAATGTGGATGGAATCTCCCTCAAAAAAGGGAAGTATGTGGTAGATATCTTGAAGAGGTTTGGGATGATGGACTGCAAGGCCATGAGCACACCTATGGCATCGAACCTGGACCTATTGAGTGATGATTCATCAGAAGCAGTTAATGCTACGATGTATCATCAGATGATTGGGTCCTTGATGTACCTGATGAACACGAGACCCGATATTTACTTTGCTATGAACACCTTGAGCCAGTTCTTGACAGATCCAAGACATGTTCACTTGATTGCTGCAAAGCATATTCTCAGGTACCTGAGGGGTATAGTTGATTATGGGCTCAAGTATGAGGCGAGTCAGAATATTAACCTGGAGGGTTATGTTGATTTAGATTGGGTAAGAAGTTCCATCGATAGGAAGAGCACTTTAGGTTGTTGCTTCAGTATGGGATCAGGTGTGATCTCTTGGTTGAGCAGGAAACATTCCTGCGTGGCACTGAGTATAGCTGAAGCAGAGTATGTCATAGTTTTTTCAACCAGTTGTGAGGCAGTATGGATAAGGAAGCTACTATCTGATTTATTTGATCTCTAGTTGGATGCTACTTGTATATATTGTGACAAGCAGAGTTGTGTGAAGTTTTCAAAGAACCCAGTGTTCCATGACAAGTCGAAGCATATCGAGATAAAGTATCACTATATCAGGGATATGGTGCAGAGGGGAGCAGTGAAGCTCCAGTATGTTGCGATGGATGAACAGATAGCTGATGTGTTGATGAAGCCATTAGTGAGAGTGAAGTTTGAGTACTTTAGGGAGAAGCTTGGTGTTCTCCATATCAAGGTTCCTTCCAAGGGGAAGTGATGAGTCCGTGAGCCATTCTGACATGGTGAGAGGATTGGTTCCCTCCATGGTTAGATGTAAGGGATGAGCCATTCTATCATGGTGAGAGGATTGGTTCCTTCCATGTCAGATGTGAGTGCTGAGCCATTCTGATGTGACTGTAGGATTGGTTCCTACATGATCAGATATAAGGGCTATTGCCATTCTTTGAATGGAGGTACCTAGTCAGTTACCAGGAAAAATTAGTCTGGGACTGAGGGCCATTTTGATATGATTGTGAGATGTGTTCTCACATGATCAGATATGAGTGCATGGCCATTCTGATGTGATTGAGGGATGTGTTCCCACTTGATCAGATATAAGGGTTGTTTCCATTCTTTGAATGGAGGCACCTGGTTAGTTACCAAGAATCCTTAGTTTGGGACTGAGAGCCATTCTGATGTGACTATGGGATTGGCTCCCACATGATCAGATGTAAGTACAGAGCCTTTCCACAAATGATAGTAGGTGTGTCCTATCATGCTGGTGGATGTGAGTGATGGCCTTTCCATAGATGATAGTAGGTGTGTCTTATCATGCTGGTGGATGTGAGGCCTATGCCTTTTCATAGATGGTAGTAGGTGTGTCCTACCATGCTAGTGATTGTAAGTGTTGTGCATTTCCACAGATGGTAGTAGGTGTGTCCTACCATGCTTGTGGATGTGAGTGCTATGCCTTTCCATAGATGATATTAGTTGTGTCCTATCATGCTGGTGGTTGTAAGTGTTGAGCCTTTTCATAGATGATAGTAGGTGTGTCCTATCATGCTGGTGAATGTGAGTGTTGTGCCTTTTCATAGATGATAGTAGTTATGTCCTATCATGCTGGTGAATGTAAGTGTTGGGCCTTTCTGACATGACTGGATTGGTTCCTATCATGGTCAAATGTGAGTGCTGGGTGTGCCTTTATGACATGGTATTAGATGTGTTCCTCCCATGGTCAAATGTAAGTGTCGGGTGGGCCATTTTGACTTAGGGTCAGATATAAGCGTAGAAGAAGACCTACATGGAGACTAGGCCTACAACCAACATGAAAAAGGGCTGGCTCTATAGAAATTCCTGTGATGAGAAGAATCATGAGATAGCACCTGTGATGACCCAGTGATGATGATCCAGCAGTGTCGATCTAGATCAAGTGATGATCCAGATCCAGTGATGATCCATATCGAGTGATGATCCAGATCCGATGATGAAGATGACTTGAAAATGAAGATAACTTGAAGATAAAGATGACTTGAAGATGACGAGGACTTGATGATGATCCAGATGATACAGAGAAGAATACTTGTGCTGATAAATTGTGTCGAGAGAATACCTTCCTAGTTAAGAGGGAGTGTTGATGTCATTGTAACTTCGAAATGTATTCATGTATTTCTTATTTATTATACCCTGTTGTATATTCTGGGATGTGTCTATAATGTACTTGAGTCATGTCATGCCCCGATGCTCCTATTAGGAGTTTCTATAATGTAAACAAGTCATGTCAAGTCATTGTGGGTAACCCTCCTATTGGTCAAGGGTTGAAGTCCCTGTAGTTCGGGGCACTAGGGTTATTAGAATCTCCTAGAGAAGTCAGCCCTACTAGGTTATTGTCAAGTTGGGAATTAGTATAAATAGAGAGTGAGCCTCGCTATTTATCACAGACTCACTCACACTCAGTTGTAGCACATAGCTGAGGAAGAAGAAGACATTGGGGCTAGGAAGAAAGAGGCTACTACTGTCGGGAGATCATGTTACTGTTTTGGGGTTTTAATTTTGGTGCTAATTCTATCTCTGAGGAAGTTGCAGGGTTTTCTCCATTTATGGTTTCCCAGAAGAAAAACACTGTGTTCATTATCTCTTGTGTTTGATTGATGTGCTTGTTATTCTCTCAGTTAAAGATCCTAATATAATGCTATATTAATGTTAAAAATATAACACGCTCATGGTCGTTAGTCCCAGTCATGACCAATACTCCTTTAGGGAATTCCTGCACAAATTCTTCATAGAAAACCAATCAAGCATAAAGGAAAAAAGAATAAAAATAAAACAAAACATCAACTTATTTATTTACAAGTTCTTATCTGGAAATCATAGTGTCCTTTTAAATATTAATAGGGGCAGAGAAAAATCCCTTCCTTCTCGTTAACCGATATCCTGGATTAGTTGCAACATGCAAGATAAATGCCTCCCTTGAGATTGGATTGTGATACAGTCGTAACTTGTGAGGATTAACAAATAATGGCGCACGATCTTCATCAATAGTGACCAGGCATACTATGCCATTGTGAAATACCCTGTCTATCTCGTATGGACCCAACCATCTTGTTCGAACATTACCTTTAAATTCCCTCTTGAACTAGAATCATATCTAAATTCCCAATCTCCTTCACATAAGACTTTCTTGTTTATGAAACGATCATGCCACCTAGATCACTCCTGTTAAATTAATTATGTTTGATGTACAACAACTATGCATTTATTTTGGAGTTCATTTAACTGATTCAATATTTTCCTCTAAGCTTATGTTAAATCTAAGTTTTCCTCCATAGGTGTCTTTAAGGTTCTGATTTCAAATTCAATGGGAAAGAAATCATTCTTACCATACACCAACTCATAGGGGGAGAAGCTCACAGTGTTGTGCAAAGTGGTGCTATATGCCCAAAGTTCCTTTGGAAGTTTGTTATCCCAGTATTTGCGATGGCTTCTGCCTGTTTTTGTGAGAATAACTTCAATCACTTGTTGGTGCTTTCCACTTGGCCATTGGCCTATGGATGATAAGGTGAAGTTATTCTATGTTGAATATGGTACTTCTATAACAGAGCTTCCATTTTATGGCACACAAATTGCGGTCCTCCATCTATGACTATCTCATTGGGTACCCAAAAATGAGTGAAGATTTATCCATAGAGGAAATCTATTACAGCTTGGTCATTGGCCTTGACCAAGGCTACAACCTACACCCATTTTGTAATATAATAGGTACAAAATAAGATGTAAACTTTCTTCTTCGAGGGAGGGTTGATGGGCCCAACAAAATCCAAGGCCCATCTATCAAAAGGTTCAACCACCAACTGTGGTTGAAGGGGAATCTCATCCAATTTGTTAGGTTGGCCCATTCTCTAATAGCTATCACAAACCTAAACATACTTCTTCACATCCCTAAAAACTATTGGTAAATGATATCCCATTCGTGATATTTTATGACCTGTTCGTTTGTCAGCAAAGTGTCCCCCATAGGGCTTGTCATGACAAGCCTTCAAGATATTGAAAACTTGATATTTCCTTACACATCTTCTGATCTCAAGACAAGGACCTGTGTAGAAAATATGACCATCTATCCAGCAGTACCTGACACTTTGTTGAATAATTTTACTTTTCTCTCTCTTTGACAAATGTGCCGGAATCTTTCCTGCAGCCAAATTGTTAGCAACATCTGTGTAACAAGAGGAATGAGGTGATACTGCAAAAAAATGTTTATCTAAGAAAGAATATTCAACTGGAAAGCTTTCATCACTGTTAGTATATGAGATAAAAAATCAGCAACAACATTTTCCATCCTAGGTTTGTCAATAATTGTAATGTTGAATTCCTGTAATAGAAACAACCATCTAGTTATCCTAGCATTTATAACATGTTTTTTCATTAAATACTTGATGGTTAAATGGTCATTGTGCAAAAAAGCAGGGTATCCAGTAATGTAGTGTCTAGATTTATTGATGGAATAGACAATGGCTAAAAATTCCTTTTCTGTAACAGTGTAATTGAGTTCATTAGTGGCCAAGTTTTTACTGATGTAGTAAATTGCATATGGGGATTGACTATTTTGCTGTCCCAACATGCACCAATGGAAGTTTTAGAGGCATCAGAGGAAATATAGAAAGGCAAATCCCAATTGGCCCCCCTTAAGATATGAGCTATGGACAACCTCTTCTTCATTTCAGTGAATGATGTTTGGAATGCATCATTCCAGTTGAACTATACATCTTTCATCAACAAAGTAAATAAAGGAGAAGCTAGTTTGGAAAAAATTTCTATGAATCTTTTGTAATAACCAGCATGCCCTAAGAAGCTACGTACCTCTTTCTTTGTTCCAGGAGTGGGCATGTTTTAAATTACCCTAATTTTGGATGGATATACCTAGATACCATTAGTAGAGATGAAGTTCCCTAGAAATACACCATCACTCATCATCATGTGGCACTTTTCAGTGCTCAAAGATAGCTAGGTTTTCTCGCAATGTACTAAAACCTTTTCTAAATTTTTCAGTGCCTCCTCAAAGTCATTTCCATACGTGGTAAAGTCATCCATGAAAATATCCATACTATCATTAACCATCTCCAAAAATATGCCAATCACATCTCTTTGAAAGGTGGCAGGTGCGTTACACAAACCAAAGGGAAGTACCCTATATGCAAAGGTATCCCAGGGATAGGTGAAAGTAGTCTTATCTTAGTCCTCAAGAGCGATTTGTATTTGGTTGTACCCGTTGAACCCATCCATAAAGGAAAAATAAATCTTCCCAAACAAGGTATCAAGTACCTGATCAATGAAAGGTAAGGGAAAGTGGCCTTTTTGCGTTGCTTTATTTAATTCCCTATAATCCACCCAGACTCTCCATTTTCCATTTTTCTTTGGCACTATCACGAGTGGAGAAGCCCACTCACTATTTGAGATCGGGTATATAAACTATGCTTCCAAGAGCTTTTAAATTTCTTCTTTCACTATGTCCGTAAGGTTAGGTTTCATCCTTCATTGTGGTTGGAACATAGGTCGAGAGTCACTTTTAATATACATGTGATAGGTGCACAGATTAGAAGGGATACCCTTCATATCTGTGTACTCCCAAGCGAATGCTCCCTTATGTTGTTTCAGGAGTGTGACCAGGTGTTCCAGTTCATCAAGAGAGAGATTCAAATTGATATTCAGTGTTTTTCCTGGCTCTATATCAACTGGAATGCTTTTTGAATTATTGAGTACTGGAATAATGCTGGTGTCACTGACTAAAGTCTCCTTTGTGAAATTTTCTTGTTTTTCTTCTTTGAGAGTACTTTTCAAGATCTAGGAAACATGTTTATTGACAGATGTAAGCTCACTAATGAAACTATTGATAGCATCATCCTCTATTTCATCTTTGAATTTCAAGGCTTTCTTGATCGTTAACAATGGTTGAACACCGTCTTCCTCCTCTAGCTCCATCCATAGTGGAGTTTCAACTTCTAATATAGGTCGAGCTAGAGGGTATAAGGTAAGAATTTTTGTCTCAGTCCCATATGAGATAGTCATAGACCCTGACCGACAGTTGATGTAAGCATCAACTATGGCTAACCAAGGTATTTCGAGGATCAACGCGTGCCCCCCTAGCTATGACTTCGGTTGTAAAACCAAGAAGTATGCAAGGTATTCCCATGAATCTACTGAGACAATGAGTTCATCCAAGATTCCCTCAGGTTTGATGGTGGACCTATCAGTGAGTTCAAAAATAGTAGGAGTTGGGCGAAGGTTGGTGAGCCCAAGTTTTTGTACAGTTTCTATGGTCAAAACGTTAATAGCTGCGCTTAAATACACCAAAACGTTCGGTAGCTGAGTGTTCCCAATCTGTACTGTGATAGTAGGGTTCCCAGGGTCATCGTATTTGGCCAAGAGGATTTTTCCCATTATCAATTAAGAAATTTTTCCTAATACATGGATAGTGGGAGCATCCCTAGGTTTTCTACCTGGTTTTCTTACACAAAAATCTTGAACTGTCTTGGCGTAGATAGGCACATCATGGAGGGCCTGTGACAGAGGAATTTTAACATATAAGTTTTTTAACTCTCGTAAGAGGTTAAATTTAGGTTGTTCCACTATTTTATGTAGTGTCAGTCATTCAAGATATGGCGATTCTCTAACTCATTGTGTAGGTTGTGTTTCGATGAATCGTTCTCTCTGTGTTTCAGCTGGTGTCTCGATAGGACTTTTATCATCCTCAATGATTGGGATTGTTGTATTATATGGGCATTGTTGGTTCAATATCGCTTCATTCACTGAAGATGGAACATCTTGAATGACTAACGGCTCCACAACCCTCCCTGATTGTAAGCATATAAAATGGTAGGGAACTAGGGTAATGGAGTAAGCAGGCATGTTGGCAGTCTCAAAGTGGTGTACTGCTTTATCATTATTTGGATTAGGATTAGGTTGAGCACGAAGCTGTGGTCGTATTGGCATATTTATTGGTGCAATATTGTTTTGAAGTTGTAGCTGTGGCTCTTGGCACTGTTGGTGAGGGTAAGGCTAAGGAGGATATTGTTGATAAGGAGGATGGTTATGAGAAAACGGATTCCCTAGATGATATTTCCTCCATCCAGGAGACCAGGAAGTTGGTTGGTTTGGTTGTTGTGGTGTCCATGGTGACCAAGAGTTAGGATTCCGCATGAAATTTTGAGATGGATGCCATTGATTGTTAGAATAATGTGAAGGTAATTGTATATTCATGTGATTCATACCATTCATATTATTCATATAATTCATATTGTTCCGGAAAGGTGATGGTTCTTGATGCATACCTTGATTTCAAGGCTTCCATTGCTTCTTCTGAGTGATGAAGTAGGCTTGTTCCACATCAGGAGTAGATTCCCGGAGGACTTCCTTCACTTGGGGAAGAGAAGGTAATTCCTTATTGTCATGGTTCAGTTCATAGAGTTGGCATACTTCCACTTTGTCAAGTGGACACTCCTTCAGAGGATGTTTCTTTCTGCATCTTGGACATAATACGCCAAGTGTAAAGTATTCTACTACTTGCCTTTTCTTTTCTCTTAGGACATCCATTTCTGAGGAAATGGAACTCATCATCTCTGCTTTGATATTCTCTAGAAGGTTGCCTATTTCTTCCCGAGTGGCTCCTCCATTTAATGAATTCTGTGTTCTGTTGAAGACATATCGGTCCAATCCTTTGTCACGATTGTTGGTTCTAGAGAATCCTCTTAAGTATCTTCAACATAAGTCGACAATATCTTTGAATCATTCTTTCGAGATATCCCCCTTCCCCAACAAGGTCAACATATCTAGGCAATCTTCCCTGATTCCACGTAATAGGATGATTTTGAGCACAGATATTCCCATGTCAGTTTGTCCTACCCTCTATACATTGTACAGAAGTGTCTCCACAAAGTCTTCCAGACTTTCTTCCTCTTTATGCATCATCTTAAACAGTTCTTTTCTTTTTTCTTTGGTCGTGCAATACTCCTTGTATTTTCCAAGGAACACCTACTTCATTTGTTCCTAGGTGGTGACAGTCTCACCACCCAAGCTCATAAACATCACAGAGCGTTGTCCTTCAAATTAGTCGGGAAAAGATTTAATTTTTTCTCACTAGATGTGTATTCGTAGCTGCGACAAAGGATATCAAACTCAAAAAGAAACTCGTCTGTGTCCTCTGTGGATTTACCATGAAAGCATGGTAATACTAATGGTGAAATGTTCTTCATGGGGGCCTAACCAATTGGCTATCAGATGGGGAATTGAAGTGTGGAAAATTTCTCCTCTTGTGGAGGGTTTCCATCATTATGATGGTTATCCCCTACTCCTTCCTCGTGACCATCTAGATCACGTCTGTTATTCATTTTTTCCTCTACTCTTTCCTATCTTTGTTTCTTTTGATTCACCCACTCTTGCTAAAGCTATAACCACTACTCCTTTGTGACCTCTTTCTCATCTATGTGGTAAACCACCTCTGGCTCACCTCCTCCCACAAAACGGGTGTTGTCTCTATCCACAGGGACACTAGATGGTGTCTCAGCTTCTCTTGTGTTCTCCACCATGGAAACTGATGCTCCCAACCTAGGAGCAACCGGGCCTCTTCTGATAGTGATGATCCCTGAAGCCAAGCTCCAGTAGAAGAGTTATCTCTGCCAACTATATCATCAATGAATGTGCTCCTTCCCAAGGCTAGACTTCCGCCATGACCTCCACCACCTACAAAGTTAGTATTCTGGGGAGTTCTGGGGGTTTTGGAAATGTCACACTGTACTGTCGTTGTATTCATGAAACCCAAAAAATGCAAGCTTAAAAAATATAGAGGAAAGATGAATGGCTGCAACTACTACTGTGTCTATTAGTTACCTTCCCTCATAATTGTGCCAAAATGTTGGTCACTCTATATGCAAGTTAATTACAACTAACATACACAATGCTCAATATAAATTCTCAACCGAAGGAAGTCTTTTATTTCAAAGGTAATTCACACTGTCTGTGCATAAACACTAAGTAGCTGATCAAATGAACGAAAGATAAACTTTCCTACTTATCTGCTTAGTCAAATTCCACTCATGGCTAAACTAATCTCAATTACCCACCTAGAAATTCAGAAATGCAATTACTTCCTGCAATACCAATCCGACAATTAACGAATCCAAAAATAGATAACTAGACTTACTTTTGCAGAAAGTTAAATCCTAACATTATCAGAGTATATGTAAATCCATCATCACTAGTTTAATTCAACTAATCTAAGAATTGGAAACAACAACAATTGAACTAAACAAACTCTAAACCATAATCTCACTGAATTAGCAAACCTAAGAAAGAAAAGTAATTGAAATGAATTGGAGTTGAGCTTGACTGTAACATCTATTAGCACACATGCATAATGGAAACTAACCTACACAGTCGAATGTCACACCACACAGTTACAGCTTAAAGGAAATGCAAACATTATTATCAAATGAACTACAATGATAAATCATTACTGTTACACAGTGACTGTGAAGAATGCAATTAGTGAAATTTCCACACCACACAACAAAACAATCAAAACATCTAATTAACTCGGCAATCTTTGTGGAAGGCACACCCAGCCTTCGAACAAAGATGATGGAACTAACACAGGTTAAGACATAGAAACCACATGAATCCTGATCCTTATATTAAAATAACAAATAACAAAGTACATCTCATTGTCATAGCTTACACAGTCTGATCAAATATCAACCAACCCTTGCCTCATAATGTTTCCCAATATTTATACATGAACAATCATAACCTTCACCCACTGATATCGGGCATCCATGAAGATCTACGATCTTCAGGATGACTTGTTACAATGAGCTGTTATAGCTATGAGTAAAATTGAATGAAAGTAGATAATATAGGGAATCCCGTTGATCGAGCCATTGGTGAATAAACGGAACCAATTTAGGAGATACCTTGTCTATTGCAGCTATTCCTTAAGAAGTGGCGCGTCGTTGTATCGGATTCTATTGTAGTTAATTCTGTTGCATCTATGCATGGAATGACGACCTCTGTTTGCATCCAGTGTGGGGAGCTGGGACTAGAAATTAACAACTGGCATTGAAAACTCATCTTCTCTTCAAACCATCCAAGCGTCTACACCTATACTTCTCAAATCTTGAACTATATTTATTAAATCGTGATGTATTAGCATAATTCAAGAGACAGAGTTCTGAACATAACAATCATAGGAATTAATAAGATAAAACAATAATTAATCATACCTATAAAGATTCAAGGCTCAATATGAGAGTAAGACATCTGTCTAGTGCATAGAATGAAGTAAGATAAGGCATAAAGGGTATAATAAGTGTGGTCAAAAAGGGGTATTTCAGGACCCAACAATATTTAAAATATGTACCATGGGATATTAAGAATGAATGAGTAATTCATTTCCATGGGATTTGTAAGGAAAAGTTATAATCTTATTCCTTCTACCATTTTATGATGGTAAGCATATACAACTATTCAGGATAACATGCCCATATTTAGCATTACAGAGGATCCATCATCATAATTAAATTCATGCAAATGTAGTGAATGGTATAAACTTAATTTTAGATAAGGGAATTGTTGATTGCATTTCAATTTATGTTTGAATATTTATCAATGCAAGAATGAAATATTTGTTCTTAGAAACACTAGAGATACGTTTTAGTGATAAATGACCTTTTCCTTTCACGACCTTAAGCAAATTATTGAATTCTATCTAGATGATTTAGCTTCTCACTCTAGTTTGAGAGTGGATCATCCAGACCATTTACGCCTGGTTTTCGAGAGGTGTCGTCATTATCAAATTCGTTTGAACCATTATAAGTGCATATTTTGCGTGAAAGTAGGTCGTTTATTGCAATTCATCATTTTGAAGGAGGGGATTAGGGTTGATCCTTTTAAGGTTTATGCAATACTTTGATTGTCTCCCCCACACATTGTTAGACACCTTCAGAGTCTCCAAGGGATGGCTAACTTCTTACAGAGGTTTGTTGTCAATTTATCCAATTTGACCAAGAGATTTATGCACCTTTTCAAGAAGGATACTCCTTTTATCTAGGATTAGCGAGCCCAAGAGTATTTTGATGCATCAAATAAATCATTGGCATCGACCCCCATGCTTATTCCACCTGAATATAGGCATGAATTCTTGTTATATGTGTTCACAGAACAAAGAGACGATTGGGATAGTTTTGGTTCAAGAGGAGATGATCTCCAAGAGCATGTTGTATACTATCTTAGTCAGAACCTTATTTATTTCAAACTTTGTTACACTTACATTGAGAAGCTATCCTTAGAAACCATTCATGTGGTTCAGCGGTTGAGAAATTATATACTCATTCACCAAACTATGGTTGTAGCTCATATCAATCCATTTCAGTTCGTCGTAACCAGATGGATGATGGGGGGGGGGGGGGAATATAATAACTAGATTGTTATCTTGCAAGATTTTGATCTTGAGTTTGTTTCGGAAAAATTGAAGAAATCATTGATCTTTGCAAAGCTCATGTCATATTTTCCTAGTTTGGATGAAGTTGAGATTCATGACGATTATTTTGTTGATGAGCATATCTTCCTCATCTCTACTATAGACCCTTGGTATGGTGAATCATAGTATATTTATAAACTTTGAAGGTCCCTCCTCACCTATCACAGGATTAGTGTCGGCGACTACATGTTGCTAAGAATTACCTCATTATTAGTGACACTTTGTATCATCGTGGGGTGGATTCCATTCTACGTCGATGTCTGAATCATGAAGAGGATGAGATGGTGTTGAATGATTTCCACGACGGGCGTGTAGTGGTCATTTATCTGGGCTTGCTACGGCCCAAAAAATATTGAGAGCGTATTATTATTGGTCATCGATCTTTAAAGGTTGTGTAATGCAGTCAAGCAATGCCATTCTTTCTAGGTGTTTTCACAAAACATACATTCACATCCCATGCCATTGCACCCTATTATCATTTTGGTCCCTTCACCAAGTGGGGGGTTGAATTTATGGATTGTAACCGAGTTTCTATTGGGGGGAACCATCACATTACAATGGTCATGGATTACTTCACGAAATGGGAAGAGGTTATTCCTACTATTAAATATGATGGTGAGATTACCTCTCACTTTGTGTTCAATCAGATTATTACTTAGTTCGGTATCCTGAGAGAGATTTGTTAGGATTATTAATCCAATCTTGACCATACTTTATATTTAGATTATTTAGCCTAACTTAGGAACGTTAATTAATTATTTGGGTCCACTTGGACTAATGGGGCCACATGTACCAGTTATTAAAGTGTGGGGAACACTGCTAGAGGTTAACTGCCACTTCCTACATGTGCATGCGTCAGTTTGGGCACCTCCTAGACCAATCCCTACATTTTAGGAGCCACTAGGAGTCCCAACACTAACCTCCACCAGTTAGTTGGAGTTGGAACTAGTTTGTCTAATTCATCTTCCAATTACTTTCAGTTAGATCACAATCAAATAGCTAGCACTAGTTATGGATTCCTAATGCATGGTTTCATGTGGATTAGGTGCATTTTCCCACCTACCACACTTAGTTGCACTAAGTTAACTAGTTATTACTGATTGCATGAGTTGGTTGGACATCTGGGAGTTGATCTGTTGGACTCTGATATTGATTGAGACACCATGAGTTAGCTAGTCATTTAGGTACAGTCAGACCCAATTGGTAGATTCGAATTGATCCCTAATTCTTTCGAATTCTTCCTTTATGTAAAATATTGTAACACCAGATTTAATTAATGACAATGCTACTATAAATTCTTGAGCTACACTCATTCGTTTCATGTGTGGTTTGTTTTGTTCAGTTTGTATCTTCATTCTCCTTTTATTGCAATCATAATTCAGCACTATCTACTTGAATATCTAAATGGAACTTGAATTCTAATATGGTATCAGAGCCATCTTAGGCAGGCTTTATGTTTGTTTCTCTCCATTGAACATCAGAAGTAGGTGGGTTTCCATAGAAGTACACTATGATGATTTGCTAGCTACGAATTTATTTGGAGAAGTGGAGAGGGTGTGAGGGACCCTAAAAATATGTTCATGTGAAGAGGAAAATCATGATTCTAACAGTTCAAATGTTTTAGTGTGTTTTGCAGTGAAAATATATAGCTGCTACATATTTGTGTGAAGTTTTGTGATATCTCAGTCGGAAGAGTTATGGATTCTCAATATCCTACTCCTAAAATCCTCACAAATTCCAATTATCTTGATTGGAGGATTGATATGCAGCTATCCTTGCGCAAGAATGGCTACCATAGGATAGTACTTGGAAGGGAGGTCAAGCCCCATCATCTTGTTGAAAGAAACAAGTTTCTGAACCGCTTAGATGAAGTATTCGGTTATCTATGCACTTATATATACAGAGATCTCATACTCCACCTAGAAGGTTTAAGGACACCCAGAGAATCCTGGGAGAGCTTGAATACTTGTTTGGAAAACAAGATGAGCTTCAGGGACACCTCTTAGAGAATGAGTTGGTAGCCTTACATCCTAGCAGTTTCGAGAATATTGAGCAATTATTTACTAAATTCAAGTCTGTTGTACTCCAATGCAAATAGTGCAGAATAGAATGAAAGGATGAGTACAATGTCCTTTCCATACTCAACAAAATTGGTTCCGATTACTCTGTATTTTATATATGTTACACTCTAAGCAAGAGGGCTTCCCTGATTGGAAAATTCCTTCATTAGATTCTTTTTCTGAGTCCTTAATCAAGGATCAAGAGAAATTGATTCGAATGAGATTCATCAATATCTCCAAAGATCAAGCTCTCCTGTTTACTGAATCTTACAAAGCACAAGCAAAGGGGAAATAAAAGAAGGATCCAAAATCAACTGATTCGAATCCTAAACAGAATCAACAAACTTCAGAAGGATCCTTCGGATCTAAGAAAAAGAAGAAGTTTGAAAAGAAGTTATTTCCTTATTGTGAAAAGGGTTACCATATTGAAGATTATTGTATGAGGCCCAACAACCTGATGAAATGTCAGCTCTTCTCAAGCAACACAACATTGCTCCCCCACAAAGAGCAAAGAATCTTGATGAAGAACCACAGACATAATATGATGAAAGGTGCCATGCTTTGAAATCTAGGCTTACATAGTCTAAAACATACATAATTTATTCCAAAGATTCCAATCACATGGTTTCTTCCAAAGAATCCTTCTCTACTCTCTCACTATCAAAGGGGCCTAACATTCACATGGGAGATGATTCCAAGATTCTAGCAGAAGGAAGGGACTCAGTCAAAGAAAAGCATGGTGACTTCAAAATTTTGCTCTATGTTCCCTCCCTTGTAGTGAAATTGTTGTATGTTTATCAAATGACTCATATAGGCTCTCCCAAGATAGTTAGATTTGATTCAGAAATATTTGAGATCACAGAAAAATCTACTTGTCAGCTCATAACGAAAGGTATTGTAAATCACTCTACCAAAGCTTATGAGTTCTCACATTTCTTACCTGTCTCTCCTCCTACAACTTTATTTTCTCATGCTAACAACACCAGCAAGATTTGGCATGAGATATTTGGCCATATCAATTTCAAATATATGCAACAAATTCACAATGATAAAATGGTTCAAGGTTTTCCCTCCATCCAAACTTCCAATGGAGTATGTGCAAGTTGCTCAGTAGGTAAGCATCCATAAAATAATTATGATGTTGGGAAGGCACATAGCACTGCTTGTATACTTAATTTTATATATAGTGATGGAGCTGGACCTATTCCCACAAAATCCATTAATGGTTGCAGGTACTTCCTCACCTTTATTGATGATTGTTCTAGGTATTGTTGGATCTACTTCATGAAACAAAAATCAGAAGTTTTTGAGACTTTTAAAGTTTTTAAGGATATGGTTGAGAACAGTTTCAATAAGAAGATCAAGTCAATAATATCTTATAAAGGAGGAGAGTACATCGAAGGATATTTCCATATTTTCTTTGAATTAGAGGGGATTCGAATGGAACACTCAGTTCCATACACACCACAACAGAATGGTGTGGCTAAGAGGAAGAATAGATCACTGAAATAGATGGCAACATGCCTTCTCCATGACAAAAATCTACCTCCTTCTCTTTGGGATGAAGCAGTAAATTGTGCTTCGTATTTGTAGAATAGGGTTCCCCATAAGCCAGTGGTTTGGGTCACTCCATTTGAAGCACTACATGGGAATAAGCCCATTGTCTATCATCTAAGAGTTTTTTGTTTGAAATCTTGGGCCAAAATGCCACTTGACAAGAGGAAGGCCTTCCAAGACCAAAGTAGTGAATTCATTCTACTGGGATATGCAGAAGATGCAAAATCTTACAAACTGATGGAGGTTGCAACTAGAAGATGCTTGATTGAAAGAAGTATCCAATTCAAAGAAGATCGGTTGTATGACACACCTCCAGCAGCACAGAAAGGTATAACTATTTCTCCACCTATTTTTTATGATGATGATGTGTCAGATGAAGAAGATCACATTCAACATGATCATGTTATTGAGACTGAATCTCAAGAGATTTTAGATCTAGATCCAGTACCTATTCCTAATCAGAATCCTAAGCCTAGGTGGGATCAAAAGATCCTTGATGCAGCTGGAAGTGGCCCTGGAAATACAGAAGACAGAAGAAGAACAAGGTCCCATTATCAGAATGAACATGTTGCACTATCTCTCATAGTTTTACTCTCTACAGAATGCTATAGAAAAACTCCAGGTCAGTGCTACTTGATGATGATGAATGATCAGCTACCTGGCCCATAGAAGCAGAAACTTGATCATTCCCTACCTTCACCATCCAGAAGAGACAAACAAAGTCATTAGTTTAGAAGTACATTGAGAGGTCCACATATGGACCATGCTTCTGCATAGAGCTGCAAATTTGCAGCAGTGTTTTTGTTCAAGTTATTTTTCTAAGGAGGAAGCTTCTTTCTTCTAAAGATAGCTTCAGTTTTCTATTTCTGTTTATTTTGAGGGGAGGGGGGGTTTCCCATGAGGTTTTCCTTTGTTTCCTAGGTTGTATTAAGAAACATGTTTTACTGTATTTTAGATTGTATTTGGGTGACCTATGGTCTTGTTACCACGGCCCACATTTGTCCAAGTTAGTATTTAGGGAGGGTGTTAGGATTATTAATCCTCCCTTGACCATACTTTCTATTTAGATTATTTATCCTAACTTAGGAACCTTAATTAATTATCTGGTTCCACTAGCACCATTGGGTCCACTTGGCTTAATGGGTCCACATATACCATTTACTATAGTGTGGGGAACACTGCTATAGGTTAACTACCACTTACTACATGTGCATGCATAAGTTTAGGTGCCTCCTAGACTAATCCCTACATTTTAGGAGTCACTGCGAGTCCCGGCACCAACCTCCATCACTTAGTTGGAGTTGGAACTAGTTAGTCTTAGTTAGCTTCCATTTAATTTCACTTAGATCACAATCAGTTAGCTAGCGCTATTTATGATTGCCCAATGTATGCCTTCATGTGGAGTAGGTGCCGTTTCCCACTTGCCACACTTAGTTGCACTAAGTTAACTAGTTATTACTGATTGTATTAGTTGGTTGGATATCTAGAAGTTTATCTGTTGGAATATTATTTTGATTGCGACACCATGAGTTAGCTAGTCAGTTAGGTACAGTCAGATGCAGTTGGTAGATTTGAATTTCTCCCTAATGCATTTGAATTCTTACTTTATGTAAACCATTGTAACACCATATTTATTTAATGACAATGATACTTTAAATTCCTGAGCTACACTCATTTGTTTCCTTTGTGGTTTGTTTTTTTCAGTTTGTATCTTCATTCTCCTTTTACTACAATCATAATTCAAAACTATCTGCTTGAATATCTAAATGGAACTTTAATTCTAATAAGCTTGTCATAGACTATGACAGGCACTTTCAAATATGATGATAGATGAGTTATCTTCCAAATTGGGGTATAAGAAATATTATTCCTCTTTTTATTATCCTTAAGTGAATAGACAGGTCGAAGCTGTTGATAAATACCTTAAGTACATTTTGCAAAGAACCCTTGCACAAAGAAAAAATAATTGGCACATTATGCTTTACCCTACCTTGTGGGCCTACCGAACTACTGTTAAGACTACCACCATTTTTGCTCCATATTAGTTAGCACATGGGATGGAGTCAATATTGTCGATTGAATGTGAGATCCCTTCATTGAAACTAGTCATATAACTCTTACCAGAGGCTTCTAACTTGGAAGAATGTCTGGATCACTTAGAACATCACGATGAGCAGCATCAATATGACTTATTGGCTCTTGAAGTGAATAAACATCGCATTAAGGTTCAATATGATAATTTTGTCCATATTTGGAGATTTAGAGAGGGCGACTTGATTCTTTTATATGACCAACTAGTTAACCATTAGGGGTGAGTAAGTTCAACCCCATGTGGCATGGGACTTACATGGTTAAAGAGTCTTAGAGAAGGGTGCATACAAGATGGAACATTATGAATGGACAGCCTTGACAGAGCCTAGGAATGGGCTCTATCTAAAAAATATTATGCTTAATGCTTAGATGAGGCTAATAATTTGTATATTAGTGTACAATTATATACTTTACTTTTGGTCCCCTTGAAGTGATTCATTTTGTTGAAACACTTTCCTTTGTTTTGGAATATGTCCAAGGAGTCTTCGATACATGTAGGATATGTTGATGGTTCCAGCCGCCATACCCAGCACTCAACCTCTTCTGCTTAGGTCATTTATACATCGACGGTTCATGTTGTGTCTTCAGGAAGTGTATGTCTCTGGCCATCATCCAAAAATGTTGATAAATATAGTGTCATGATTGAGCTACTACGTGATGCCATATCTCATGCTATTAAATTTCTTGAGGTACGTCTTGACTCGCAGTTGGTTGTCTCATAGTTAAATGTCATTTACCGTATCATAGGTCCGACTTTATTATGGAGATTCATACAGGTAATTTTGTTAGAAAGACAATTTGAACACATAACATACAATGATATTCCTAGGATCTATAATCATGTTGCTGATTCTTATGCAAACTATGTATTAGGCTAACATTTGTTATAGCAATCATCAAAGCACACACATTCCATGCACATTTAAATCCACATGTAAATATAATAAACCGATCACTATAAGCATTTTTCATTATAAAAATATAGCCCAAAAAGGGTGTCTTAGTACAATGTCATGGTACAAAATTGTGGCTTTAAATCCACAAAAAAACACTATACAACCGGCACATAAGCTAGGCATCTATTCCTGTGGAGTGGGATGATGATCATGAAAACACATGATGGAATTCACCAACTATCTGAAAAGTATAACCCATACATGGGGCACTCCCACTACATTTCTCTGCATTGCCTTGAGAAAGTCCTCGAATCGCACCATAGGCACCCTGTGCATCATACGAACAAAGTTGGTATGTAAGCTCAGTAGTATGTGCTCTACATATGCACCTAGGATATCATCACCTCGTCCCCTCCAACGATGTCGAGGGAAGCCATCCAACCATCTAGGTCCCACATCTGCATGTGCATGACAAGTTTTAGTACATCATACCACCAAAAACATGTTTTTTTATTTCATTGTATCAAAAAATACAAAAATAATCAAAACCTGCACTCTTGGGCTAAGTCCCGATACCCTCTCAAAGAAGAATGTACTAAGAATGCTAGAAAACCCAAAGTCCCTTGTCCTACCCAGCTTGCATTCAATCAGTTGTTACTTTATGTTGTTCAATAGTGATGTTCTCCAGTCATATTTTGTGGGCCTCATACACTCTATCGCATAAAACATAATAGGCCTGGAATCCAGATGTGGAGATGCCAACCCTGCTATCTTGGCTACCACTAATACTATCACCTTGAGACCAAGGCTCCGAATGGAGTGGACCAGAATATGACTTTCAATATTTTCAGTGCCTGGTAGACAGTACATAGTTACGTACTCCTTGACACTTAGACCACCTCCCACTCCACGAGCCCTCATATTGACTACCTCGCCTTGGAGGGATAGTCTAGTAATGAAATATATGTCTTCCACCTCAAGTCTCAATGGAATCCTGTCAAGTTGAAATGCCTCTGTAACTGGATCCAAATAGTTAACTAGCTTCTAGAGTAGCCTTCATTGATCTCTTAAGATCCCAAGTTGCCAAAAATTGTAAATACCACATCCTATTAATGCTTGTTGGGCATTTTCATCACCCTACACTTCCCTATACACATCCTCATGTTCATGTTCACTCCCTTATAGCACCATCCTCTAGAGAAAACAAACATTTTTATGAGAATTTGCCTCTTTTTTGGGTATGCGTGCACATGTACACAACTTTTCTTGTTGACAATCGCATGTATACACAGGAAGGCTTAACTTTTCCCACGCATACCCATCCCTATACATGCCCGATAAACTGGGACCCGCATGGGCTGGGATACCCATATTGGTGTGGCCTCAAACAAAAAATTGCAGCACTATAAATTTCAATAAATGTATGCAAAGGATTGAAAATGTGATGAGGATTTACCTGGCCTTGACGGTTTCTCATTTTGTTGCTCCTAGCTTCTGGATTTTGTTGTTGAAGTTTGTAGTCCAAAATGGCTCCAAATGGACCGGAATTGGTAAAAGAACAAATGCTATGGTGAAAAATGATTTTTTTAATATTTTGAAAATTTTACCCACTTCCCTATAGTTTTGGAACTTTATTGACCTTTTTAAATTGTTTTGGCCTAATTTATGATGTAGGGACTTGTTTCGAGTGATTTTCACTGAGGTCTTGACTTGTTCGTATCTATTACAGGTATATTTTTGAATTGGCATATATGATAGGATCACTTTTCCTCTTGCACCATGCATTGTCCTATGACCATGTCTCCTTAACTATAGGTATGAACCGAATTTGTAATGATACAGAACCTCACATTACTAATAGAAGACACATTACGTAAGTGGTAGATTCTTCTTATTTCATGGGTGCCCTAGTTAGTTCTCTCTTTGTAATTTGGTACCCATGTTGTGGTTATTACATAGGTTTGGGAGTCCCTTGTAGTCATGGCATGTCTTCGAGTAAGAACCAAATATTATTTATTGAACTTTATGCTGGCCATCTCCCACACGGACTCCCATTTATATCATGTTGTAAATGCATTTTCATGCGTCTTCTTATCGTATTGATCTTTATGTCGGCTACCCACTTCAGTTTTATTAGCCATATATCCTGAGCTAACCTCAATTCCATCCAAGCAAAGCCTCTTTTATATCCTTTGCAACTTGATCATCCCTTACCGGAGGAGGCATTCCCCCCAGTGTCGTTATCCTGCACATGATTCCTTGCATTGAGAATAGGTATGTTCCACTACTTGGAACTAGTTTTATTTCCCATGACACTCGTCTCCTCCTAGCTATGTACTATAAACACTTTTATTCTTTTTCAAGTTTCCTAATATAAAAAAGACCAAAAAATTAAAAAACATAAAAATCCAAATGGGAAATGATATTACTTTTGGTAGTTGTCGAGTCATGTTTCCTTCGAACAAGGCATTGTATATTCCATCCATCAGCTGGTTACTAGAATGACTTTAGGAGTTGTACTCATTGTTCTAAGTTTTCTCCACCAACTGGTTATGCTTCCAATCCCTATGGAGCCTCTATTGATGTCTCTTGTGTCATAGAGATGTCCGAGTTTGCATGTCGAGACTATGCTTCCCGTGAATCACCATCTGCATTATGCTCTTGTTCAAAGGAAGTTTTAGCCTGAGTTAGACACTCTTTAGTTATATTGTCTTTGCATGTTGCCCATTCTTGATACAATTACTAGTTTATGGACATCTAGTTTGTTTGAGTTATTCCAAATTATCCTCCAATGTTTAGTACCTCATGTTAGTTGATGGGGCATTCCTTAATCCGCTCCTTCCAGTAGATTCCATTCCATCAAATTCAGATCATTTATTCTAGAATAGGATTCTAGAGTCCATTGAGTTCTTTGAGGCTTGCAGTCATCAGTGGCAGGTGCTCTCGCCATCAACAGTCTTGGGAATACATCAATGTCCCCTAATCGATGGATTCACTAAAGTGTTCGACCTCAACACATCTGTTTACACTTCTGTGATTGTACTCTATACATTGATTACATTATCATTATCGGTGGGATATCTCACATCTCTTAATGGTATACATCAATTATAGGTAATCAAACAATGGACTATCATATTCAACCACAACACCTTTATTCATGTGATGGGACATGTACCAGTAGCAGTTTCCGCATTAGAGGAAATTTCAATTTAAAATGGGCCTTCCAAAAATAATACAAATTCCATGTCATCATGTATTAGCCAATCAAAATGATTTAAAATTAAAAAAAGGCGCACCTCTTAAACAATTTTCTAATATAAATTTGGGGATAGGTATCATTAAAAAAATTACTTTTTTGTTTGTATTTTTGACATATGTCCCCGTGTTTTTACTCAAATTTCGATCAGGGAGAGGTCGTTGGATCAAGAATTAAATTTTTGCATCCAACGAGTATCCACTCGGCATACTTTTGACGGGCCTCGCTACCCCAAAAACAAGAAATACCTGAAAAAACGTGATGATGACACATTTTTTTTCAGGTATTTATTTTTTTTGGGGTACCATGGTCCACCTAAATTATGACGAGTGGGTACTCGTTGGATGCGGAATTTAATTTCGCATCCAACGAGCTCTCCTGATCGAAATTTGAGTAAAAACACAGAGAGATATGTCGAAAATATAGACAAAAAAGTAGTTTTTTTTATGATACCTATCCCCAAGATTATATTAAAAAGTGTTTAAGACCTTGTTACAGGTATAAAATAACTGAGAGGGCAAGGGGGGGGGTGAATCATTTAGTTAATATTTGTTACAATACACTTATTTTAACTTAGAATCAATAAAATTTATGGAAATCAATCTTTTCTATGAATTTAGAGTTATAAACATAAGAGCAGATAACATAATACACAGCATTCAATCACAACATTTAATCACATATATGGTACATAGATATTTCATGAGGAAACCCATAAGAGAAAAACCTCTTCTTCTTATGATGTCAAAGGCTTCAATGGCTGTACATCACTTCTTATTTGAGCACCGAATCAAAGAGGCTGCAACCTCTAAATGCAAGCACCAACTTGCTGAGAGCATCAACTCTCACTGTGACCGAACACCAACTGAGTGAAGACACCAATATTCAATCTCTACAAGCACCCACTTCCAGACAGAGACATAAAGTCTCCCCTAGCACCTCCCTACCTCCCTTATTTGCTAGACTTTCCAATAGAATCAAAATTCAACAATACAGATATGTCTCTACTTACCAAACCATTATTCTCTGTTCAACATCAGCTCTCTGCTCCTTTGTTCAGTTCAACTGTTCAGCACATTCTTTAGTTCCTATGCTCTGCTGCTCTGCTCATTCAGTATCAGTTTACAGTACTGATCCCTTCATACTCTGCACACCATGACTCTCCTCAAAACAGCTCTCTCTCACAACTGGTTTTGCTCAATATATATATCTTCTGATTTTATTTCACTCTCTATTTCATTGAAACCATATCCTCAAACCGTTACAGAAACTATTCAGCTTCAACATCCTCAAATAGAAACGGTTCAGCTTCAACATTCTCAAACAGAAACGGTTCAGCTTCAACATCCTACAAACAAAAACGGTTCAGCTTCAACATCCTCACGAACCCTCTGTACACATCGAATGATATATATTCGAATCATATCTCCCCTTTTTGTTTTATTTGTTCCCTACTCTTCCTATTCCATCTCCTTTTGAATCATCATTACAAGTGGTTACTAAACGGTTCACAATTCAGGTTCCTCATGACTGTTAATCCTCCTACTTGAATACTCTTCGAATCCTCAACTGTACAGGGCTCTTCGTATTCCTCTTCAAAGATTACACTGAAGCGGTGGATGAAATGACAGAGCTCACAAGCAACATCTCCTTCCACAACATCAGAGGTCAGAAGAAGTTCTACTTCCACAACGTCGGAGCTTGCAATCAATATATCCTTCCGCAACATCGGAGGTCGCAATCAATATATCCTTCCGCCGTTTCGGTTCCCAAAGCAACTAAGCGTCCGAAGTCCAAAGCGTTTTGACTGCCGATGCTTATAGTCACGCGTGTCTTTAAACTTTCATTTTTCGCCGTTGCGGCTGGGAAAGTCATTCCGCTTCCAAAGTCCAAAGCGCTCCAACTACTGATTAAGAGTTCATTCCACTTTCGAAGTCCCAAGCGCTCTGACTGTCGATTGAGAGTTCATTCTGCTTTCGAAGTCCAAAGCGCTCCAAATGCCGATGCTTATAGTCGTGTGTGTCTTTAACCTTTCCTTTTCCGCCGTTGCGGCTGGGAAAGTCATTCCGCTTCCAAAGTCCAAAGCGCTCTGACTGCCGACTAAGAGTTTTCTCCATTGATACCTTCGTGCCTGCCTCTTTTTCAATAGATTGGCACATCCATTTGACATCAGTTCCCCTTCTTTTTATAGCAGATTGCCATCAATGACAATACTTTAAGACAGAGAACTAGATACCATCTACTAGTCCTGAACACACCACTCTGAACTATATTCCAAAAATATCCCCCTTTGACATTGATGGCAATGTCTCGTTCAACTGGTCACATTTCTCCCCCTTTGACATCAAGGGAAAAGGATAAACCTGGGCAGATACGGTATGTCTGATGACTAGTCTCCCCCTAACAAGATGCACTAAGAAAACAAATTGCCATTCCATGCTGTAAATAGAAATAAGATATACAATAAACACAGACTCCCCCTAACACAATGCATGAGTTACTGAGACAAGGACTGAACACCCAGCTTCTGATGCAGATATTCAAATTGAGATGTGGGTGAAGGCTTAGTAAAAATGTCAACAATCTGCTCGGTAGAAGGAATATAACTCAACAACACTGCTTGAGTAGCCACTTGTTCGCGCAAGAAATGGTACTTTATGGGAATGTGTTTAGTTTTGGAATGAAGAACAAGGTTCTTGGAAACACTGATAGCACTAGTATTGTCACAGTGAATGGGAATAGGCTCAGAATACTTTACGTCTAGATCAGCAAGAAATTGAACCATCCATAAAGTTTGAGTACAACAAGTAGCAGCAGCTATGTACTCTGCTTCCGTAGTGGATAAAGAAATGAAACTTTGTTTTTTACTTAGCCAGGACACCAAAGACTCTCCTAAGAAGAAAGCTTCACCACTTGTACTTTTTCTTTCATCTACACAATTAGCCCAATCTGCATTTGAATATGTTGTTAGCTGAAAGTTCTAATTTCTGGGATACCACAGACCATAAGAGAGTGTACCTTTCAGGTATTTGAATATACGTTTCACAACTAGTAGATGACTCTGTTTAGGAGCTGCTTGAAACCTTCCTACCATCCCAATAGCATGCATGATATCAGGTCTTGATGCAGTAATATATAACAGGCTTCCTATCATAGATCTGTACATTTTTTTATCCACTTCAGGCGAAGAATCATCTTTGCTCAACTTGCATCCACTGACCATGGGTGTACTCACAGGTGTGGAGTCTTCCATTCGAAACTTCTTTAACATCTCCTTTAGATACTTTTCTTGAGAAAGAAACATACCTCCAGGTTTCTGACTGATTTGAAGACCAAGGAAATAGGACAGCTCACCAATCATTGACATTTCGAACTTAGATTTCATAGAGTTAGAAAACCACTGAACAAAAAGATTATTAGTACAGCCAAAGATGATATCATCAACATAAACCAATACAATCAGTAAGTCATCACCTTCAGTTTTGATATATAAATTGCTGTCCACAGAACCTCTCTTGAATCCTTTTTCTTGTAGATATTTGTTTATTCTGTCATACCAGGCTCTAGGTGCTTGCTTCAACCCATACAAAGCCTTTTTCAGCTTGCATACATAGTCAGATTTATCTGTGAGTGAAAAACCTTCAGGTTGCTCCACATACACTTCTTCTTCTAAATTTCCATTGAGAAATGCTGACTTGACAACCATCTGGTGTACTCTAAATCGTTTGTAACAAGCATAGGCTAGAAACATTCTGATAGCCTCCATTCTTGCCACTGGAGCAAATGTTTCATCAAAGTCTTGTCCTTCAATCTAAGCATATCCTTTGCAAACTAGTCTTGCTTTATTCCTTACAATCTGTCCCTGTTCATTTAATTTATTCTTATATACCCATTTGGATCCAATCACATTCTTGTCTGATGGCCTAGGAACAAGTTCCCAAGTGATATTCTTTTCAATCTGATCCAGCTCTTCATTCATGGATGATACCCAGTCTTTGTCTTTGTTGGCTTCATTAAAACATTGCGGCTCAATTGTAGAGAGAAGAGGAATATGAGACTATTCAGATTCCTGCAAAATCTTCCTTCTAGTCTGAACACCTTTACTCTCATCACCAATAATTTGGCTTTTAGGGTGATTTTTTCTAATAATTCTGGAAGAAGATTGTACAGTGTGCTGTTCAGGTTTAGCTTCCTCATACTCTGATGATTCAGATTCTTCCTTCTGGGATTCTTGGACCTGTTCTTCTGTCTCTTCATTTGTATCTTCCAAACATGAATCTTCATCATTCCTTTGACTGATATTTCCATGACAATCTTCATCTACTTTCACATCTATGCAATCTACTATTTTACGTAGCCTCTGGTTGTAACACCTATAGCCTTTTCTTTCTGTAGCATATCCTAAAAAGATTCCTTCATCTGGTCTGTCATCATACTTGCCCAAATTTTCATCATTATTCTTGATATAGCATTTACTCCCAAAAACTATGAAATGTTTAATGGTTGCAGGTCTTCCAAACCATAAATGATATGGTGTTTTGTCATTATTTGGTCTCAAATGAGCTTTGTTAAGAATGTGCACAGCTATATGAATAGCTTCCACCCAGAAGCCTTGAGAAATGTCCTTTTCCTTCATCATTGATCTGGCCATCTGTTGGACTATTCTGTTTTGTCTTCCTACCACTCCATTTTGCTGAGGAGTTCCTGCAATTATATTTTATTTCCTGATGCCATTCTCATCACAGAATTCTTTGAACTGTCTTGAACTGAACTATCCTCCTCTGTTAGATCTGATAGCTTTAATCTTTCTTCCAGTCTGATTTTTAGTCAGGGCTTTAAATATCTTGAATTTAGCAAATGCTTCAGACTTCTCTTTAAGGAATGCAACCCATGTTAGTCTGGAATAGTCATCAATCACGAGCATGAAATAGTTCTCCTTACCTGTACCTTCTTTCCTTGATGGGCCACACAGATCCAAATGGACTAGTTGAAGAGGCTTATTTGTGGAAGGAACACTCTTTGACTTAAACTGTGTTCTGGTTAACTTCCCCGTCTGACAAGGTTTACACACTTCATCACGTGGTTTAGATATTTCTGGAAAGTCCCTTACTGCTGCTCTGTTTTTTAGTTTTATTAAATGATCAAAATGTAGATGTCCCAGTCTTTTGTGCCACAGCCAAATTTCATCATATTTGCTGAGATAACACTCTTCTTTTTCTTCTTTTAAAATGTAAACATTATTCTCAGTTCTTATTCCTTTGGCAACCAATTTTACTGAGGAAACATTTTTAATTTTACAATCTTTAGCAGTGAACACAACTTCACACCCTTTGTCACACATTTGAATCACACTAAGAAGTTTGTGCTTCAATACATCTACAAATAACACATCTTGAGCCTTTCCTTTACCATTGCTAAGACTAACCATTCCCTTGCCTCTGATATTTTCTGGTGCATCGTTTCCAAATGTTACGTTCCCAGATTTCTGCTCTGACATAGAAATAAACTTATCTTTCTCTCCTGACATATGTTTTGAACATCCACTATCAATGTACCAAGGATTCTTCTGTTTCTGAACTAAGAGCACGAGATTAAAATGAGAACTCTCTTTCTTCCTCCATACATTTCGTTCAGCTATATATTTCATTTTTGGTTCTGTTTTGTTCTCTTTCAAGTTACATTATGTAGCTTTATGCCCAAAGTTGTGACATATGTAACATTCTGTTTCGTTGTATAGAAGATCAAACGGGTTAGTATTTCTATTTTGCGTTCTTCTTTTAACAGCTGATTGAGATACACGACCCATATGACTATATGCTGATTGATGTATCATCTGTTTGTTATTTTACATCCTTCTCTGAATGTTTCTGAAATTGTAAAAACAATTGGCAGCTCTGTGCCCAAATTTAGAACAACAGAAACAATAACCATTGAAGAAATTAGCATACCTAACTCTTGGTGGATTTCTAGAAAAGTAATGTATTGAGTAATGATGCTCATAATTGTAATTCTGATCTGCATACTTGATTCTGTTATATGGATTTTTTTCATGAACTCTTGACTGTACTGATTTGCTATTTTGATCGGTTTTCTCTTTCTTTTTATCACTCTTTGATCGATTTTCATTATTGTCTTTACATGCTTCAACATTTATTATTCTGGAGATTTCTTCCTACTTGTTGTTCTGAAAATTAATCAAGTTTGATGATTCTTTGCTTTCTGAATCACTGCTACTTGCACCTTGACCATAGCCTAGACCAAACTTAATCTGAGGTGACCTCTGTCTGTTTAGAATGTTATTTAGCTCTTCTGAAGCTTTGATACTATAGATATTCTGATGATATAAGGCTTGAAATTTTTCTAAATCCTTCTTACCAATTACTACTTCTTTCTCTAGATGTTCACATCTAGTGTTGCTTTTAGCTAGCTGTTGTTTTAGAGCCACTTCAATTTTCTTTGCCTCTTCCAGCTCTAGCTTTATTAGAGAGATGTCTGTTCCATTGGTTTCATACTGTATTAATAGCTGTTTTTGTTTTCTTTTCTTTATTCTTAGTCTATCAATCTCCTCTAGAGCACTCATCAGCTCTCCCTCCATGTCCACAATGGCATCTTCATCATTCATCTCTGTACAGCTCATCTCTAGATCTTCTACAGCCATAAGCATGAAATCATTCTCTTTTCCTTTATGGGAGGATTCACTTTCTAAAGTTTCTGTGGATTCATCATCATTCACATGTAGACTTTTCTTCTTGTACTTGTTTTCTTTACTATACCTCTTCTTTAGAAATTTCTCTTCATCTGCAGAACCCTACTCTTTCCTCATATGAGGGCATTTAGCAGCAAAGTGTCATGTTTTAACACAGTTAAAACATTTGAAAGGCAATTTGCCTTTGTATTTCCCTGACCCCGTTTTCAGTCTTCTCACAAATTTTGCTTCTATTTCATCCACATCTGCATCTATACTCTTTTCAGTTTTAAAAGAGGCTTCTCTGGAAGTGTTTTGGTCTTTACTAATCCTCATTTCATAGGCTGTCAAAATTCCTAGTAATTGGTCAAGAGATAACCTTTTAAGATCACTCATTTCTTCTATAGCTAAGACTTTAGGGTTGAATCTTTCAGGCAAAGATCTCAGGATTTTATGAACAAGGAAGGTATCATCATCACTTATTTTTTCACCAAGAGCTCTCATAGCATTTACTAACTCATCAACTCTCAAGAAAAATTTACTAATACTTTCATCTTCATTCATTTTCAGTTGTTCAAATCTTAGTCTATGAGTCTGCAACTTGGCATCTTTAACTTTCTCATTTACTTAAAAGCTGCTAATAATCGTATCCCACATTTCTTTGGCAGAATCAAGGTGCATTACTTTTACAAATTTAGTTTCAGCAAGACCACTCAGAATAGCATTCATTGCTTTTGCATTGAAAGTAAATTCTAGCTTATCATCTTTGGATGCTAGCAAAACAGGTTTTGCATACCCAGTCTCTACTACTTCCCAAACATCAGCACCTGGGGACATTAAGTATGTTCTCATCCTAACCTTCCAGAAAGCAAATTTTTTACCATCAAATATGGGTGCTTTGTTTATTGATCCATCTTGACTAGCCATTTTAATTCTTCAGGATCCACCTTAACCAAAAGGAACGCTGCTCTGATACCAATTGTTATAGGTATAAAGTAACTAAGAGGGGTGGGGTGAATCAGTTAGTTAAGATTTGTTACAATACACTTCTTTTAACTTAGAATCAATAAACTTTATGGCAGTCAATATTTGCTATGAATTCAGAGTTATAAACATAAAAGCAGATAACACAATACACAGCATTCAATCACAACATTTAATCACATATATGATACACAGATATTTCACGAGGAAACCCATAAGGGAAAAAAATCTTCTTCTTATGATGTCAAAGGCTTCAATGGCTGTACATCACTTCTTATTTGAGCACCGACTCAACGAGGATGCAACCTCTAAATGCAAGCACCAACTTGCTGAGAGCATCAACTCTCACTGTGACCCAGCACCAACTGAGTGAAGACACCAATCTTCAATCTCTACAAGCGCCCACTTGCAGACAGAGACATAAAGTCTCCCCTAGCACCTCCCTACCTCCCTTATTTGCTAGACTTTCCAATAGAATCAAAATTCAACAATACAGATATGTCTCTACTTACCAAACCATTCTACTCTGTTCAACATCGGCTCTCTGCTCCTTTGTTCAGTTCAACTGTTCAACAAATTCTTCAGTTCCTTTGCTCTGTTGCTCTGCTCATTCAGTATCAGTTTACAGTACTGATCCCTTCATACTCTGCACACCATGACTCTCCTCAAAACAGATCTCTCTCACAACTGGTTCTGCTCAATATATATATCTTCTGAGTTTATTTCACTCTCTGTTTCATTGAAACCATATCCTCAAACCATTACAGAAACTATTCAGCTTCAACATCCTCAAACAGAAACGGTTCATCTTCAACATCCTCAAACAGAAACGGTTCAGCTTCAACATCCTACAAACAGAAACGGTTTAGCTTCAACATCCTCACGAACCCTCTGTACACATCGAATGATATATATTCGAATCATATCTCCCCTTTTTGTTTTATTTGTTCCCTACTCTTCCTATTCCATCTCCTTTCGAATCATCATTACAAGCAGTTACTAAATGGTTCACAATTCAAGTTCCTCATAACTGTTAATCCTCCTGCTCAAATACTCTTCGAATCCTCTACTATACAGGGCTCTTCGTATTCCTCTTCAAAGATTACACTGAAGCGGCGGATGAAATGACAGAGCTCGCAAGCAACATCTCCTTCCACAACATCAGAGGTCAGAATAAGTTCTACTTCCACAATGTTGGAGCTTGCAATCAATATATCCTTCTGCAACATCGGAGGTCGCAATCAATATATCCTTCCGCCGTTGCGGCTCCCAAAGCAACTAAGCGTCCAAAGTCCAAAGCGTTCCGACTGCCGATGCTTATAGTCGCGGGTGTATGTAACCTTTCATTTTTTGCCGTTGCGGCTGGGAAATTTATTCCGCTTCCAAAGTCCAAAGTGCTCCGACTGTCGATTAAGAGTTCATTTCGCTTCCGAAGTCCAAAGCGCTCCGACTGTCGATTGAGAGTTCATTCCGCTTCTGAAGTCCAAAGCACTCTGATTGCCGATGCTTATAGTCGCATGTGTCTTTAACCTTTCCTTTTTTGCCATTGCGGCTAGGAAAGTCATTCCGCTTCCGAAGTCCAAAGTGCTCCGACTGCCGATTAAGAGTTTTCTCCATTGATACCTTCGTGCCTACCTCTTTTTTAGTAGATTGCCACATCCATTTGACATCAGTTCCCCTTCTTTTTATAGCAGATTGCCATCAATGACAATACTTTAAGACAGAGAACTAGCTACCATCTACTAGTCCTGAACACACCACTCTGGACGATATTCCAAGAGACCTATACGGTATTTCAAATTTAAATCAATTTTATTGGATGACACATGATGACATGGAATTTGAATTATAGTTAAAAGTCCCATTTTGAATTGAAATTTCCTCTAATGAAGGAGGTTTTTTAAGGGGATCGTTGAACTAAAATTTGTGTCCTAGATGTCATTTGCTTATAGAGGGCTGCCACATGGTCATGCCTTATTTCTATCCTGATTAGTCAAAACCTCCCACCTATACTAAGGTTTTCTTAATCACTTCCTCATCTACTACATCCCCTCCTCTTCTTCCTCTTAGTCGCTACGTCTTCTATTTTTTTATCAAATTTAGAATGACATGTACAAGTATCCACTTTATTCTCGATGGATGCGATAAGGAGCTATCTTACCACCTATAGTGTTTGAATCTCTGTCATTTTGGACAACCTTGCTATGCTCTTCAACTTGAGACATTGAGATACATCACGATTCACCAATGAACTCAAAGTTTCAACACCCTATAGCTCTTCTATGTAAAAACATCCATAAGCCTATATTGTTTAAAGTTATTCTAATTAGAGGAGCCAAAAACCTCTAGTGTTTGAAGCTCTATCATTTAGGCCAAGTTATGGATAAGCCCAATATTCTCTTCAACTTCACACATCCAGATACATCAAACTATGCCAACAACCTCAAATTTTCAACACATTGTAACTCTTCTTAGTCAGAGAAACCATAAACCTTTAATGTTTCAAGCTTTGTGATTTGCTCCAACCTGGACATTCCCTTTTGATTCACACATCCAGATACATCATGTTTCATCAAGGACCTCAAATTTTCAACACCTTTCATCTATTCTAAGTTAGAGAAGCCATAAATACTTAGTGTTCCAAGCTATGTCAGTTCTCCCAATCATGGTATGCTCTTCAGCTTAATGCATCAAGGTACATCAAGCTCTGCCAACAACCTCAAATTTTAAGCATCCTTCTACTCTTCTAAGTTAGAGCATCCAAAGTCTCTATTATTTGAAGTTCTATTAATTGGGCCTCAATATTATCTTCAACTTCAAACATATAGATACATCAAGCTTCTCCAACGACCTCAATTTTCAAGAGCTTGCATTAGAGGAAATTTCACCTCAAAATGGCCCTCCCTAAAATAATAATAAAATAATAGTTAAAATAATAAAATAATATTTATTAATTTTGGAGGAAGAAAAGAAAACACTATTTTTGTTTGTTTGTATTTTCGACATATCTCCCCATGTTTTTACTCAAATTTCGATTCGGAGAGCTCGTTGGATGCAGAATTAAATTCTGCATCCAACGAGTACCCACTCGAGATACTTTTGATGGACCCTGCTACCCCAAAAACAAGAAATACCTGAAAAAAACATGATCATGATGTCATCATCATGTTTTTTCAGGTATTTCTTGTTTTTCAGGTAGCGGGGTCCGTCAAAAGTATGTCGAGTGGGTACTCGTTGGATGCATAATTTAATTATGCATCCAACGAGCTCTCCCTGTCGAAATTTGAGTAAAAAAAATGGGGAGATATGTTGAAAATACAAACAAAAAAGTAGTTTTTTTTATGATACCTATCCCCAAATTTATATTAAAAAAGTGTTTAAGACCTATAGGGTATTTCAAATTTAAATCAATTTCATTGGCTAGCACATGATGACATGGAATTTGAGTTAAAGTTAAAAGGCCCATTTTGAGTTGAAATTTCCTCTAATGCAACTTTTCTAAGTTAGACAAGCCATAAACATCTAGTAGTGTTGGAATCTTTGACAAATAAACCAACCCTGGTATTTTCTTCATCTTCACACCTATGGATGTATCAAGATTCTTCAATGACCTCAAATTCTGAACACCCTACATATCTTATAAGTGAGATCATCTAGAAACATTTGGAATTCAAAGCTCTGTTAGCTGCACCAACCCCAATATTATCTTTAGCTTTAGACATCAAAATACCTGAAGCATCTCAAATGACCTCAACTTTTCAAATACTGGTACCTATTCCAAGTGAGAGAAATCATCAACATATAGTGTTCTAATAATTGTAAGCTCAATCAATCCCCATATGCTCTTCAACATCACACATCTAGACACATGAAGCCCCTCCAAAGGCCTCAAATTTTCAACACCCTACAGGTCTTATAAGTCAAAGGAGTAAAAAACGTATAGTTTTCAAAGCTCTTTCAGTTGCTCCAACCATAGTATGCACTTCAGTTTCACACAATTATAGACCTCAACATCAATTATATCCAATGACCTCAACTCATCAAAACCATGCAACTCTTCCAAGTCAGAGAAAGCACTAACTCTTATACTTCAGATATTTGTAAGATTCGTCAACCCTCGTATACTCTTTAGTTTCACGCATTCATGTATTGCAAGAAATATAATGATGATAAGGTTTCAAAACACGACAGCTCCTCCACTTCTATGCAATCGTTAATTTCTATCTCTTGAATTTTTGTAAGACTGCACAACCCTTCTATTTTCCTCAATTTACGACAATCAATCAATTTTAGTTTTACGAATGCATTTGGCAATGTTACAAGTCCCAACAGACGATTACAAGAGTAGACGAGGAGACATTGAAGGTTATGGAAAACACCTTTTCTAAATGATATCTCATCCAATATTTATGTGTGGTACAATTCCAAGGGTTGGAGTCTTGGCATGCAATATTTTTCACTTTCGCTTTCAAGGGAATTTTTAAAAAATAGCTTTGGCTAGGAGAAATACATGAATTTTCTATGCTCAATATATTAAATATATATTAAAATAACTATTAAGAATTTAATATGTACCGTGTGCTTCAATCTCATCAAATATATTCAGCCACCAGAAACTTTCTCTTCGGCGTTAAAGCTATTCAGTCACCACCAACTTGCCTTCTCCATGAATATTCACCAATCACGAATCTTTGATATTCAAGTGAAACATGAGTAATACATAATAAAAAATGCATGACCATTATCATAACATTTTCACATCATCATATAATTATGAATTCTAAATATAAATAGGTTAATGATATCATACATTAGAGGCCAAATTGTCATAGTTGCATAAACCTAAAGAAAGACATGATTGCAAAACCACAGCAGAAACAAAATCTTTGGGATGAAGCAGTAAATTGTGCTTCATATTTGTAGAATAGGGTTCCCCATAAGCCAGTGGTTTGGGTCACTCCATTCGAAGCACTACATGGGAATAATCCCATTGTCTATCATCTAAGAGTTTTTTGTTCGAAATCTTGGGCCAAAATACCACTTGACAAGAGGAAGGCCTTCCAAGACCAAAGTAGTGAATTCATTCTACTGGGATATGCAGAAGATGCAAAATCTTACAAACTGATGGAGGTTGCAACCAGAAGATGCTTCATTGAAAAAAGTGTCCAGTTCAAAGAAGATCGGTTGTATGACACACCTCTAGCAGCACAGAAAGGTATAACTATTTCTCCACCTATTTTTTATGATGATGATGTGTCAGATGAAGAAGATCACATTCAACATGATCATGTTATTGAGACTGAATCTCAAGATATTATAGATCTAGATCTAGTACCTTTTCCTAATCAGAATCCTAAGCCTAGGTGGGCTCAAAAGATCCTTGATGCAGCTGGAAGTGGCCCTAGAAATACAGAAGACAGAAGAAGAACAAGGTCCCATTATTAGAATGAACATGTTGCACTATCTCTCATAGTTTTACTCTCTACAGAATGCTGTAGAAAAACTCCAAGTCGGTGCTACTTGATGATGATGAATGATCAGCTACCTGGCCCATAGAATCAAAAACTTGATCATTCCCTACCTTCATCATCCAGAACAGACAAACAAAGTCATTAGTTTAGAAGTACATTGAGAGGTCCACATATGGACCATGCTTCTGCATAGAGCTGCAAATTTGCAGCAGTGTTTTTGTTCAAGTTATTTTTCTAAGGAGGAAGCTTCTTTCTTCTAAAGATAGCTTTAGTTTTCTATTTCTATTTATTTTGAGGGGAGGGGGGGTTTCCCATGAGGTTTTCCTTTGTTTCCTAGGTTGTATTAAGCAACATGTTTTACTGTATTTTAGATTGTATTTGGGTGACCTATGGTCTTGTTACCACGGCCCACATTTCTCCAAGTTAGTATTTAGGGAGGGTGTTAGGATTATTAATCCTCCTTTGACCATACTTTCTATTTAGATTATTTATCCTAACTTAGGAACCTTAATTAATTATCTGGTTCCACTAGTACCATTGGGTCCACTTGGCTTAATGGGTCCACATATACCAGTTACTATAGTGTGGGGAACACTGCTATAGGTTAACTACCACTTACTACATGTGCATGCATAATTTTGGGTGCCTCCTAGACTAATCCCTACATTTTAGGAGCCACTACGAGTCCCGACACCAACCTCCATCACTTAGTTGGAGTTGGAACTAGTTAGTCTTAGTTAGCTTCCATTTAATTTCAGTTAGATCACAATCAGTTAGCTAGCGCTAGTTATGCATGCCCAATGTATGCCTTCATGTGGAGTAGGTGCCTTTTCCCACTTACCACACTTAGTTGCACTGAGTTAACTAGTTATTACTGATTGTATGAGTTGGTTGGATATCTAGGAGTTGATCTGTTGGAATATTATTTTGATTGCGACACCATGAGTTAGCTAGTCAGTTAGGTACAATTAGATACAGTTGGTAGATTTGAATTTCTCCCTAATGCATTCGAATTCTTACTTTATGTAAACTATTGTAACGCCATATTTATTTAATGACAACGATACTTTAAATTCTTGAGCTACACTCATTTGTTTCCTTTGTGGTTTGTTTTATTCAGTTTGTATCTTCATTCTCCTTCTACTACAATCATAATTCAAAACTATCTGCTTGAAGATCTAAATGGAACTTTAATTCTAATAAGCTTGTCATAGACTATGACAGGCACTTTCAAATATGATGATAGATGAGTTATCTTCCAAATTGGGGTATAAGAAAGATTATTCCTCTTTTTATTATCCTTAAGCGAATAGACAGGTCGAAGCTGTTGATAAATCCCTTAAGTACATTTTGCAAAGAACCCTTGCACAAAGAAAAAAATAATTGGCACATTATGCTTTACCCTACCTTGTGGGCCTACCGAACTACTGTTAAGACTACCACCAATTTTTCTCCATATAAGTTAGCACATGGGATGGAGTCAATATTTCCGATTGAATGCAATATCCCTTCATTGAAACTAGTCGTATAACTCTTGCCAGAGGATTCTGACTTGGAAGAACGTCTGGTCGACTTAGAACATCGTGATGAGCAGCATCAAGATGCCTTATTGGCTCTTGAAGTGAATAAACATCGCATTAAGGTTCAATATGATAATTTTGTCCATCTTTGGAGATTTAGAGAGGGTGACTTGATTCTTTTATATGACCAAGCTAGTTAACCATTAGGAGTGAGTAAGTTCAACCCCATGTGGCATGGGACTTACATGGTTAAAGAGTCTTAGAGAAGGGTGCATACAAGATGGAACATTATGAATGGACAGCCTTGACGGAGCCTAGGAATGGGCTCTATCTAAAAAATATTATGCTTAATGGGCTCTATCTCTTGAATTTTTGTAAGACTGCACAACCCTTATGTTTTCCTCAATTTACGACAATCAATCAATTTTAGTTTTACGAATGCATTTAGCAATGTTACAAGTCCCAACAGACGATTACAAGAGTAGACGAGGAGACATTGAAGGTTATGGAAAACAACTTTTCTAAATGATAGCTCATCCAATATTTATGTGTGGTACAATTCCAAAGGTTGGAGCCTTGGCATGCAATATTTTTGACTTTCGCTTTCAAGGGAATTTTTAAAAAACAGCTTTGGCTAGGAGAAATACATGAATTTTCTATGCTCAATCTATTAAATATTTATTAAAATAACTATTACGAATTTTATATGTAGTGTGTGCTTCAATCTCATCAAAGATATTCAGCCACCAGCAACTTTCTCTTCTGCGTCAAAGCTATTCAATCACCACCAACTTGTCTTCTCCATGAATATTCACCAATCACAATTCTTTGATATTCAAGTGAAACGTGAGTAATACATAATAAAAAATGCATGACCATTATCATAACATTTTCGCATCATCATATAATTATGAATTCTAATATTTAAAATGCACATACCGGTAAATATAAATAGGTTAATGATATCATACATTAGAGGCCAAATTGTCATAGTTGCATAACCCTAAAGAAAGACATGATTGCAAAACCATAGCAGAAACAAAATCTTTCAAACCTAAAAAATGAGGCCTGATGAGAAGATTAGGTGGGAAAATAGTCTTTGTACTTGCTTAATGTATTATATATATAAATTTATTATTTAATATTTTCAAATATCTAAATAAAAAAAATACTTTATTACTATGATTTCAAAAATATATATGTTCACAATTTTGTATATTGATTTTGTTTATGTTTCGTATAGTTGTCTAATGTTTCTTGCAAGTTTTAAGATATCTCTCAAAGCAAAATGAATGATACTCTTTAATTTAATCTTCTTAGATTGATTAAAACATAATAAAGTAGTATTTAACAATGCTACACAAAGTCAGAATTTGAAAACTTATGAAGTCCCCCTTACACATCTCAAGTTGGATGGTAGACTCACCCTTACACATCTCAAGTTGGATGGTATTCTCGAAATAAACATTTAACTAAAAACATCTAATGAGGGACCTTCCATCAATCATATAAACCATTGTGCATCTTATTCTATAGCTCATAAATCCACTTAGATCACTCAACGTCATTAAAAATCATACACATGTTAAGTTTGTTCTTTAATATTCACATAATTTTGTCAATATTTTCTTCTCTTAATATCTTCAAACTTGACAAACAAATATATGAGAAATGACTCTAAATAATCATTTTCACCTTATTTCATAGTATGAATAGACCTGTACTTATGTCATGTATTATAACATTTGATATTCTTTCTTTCACATTTACAAATATCGAAAGAAAAAATAAGTTTATTTTATTACTTTATTATTATTGTTTGAAGAAATATATGTTTACACCTTTGTATATTGATTTTGTTTATGTTCAATCTATAGTTTTTTAATGTTTATTGACCTTCACGGCAATGTCACACACTAGATGTAATGTCCCCAAAATTCGAAAATAAAATAAAATTTGTAGGCTAGTTAAATTCTACCTTTCTAGGACATTATTTTATCTTCTGCAGAATGTATATCTCGTTGTTACTAAATCTAAGTGTCGTTAGCTTCCCTTCCCCTTTTATGTATCTTTATATATAATGACGATATGTTTATGTGATGTGGTTATGTTACTTGGATTTGTTCATATGATTACTCTTCTTGTATTTACTAATAATGTACATTTGCATATGCTAGTTCAGTTACATTTTACTTCCTATTTATATGTCTTGTACTCCGATTATAGTTTTATTTATTAAGAGATCTGACTTTCCTTTAACTGTCAAGGGGTGGAGTGCGGGGTTTTATCCCTTGTGGGACAACTTGGAGAGGTAAAAAGGTTCCTTCTGCTTTTAGGGGGCTTATTTAGTTCATTGCGAACTAATGCATGCTTCAACTTTTGTGCAGGTTACTTTATCGACGGATTCTTTCTACAACCATGGAAAGTAATAACATCCTACAACGTGATAACTACACTATACTCTCCTAGTCAAAGATCAAGATAAGAGGACTAAAGTCTTGGCTTAGTTGTGCCTATGTTTTACGTTTATGCAAAGTTGAAAGTGGATGGTTTAAATCTTTATGTTCATCATTATGTTTTAAGGTTATCAAAACCTTATTCACCTTGATTGTTTGTATTGATTAATTTGTAAACTTTAAGGTATGATGCCTAGGGTTTAAGGCATGATCCATATATCATGGAAAACTTTATAAAAGGTCCTTTGGAAAGCTATGGGATATACATAAAACCTTTTATGGAATATTTCATATTCCATAAAACTTTGGATTAACGTTGTAATGGAGGGTTTTGTTATGGGTTTAACACTGGGGTGGTGGATTTTGCAATGAGATCGCCAGCTTGACTATAACTCTGTGGGTTTTGATTTTGTGGGTAGTGGAGGATAGGGTGGCACTTTAATTGCACCTAGGAAAATGTGGGAAAGAAGCCTAAAACGTTGGTCTTGTTCGAGTCATGGTTCATTTGGTTTGTTCTCTGGTCTGTCTGAGTGGTTTTGAGCTCTCGCACAATATGTTTCACAGTGCAACAACCTTCCCTTTCGCCTGGAACATATGCTCTTGACATGTTCTGCAACATTGTAATGTTTTTTTCTTTCGTTGAGGTTTGGAATACTTCTCATGGTTCCTCGTTGTTTGGTTTGCAAGTGACAAGGGTGGCACAAATCATAGCTTGATGGTCTCTATAGGTGGCCTGCGTAACCTTTAAGTGGTAAGTCCTGCTGAAAGGCAATGGCCCTTACCTTTGCATGTTTAGTTTGACATAGACTTGGGCTTTGGGTTGAGAGAATTAGCGTTGTGCACACGTTGTGTAATTTTCGATTAATGTTGATGGTTTGTTTGGGTTATTTTGATAGTTTGGGCATCCAAGGGATATGACTGTATTTAACCTTTTCTATGAAAAATTGTAAGTAAAGATTTTGGGGAAATTCTTTGACTGTCTAGAGAAAGACTCGGCTCTATGTATAAAATGGTGTTGTGTTTTTAAACCTTGTAAAGTATGGGTTTAACATTTTAATGGAAAATCTTTGTGTTTTGAATTTAATTGATGCGAAATATTTGGCTTAATAGTGCCACTACTTGCAATGGCACGAAGGAAATCGTGACTATGTTATTTTATCTCTTATGCATTTTTATTTGTGATGTATGGATTAATATTTAACATGGTTGGGGTTTCTCTTTACAACTATGACCTTGGAAGTTTTAGGATCGGCCTTTAGATGGATACGCAACCTTTGATTTAGATAGCTTAATATAGATCTGTGGAAGTAATGCATAGAGCATGGCTCAAATCGATAAGGTTGTTAGTTTATATTTTAATTATTGTTGGGAAGCATGAGGGTCAAAACCCTACTGTGCAAATTGCATCGTTTATGTTTTTTGTTTGACAGAGTACCTACAAGATTCAATCATAGGTTGTCTTAACATTTCAAATTGTGTTTTTACCCAGTGTTTATGTTTTTACTTTAGCAATGATTCCTAAGAGATTCGATCCTGGGATTTAAAATGAAATAGGTTTGTGGTTAGCGTTTTATGCCTGCATGATTTGAGCCTGGGCTTTTAAATGAAATATGTGGGTCGTTTTTTGTTGTCATTCCACATGATTCGATCCTATGTGTGACTCTTTTGGTTAATAAATTGGTTTATATAAATATGATTTTGGTTCTGGTTTTTGTTTATAGTAGTTGCTATATTTGTAATATGAATTTAGCCTACGGCCAAACCTTAACAAGTTTCGATGGCTAGGATTTGTGTAAAATATTCTGTGATGGAATTTATATGACTTTTATTATTGATTTAATATTTATTTTGCATATTGTGAATAGATTTTATGATATGCTTGTTTATATTTGATTTTAATACGGAAATAATAATAACATGCTCGCTAGCAATATGAAATCTGTTAGCGCTGCGATTTTATGTTGAGAGTTGATTTTTTTTAATGGTTTGTAGGAGATATGAGCTATGGTTGAGTGGATTCCTTTTAGATTCATGGATTATTTATTTATTAACATGTTTTGTATCTAGTTTAAATACTAATAAGGTTCAGTTGTCTATTTTTTTAAAAGAACAACTATTTAAATTTTGCTTCTAAGTTTGAGCAATATACAAGAAACTAATAATCTCAAATAATCTAGAGTTAAAGCCGAAGATGACCTCTGGCAGAAAATTCACAAATACAAAGAAGCCTAAACTTAAGATAGAAATAAATATAAAAAGAATAATGCTAAAGGAATGTAGACTATAATTTTCTTACGGTTTATATGTAAAATAGTTCATACTTTTGAGTTTCTATAAACAAAAGGAAAACCTAGCTAAGAAAACAAATACTATATAGAATTTCATTCAAGATCATAAACCCTTAATAAAAATATGTGTGAACTATAAGGAAGGTAGAACCTCATACCTGCAAATTGAAGCTAATTTAATGGCTGGAAACCTTGCACACTCAAGCACACATCATTAAAAAGAACATAGACAATTCTAACCTCATATCTGTTAATCGAATAGCTTGTGAACTACCACGTTCCACCCAACCATGACCCGTAACCGTTCCTGGTTTCAATCTGTATCCCCCTGAGCTAGTTCCAACATGCAAGTAGTCTAGAGCTCGTAAAGGTAAGACTTCACCTATCTGGGATAACAGGTTATGTATCATATTGCTTTTCCTTTCTAGAAAAATGCTCTCCAAGAACTCTTAGGAGATAAAATGATCAGATAGAATAGTTGAAAAAATGAATAGATCCCCAATCCTTTCTTTGGATTCGTTCTTTTTATCCAATCTTTAGGAAAATGGACAATTAAATCAAGAATCATTTTTTTCTTGAAATGATATTTTATTTAATTTATGTGAAATTAATCTTTATTTATTTTATCTTAGGAACTATGGACTAGTTCCTATTTTGACTCTTTTAGGTATTTAAATATTTAATTTAATTATTGTAATAAATAATAATACATAAATCCTTCCATTGTTATTTATAGCTCCTATGGGCCTCCTAAGGAAAATAATAAAATAATAGTTAAAATAATAAAATAATCTTTATTAATTTTGGAGGAAGAAAAGAAAAACACTACTTTTTTGTTCGTATTTTTGACATTATCTCCCTTTGTTGTACTCAAATTTTGATCGGGAGAGCTCGTTGGATGCAGAATTAAATTTTTGCATCCAACGAGTACCCACTCATCATTCTTTTTCAGGTATTTCTTATTTTGGAAGTAGCGGGGTCCGTCAAAAGTATGTCAAGTGGGTACTCGTTGGATGCGGAATTTAATTCCACATCCAACGAGCTCTCTTGATCGAAATTTGAGTAAAAACACTGAGAGATATGTCGAAATACGAACAAACGGAGTATTTTTTTATGATACCTATCCCCAAATTTATATTAAAAAATTGTTTAATACCTATACGGTATTTCAAATTTAAAGCAATTTCATTGCCTAACACATGATGACATGGAATTTGAATTAGGGTTGAAAGGATCATTTTGAGTTGAAATTTCCTCTAATGTTAACATTTTTACTTTGGGTGTCATATAGCATAATCCCAAATCACATGATACTTTTCTTTTAGCTTATATTCACTTCTTTATTAAGGCCTTCAGGTAGGGTTTAGGTCAACTAGGTTGGGCAACTCTAAACCTACTTGCGTGTTGGATTACCTTGTATAACATGGTAGTTATTCACTGCTTTATGAGAAACATAAATTCGAAATTTAATTTAATCAACTTAAAAATAAGTAAGATGAGGTCAATGTTTTATCAGAGTCGTTTTCAATCAACATATTATTTTTTTAGTAAATCCTAGCATTTATTCAGAGCCCGTATTCAATGCTAAGAAAAAGGGAGTTACAACTTAGTTTAATTCCAAAGCTCCTCGCTCAACATTAATGCTAGGATGTATTTGTAGGATACACCTAGGAATACAATGGCCAAGGATATGATGTTCAGAGATTATGCTCAACATCAACTTGGAATGCTCCAAGTCTTATTCCCAACGGTTCCAATTCTTATATTTTCATGTGTTTCAAAGCTTCATGCTCAACACAAATGTTTCATAACTCATGTGCTCCAGAGCTGATGCTCAACAAAAAACATCAAATACTCATGTGCCTTAGAGCTCTTGCTCAACACAATCATAATTCACTCATGTGCTTGATATCTTGCACTCAACACAAACATCAAATACTCATGTGCTCAGAGCTCATGCTCGACACAAAGATCAAATCACTCATGTGCTCTAGAGCTCCGCTCAACACAAACATCTCATCAATTATGTGCTTCATCGTCCATGCCCAACACATGAAATCATATACATGCTAAATAAAACATATGAATTTGGCTTACACCCAATATATCAAACAAATCATCATTCTCATGTGCAATGGGGTCTTATGCCCAATATACAAAATATAACATCAAAAAAAAAAAACATGCAATGGAACTTATTCCCATAAGTGTTAGGTCAAAAATTCAGGATATTACATCCATGCCCGCTTAGAACAGCACCGTCCCTAGTGTTCTAGGGACTAGGAATGAAATCATGAAACAAGGCGGGGTAAGCCTCTCTTAGGGTGGATTCATTCTCCTAAGTAGTGTCATCAGCTTCAAAGTGCTTCCATTTCACTTTCAACTGGACTATGGTGCGCTTCCTAAGATTCACCTCTCTCTTGTCAAGTATATGAAGGGGTTTAGGTACAAACTCCCCTTCAGGTTCAACCTAAAACAAGGACTAATCAATCACATTCTTAGTATCATATACATATTTCTTTAATAAGGATGTGTGGAAAACATTATGAACTGTTATGTGAGCAGGTAAATCCAGTTCCTATTCCACTGGCTCTCTCTTGGCCAATATCTCAAAGGGTCCACAAAATCTTGGTGCCAACTTTCCACACCTCCCAAAGCTCAATGAGCTTCTCTTTGATTTTTCTTTTAAGTAAACGTGGTTGCCTATCTGATAATATTTATATTTTCTCTTCTTATTTGCGTAAATCTTCTTCTAGAACTATGCTTCTTTAAGGTTCTGTTGGACCTTGGTGACCAATTGTTCCAAGTCTTTTAGTAAATTGGACCCTAACATGAGCCAGTCCACCAGGATATCCCAAGTAACTGATGTCCTACACTTTCGGCCATAGAAGGGACTCATCTTGGTGGAGTTTGGGTATCCGTTGTTATATGCAAACTCTGCAAGATGCAAGTAATCTTCCCGCATGGTGGGGTTATTCATGACATACCTCCTAAGCATGTCTTCTAAAATCTGGTTTACCCGTTATGTGTTCCCGTTTATCTATGGGTGGTAAGCAGTACTAAAGTTCAACTATGTCTATAATGAAAATATCCAAAAGTTATCGGTAAACTTCGTATCTCGATCCGAGATGATTTCCTTGGTTATCCCATGCAATCTGAATATCTCCTTTAAGAAAATGGCGACAATGTGAACTTCCTTGTAGGTCAACTTCACTGGGATGAAGTGTGTTGATTTTGACAACTTGTCAACCACTACAAATATAGAGTCATTTTTCTTATTTCTCTTAGATAGATGCGTAATAAAATCCATTATAATGTCCTCCCACTTCCATTCTGAAATGGGTAACGGCTACAGCAATCCTGAAGGATGCTGGTGCTTAGCTTTGACCAGCTAACATTCCTGGCATTTCATGATAAGCAATGTTATGTCCTTTAACTTATGCCAAAAAAAGTGTTTCTTTACTGCGGATATGATCTTTTGATATCCCAGATGCCTTGAGTATGGTTTCCAATGAAATTCTGTGAGGATGATGGACCTGATGTCTCCTCCATCTATAACATACAATCTTTCTTTAGACCACAGCAGTCTAGTTTTGTCTACCTTATACTCTTTTTGTTGTTGAAACAACCGATCCTCTTGGACCTTCTTGAGTATTTCAACATGGAAAGGATCAACTTCGTTGGTCGTTCTAATCCTCTCGTGTAAATCTGAATTGGTTTGATTTAAATTCACCTCATATAACATATGAGAGCTCGTCAACTTAAAGCATCAACAATTTTATTCTCCTTGCCCTTTATATGCTTTAACTCGAAATGGTACTCTCTAAGGAAATCCAACCATCTAGCCTATCTAGCATTTAGATCTGGCTGATCAAATAAATACTTCAGACTCATATTGTTTGTCTTTAGAAGAAATTTCTTCCTCATGAGATAGTGCCTCCACATATTCAGGGCGTGGATAATGGCTGCTAACTCAAGATCATGGGTGGGGTGGTTTTGTTCATGTTCCTTTAACTTCCGCAATTCATAACAGATAGTGCAATCGTTCTGTAAGAGGAATCTCCCGAGCCCTTCCTTTATTGAATCGATGCAATCAATGAAATCCCCATTGGGATCCGCAATTCATAGTATCAATGTAGTTGTCAAAAGATGTTTAAGCTTCTAAAAAGTTTCCTCGCACTTGGTTGTCCATAAGAACTTGTTGCTTTCTTCTGCAAAGCGATCATGGGACAAGCAATCCTCGAAGAGTTCTCAATGAACTTTTGCAAGTAATCGGCTAATCCCAAAAAGGACCTAATGTATGTGACACTAGTACGGGTAAGCCAATCTTCTATGGCTTTAATATTTTCCGGGTCAACGGCTATCCCCTTTTGAGAGATGATGTGACCCAAGTATTGTATCAGTGGTTTGTAAAAATCACATTTACTAAACTTAGCGTAAAGCTGGTGTTCTGGTAACACTTGTAGTCCTATTTAGAGATGATCCTTGTGTTCCTATTTACTCTTAAAGTAAATCAGAATATCAGTGATAAAGACTAATACAAATTTATCCACATATTTACTAAATATATTGTTTGTCATACACATAAAATTTACGGGTGCATTTGTCAACCCAAACGACATTACTACAAACTCATAGCCTCATATCATGTACGAAAGTCGATTTTATGAATATCTTCATCGTGGATCCATACCTGATTGTATTCGGACCGCATGTCGATCTTTAAAAATATCTTGGCTCCCCTACTTTATTGAACAAGTCATCAATCCTAGGGAGTGGGTAATAGTTCTTGACGGTTATTTTGTTAAGTTGGTGGTAATCGATGCACATTTGCATCATATCGTCCTTCTTCTTTACGAAAAGTATCGGTGCTCCCCAAGGGGACACAGTAGGTCAGATATAACCCTTCTCAATCAACTCCTGCAACTACAAATTCAGATCCACTAACTCTAGTGTGCTCATGTGGTGAGGTGCTTTTGAAGCTAGAACTTACCCTCGTGTCAGTTCTATGGAAACTTTTGTCTCGTTTTGGTGGTAATCCCCATATCTCCTTAGGGAATACACTTGTATAGTATAGGAGAAATGGAAAATCTTGATTGTGCTTTTCTCTCTCATCTTCTACATCGTGAATGTTCACTACAAATAGTTTGTAACCCTTCCTAATGCACTTCTTTGCTTGTAACACAGATATTTTCCTTACGAAAACCTTCTTAGGTATTCCTTGAATCTTTACTTGATTGCCTTGGCTATCTATGCACAAGATTGACTTGTGTAGAAAATCGAGCATGACATGGTGTTGTTACAATAGTCCATCGAATAAGTACATCATACAATCCTGAGGGTAAAATATTCAAATTTATCCTATCAAGGAAACCATTCGAGTTTACATCACAATCTCTAACTATTTCAGAAACTTTCATTTCGTACCCGTGGATAATTGCACTAGCCAAGGTTTCTCATGTTTAACTTTGTCTAGTTTACACAAATCAACAATTTTAGGCGATACATAGCTTCGACAAGCACTAGGGTTAATCAATATTGAAATAGAAGTGTTGGAAACCTTACCTTCTATTTCAACCATACTACATGGATGGTCTTCCTATCGGCCATCCAAGGCTACATAAATCCTAGGTGTTCTAGTTATGTCCTCTACCGTTTGTTCTTCCTACAAATTGTGCAAGACCCCGTTGGTCTTGTTCTGACAGTCTCAGGCATAATGGGGCCCTTGTTCTTTCCATCATTTTATTTGCAGCAAGGAAACATTGTCTCCTCCATTTGTTGATGGTCAGTTAACATTTGGGGCTAGTATATTTGGCTTTGTACCTTTCTTATTGAAGTTCTTATTGGCCGGAAAACTGTTGTTTTGTTTTTTGTAAGGCGGTGGGTTGAAAAATGGTTTGCGGTTGTCCGAGAAGGTCTTAGTCTTGTCTCGAATTTTGTTGATGTTTTCATTCCTTAGTTGTCCATTCTCATAGAAAATCCCAGCTTTGTGTAGGGTAGTTTCCAGAGTCTTAGGCATGTCAAATTCAATTCTCTCTCGAAAAGTGGGAGGAAGACATCCTAAAAACTATTGTATTTTCACTTTATCGTCCTTTATATAAGGTACTTAGTGTAACAGATCCAAAAATCTGTTGATGAAAGCATCCATGGTCATGGAACCCATTCTTAACTCGTGAAATTCTTTCACCTTCCTGTCAAAGAATATTTCAGACATGTATTTCTCCTGGAAAATTCTGTGGAAGTTACTCCATCGTATTCAAAGTTTACCTCATCTTTCTTGGTATGCTTTAGGTCTCTCCAACATCTAGCTTCTTTTCCATTGAAATTATAGATGGCTAGAAGGGCCTTCAACTCACTAGAGTAGTTGTGTGCTTGAAAGTGTTTGCTCATACCGAGGAGCCATTCTTCATTTTTTTCCCCGATGTTCATCTCTTCTTCATAGGTTGGGGCTCTTTTTTTTATTATCTCTCCTTTGAGGTTGTCATCATTCATTTGTATCTTTCTGTAAGGGGAAAGGGAATTATCACTAGAAATCCTATGATAATCTCTTTTTGGAGGTTCCGGTGTGTTCTTCTTTTCCTTCTTCCTTTTGGATGCTATCCCATTTATGATAAAACTATTTCTTGAACTTGTTGGTTGAATGAGTATCTTTTCCATGCGGGATTCCTATCGTCATGTCCTGCAATAAAGATTCATTAATCGCTTTTTTGATCTTTTCTTTCATTCAAATTATCATCCTTGAAACTCTGTAAGTCTACTTGCATATTTTGTATGTTTTTCAGTATATCACAATTTAATTCAACCACCAGTTCTTCCTCCCGTGTGGGGGTATTTAGTTTTCCTTGCGGGCTGTTTTCTTCTTTCGTAATCATGATCTGAACCTGTTCTTTGAATCCTACAATGTAATTTTTTTTTTAACAATAACTTTCTATTAGTTAACAAAATTTTCAAATATATTTATTTTCTACAATGAATGTTTGGTACACCCATTAGATTTCTTAGTGTTTGAATCTGGGCTCTGATACCACTTGTAATGTCCCCAAAATTCAATATAAAAAAAAAATTGTAGGCTAGTTAAATACTACCTTTCTAAAACATTATTTTATCTTTTGCGGGATATATTTGTCATTGTTACTAAATCTAAGTGACGTAAGTTGTCTTTCCCTTTTTATGTATCTTCGTATAAAATGACAATATGTTTATGTGATGTGCTTATGTTACTTGGATGTGTTCATATGATTACTTTGCTTGTATTTACTAATAACGTACATTTGCATATGCTAGTTCAGTTACACTTTACTTCCTATTTATATGTCTTGTACTTCATTTATAGTTTTATTTATTAAAATATCTAACTCGCCTTTAACTGTCAAGGGGTTGACTAGTGGGTATTTATCCCTTGAGGGACCACTTGGAGAGCCAAAAATGTTCCTTCTGCTTTTACGGGGCTTACTTAGTTCATTGTGAACTAATACATGCTTCCAATTTATTGCAGGTTACTTTGTCGATGAATTCTATCTACAACCGTGGAAAATAATAACATCCTACATCATGATAACTATGGTATACTATACTAGTCAAAGTTGGAGATAAGAGGACTAAATTCATGGCTTAGCTGTGCCTACATTCTATGTTTATGCGGAGTCGAAAGTGGATGGTTTAAATATTTATGTTCATCATAATGTTTTAAGGTTATGAAACCTTATCCACCTTGATTGTTTGTATTGATTAATTTTTAAAATTTAAGGTATGATGCCTAGGGTTTAAGGCATGATCCATATATCATGGAAAACTTTATAAAGGGTCCTTTGGAAAACTATGGGATATACATAAACCTTTTATGGCATATTTCATATGCCATAAAAATTTGGCTTAACATTGTAATGGAGGGTTTTGTTATGGGTTTAACGCAGGGTTGGTGGATTTTGCAATGACATCATGAGCTTGACTATAGCTCCATGGGTTTTGATTTTTTGGGTAGTGGAGGACAAGGTGGTGCTTTAATTGCATCTGAAAACGTGGGAAAGAAGCCTCAAATGCTGGTATTGGTCGATTCGTGGTTTGTTTGGTTTGTTCTATGGTCCATCTGAGTGGTTTCGAGCTCTTGGCTAGTATGCTGCGCAGTGCAACAACCTTCCCTTTCGCTTGGCAGGTATGCTCTTGACGCGGTTTGCAACATTGTAATGTTTTGTTTGCTTTCGTTGAGGTTTGGCATACTTGTCATGGTTCCTGGTTGTTTGGTTTGCAGGTGACATGGGTGGCATGAATTGTAGCTTCATGGGCTCTACAGGTGGCCTACACAACCTTTAAGCAGTAAGCCTTGCTAAAGGGAAAAGGCCCTTACCTTTGCGATTTTAGTTTGACAAAGACTTGGGATCTGGTTTGGGAGCAATAGCACTGTGTAATTTTAGATTAATGGGTTGATGGTTGGTTTGAGTTCATTTGATAGTTTGGGCATCGAAGGGATGCGACTGTATTTAACCTTCTCTATGAAAAATTGTAAGTAAAGATTTCAGGGAAAGTCTTTGACTATTTAGAGAAATACTCGACTCTATGTATAAAATGGTGTTGTGTTTTTAAATCTTGTACAGTATGTGTTAATCGTTGTAATGGAAAATATCTATTTTTTGAATTTAATTGATGTGAAATCTTTGGCTTCACAGTTCCATTGCTTGCAATGGCACCAAGTAAATCATGACTGTGTTACTTTGCCTCTTATGCATTTGTATTTGTGATGTATGGATTATTATTTAATGTGGTTGGGGTTTCTCTTTACAGCTGTGAGCTTGGAAGTTTTAGGCTCAGCCTTTAGATGGATATGCAACCTTTAACTATGATAGTTTAATATAGATCTCTGGAAGTAATGCATAGAGCATGGCTCAAATTGATAAGGATGTTACTTTATATTTTAAGTATTGGTGGGCAGCCTGAGGGGCAAAACTGTACTGTTCAAATTGCAGCGTTTATGTTTTGTGTTTGCAAAGTACCTACATGATTTGATGCAACAACCCAAAACTCTAAGGTAAATGCAATCTCATACACCTTGCACGCATCTTGGGCTCTCTTAACATTTGGACTTGTGTTTCTACATGTTTTTATTTTATCAACGATACCTACAGGATTCGATCCTGAGCTTTAAAATGAAATAGGTTTGTGGTTAGCGTTTTATGCCTACATGATTCGATCCTAGACTTTTAAATGAAATATGTGGGTCGTTTTTGGTTGGCATTCCACAGGATTCAATCCTAGGTGTGACTTTGTTGGTTAATCAATTGGTTTATACATACATATATATATGAGTTTAGTTCTTAGTTTTTATTTCTAGTAGTTGATATATTTGTAATATGATTTTTGCCTACGGCCAAACCTTAACAAGTTTTGATGGCTAGGCTTTGTGTCAAATATTTTGTAATGGACTTTATATGAGTTTTAGTATTGATTTAATATTTATTTTGCAGATTGTGAACATATTTTATGATATGTTTGTTTATATTTGATTTTAATATGGAAGTAATAATAACATGCTCGCTGGGAATATGAAATCTGCCATCGTTATGGTTTTATGCTTAGAGTTGATTTTTTTAAATGGTTTGTAGGATATATGAGCTATGGTTGAGTTAAATCCTTTTAGCTTTGTGGATTATTTATTTATTTAACATGTTCTGTATCTAGTTTAATACTAATAAGGTTTAGTTGTCTATTTTTTTTTAAGAAAAATATTAAAAATTTTCTTCTAAGTTTGAACAATATACAAGAAACTAATTATCTCAAATAATCTACAGTTCAAGCCTAAGATGAACTCTGACAGAAAAATCACAAATACAGAGAAGCCTAAGTTTAAGATAGAAATAAATATAAAAAGAATAATGCTGAAGGAATGTAGACTATATTTTTCCTAGGGTTTATATGCAAAAAGTTCATACTTTTGAGGTTCTATAAACGAAAGGAAAACCTAGCTAAGAAAACATATCATATATAGAATTTCATTCAATATCATAAAACCAATTTTAATAAAAAACCTATATGAAATGTAAGGAAGGTAGAACCTCATACCTACAAATTGAAGCTAATTTAATGGCTCGAAACCATGCACACTCAAGCACACAACATTAGCAAGAACATAGACTATTCTGACCTCAGATCTATTAACCGAATAACTTGGGAACTACCACGTTCCACTCAACCATGACCCACAACCGTTTCTGGTTTCAATCTAGATCCCCCGAGCTAGTTCCAACATGCAAGTAGTCTAGAGCTCCTAAAGGTAAGGCTTCACCTATTTTGAGATAATAGGTTTTGTACCAGATAGTTTTTGCTTTCTCGAAAAATGCTCTCCAAGAATTCTTAGGAGAGAAAATGATTAGATAGAATAAATGGAAAAATGAATAGATCCCCAAGCCTTTCTTTAGATTGGGTCTTTATAGCCAACCTTTAGGAAAATGGATAGTTAAATCAAGAATCATTTTGTTTTTAAATAATATTTTATTTAATTTATGTAAAATGAATATTTATTTATTTTATCTTAGGAACTCTTGACTAGCTCCTATTTTGACTCTTTTAAGTATTTAAATATTTAATTTAATTATTGTAACAAATAATAATACATAGATCCTTCCATTATTAATTATAATAATTATTATTAATACATAGACTTATAGATATATATATCAATGTTAACATTTTTACTTTAGGTATCATATAGGATAATCTCAAATCACATGATACTTTTCTTTTAGCTTATAGTCACTTATTTATTAAGGCCTTCAGGTAGGGGTTAGCTCAACTAGGTTAGGAAGCTCTAAACCTCCTTGCATGTTGGATTACCTCGTAGAACATGGTATTTCTTCAGTGCTTGATGAGAAACATAAATTTGAAATTTTATTTAATCAACTTAAAAATAAGTAAGATGAGGTCGATGATTTATCAGAGTCGTTTTCAATCAACACATTAATTTTTCAGTAAAACCTAGCATTTATTCAGAGCCCATACTGAACGCTAAGAAACATAGAGTTACAACTTAGTGCAATTCCATAGCTCCTCGCTCAACATTAATGTTGGGATGTATTTGTAGGTTACACCTAGGGATACAATGGCCAATGATCTGATGTTCCAGAGCTTATGCTCAACATCAACTTGGAATTCTCTAGGGCTTATGCCCAACACTTCCAATTCTTATCATTACATGTGCTTCAGAGCTTCATGCTCAACACAAATGTTTCATAACTCATGTGCTCCAGAGTTGACGCTGAACACAAAACATCAAATACTCATGTGCATCAGAGCACTTTCTCAACACAATCATAATTCACTCATGTGTTCCAAATCTTGCGCTCAACACAAACATAAAATACTCATGTGCTTCAGAGCTCCCGCTCAACATGAACAACAAATCACTCATGTGCTCCAGAGCTTGCGCTCAACACACACATCTCATCAATTATGTGTTTTAGGGTCCATGCCCAACACATGAAATCATATACATGCTAAATAAAACATATGCATTTGGCTTATGCCAAATATATCAAACAAATCATCATTCTCATATGCAATGGGGTCTTATGCCCAATATACAAAATATAACATCAAAACAACATCACATGCAATGAGACTTATGCCCATAAGTGTTAGGTAAAAAATTTAGGATATTACACTAGAACATTACAAGGAATGTAAATTGCACCATCGTTCTCCTTTGACGACTATGTAAAGACAAAAAGCACTTCATATGTCACACTTCGAAAAAAAAACATTCTCTGTCCATTTCACACTTAAAATTGCAACCCTCAATCCTTGACGACTATGGAAAGACGAAAAGCACTTCATATGTCACACTTCAAAAAAAAAATCATTCTCTGTCCATTTCACACTTAAAATTGCAACCCTCAATCCATGAACTTCCCCTAGTAAATGAAATACCAATGTTGATTACCAATCTAATAGAGCCAAACTTGATAACTAAGTAGCCCTTTATTGTTTTACTTGCCATGAATTACATGGGTTTCTATTTATGGCTTATTAGTACGCACTACAGTTTTCCTTTAAATCTGGTAGATTACTATGCCTATCATGGATTCATTAGACTTGCTTCCATCACATTAACTAATATTATTTACACAACTTTCTCTCATTTTTGTAACATATCCAAATTATCTTCGACATTTCATTTCTCCACTTTAAAAATATGATAGTTATGCTACATTTTGTGAAATAAATGTGTAGCATGCCTATAAAAAGGAGCGAAAGAGCGAGTCATTAAATCTAATAGAGCATCGTTAGAAATTATTCAGCTGATTTGATTAAATTCCAGTACAACTAAAATGATCAGATGTAGGTATGATGTTTAATCACTTGTATGAATTAAATTCCTCGCTCACCCGATAGCCTCCACAAAACGCGCTTAAGTGTCATTCTGACTTGAGGACATTCATTCGAAAGAGGGGCGATTAAAGGAAATCAAGTGTGCACGGGTCCTTACATAGAAACTCCCGATAGCCTCCACAAAACTCTAGGGACTATGAATGAAATCATGAAACAATGTGGGGTAAGCCTCTCTCGGGGTGGATTCATTCTCCCAAGTAGTGTCATCGGCTTCAAAGTGCTTCCATTGCACTTTCAACTGGACTATGGTGTGCTTCCAAAGATGCACCTCTCTCTTGTCTAGTATATGAAGGGGTTCATGTACAAACTCCCCTTCAGGTTCAGCCTATAACAAGGACCAATCAATCACATGCTTAGTATCATTTACATATTTCTTTAATATGGATGTGTGGAAACGATTATGAACTATTATGAGAGTAGGTAAAGCTAGTTCATATTCCACTGGCTCTCTCTTGGCCAATATCTCAAAGGGTCCACAAAATCTTGGTGCCAACTTTCCGCACCTCCACAAGCTCAATGAGATTCTATTTGATTTTTATTTTAAGTAAACATGGTCGCCTATCTGATAATATTTATATTTTCTCTTCTTATCTACGTAAATATTTTTGGTGGACCTATGCTTCTTTAAGGTTCTGTTGGACCTTGGTGACCAATTGTTCCAAGTCTTTTAGTAAATTGGACCCTAACATGAGCCAGTCCACCAAGCTATCCCAAGTAACCGATGTCCTACACTTTCGGCCATAGAAGGGAATCATCTTGGCGGAGTTTGAGTATCCATTGTTATATGCAAACTCTGCAAGATGCAAGTAATCCTCCCACTTGTTGGGGTTATTCATGACATACATCCTAAGAATGTCTTCTAAAATCTGGTTTACCCATTATGTGTTCCCGTATATCTATGGGTGGTAAGCAGTACTAAAGTTTAACTATGTCTCTAATCCGGAGAATGAGGATCTCTAAAAGTTCTCAGTAAACTTTGTATCTCGATCCGAGATGATTTCCTTGGTTATCCCATGCAATATGAATATCTCCTTTAAGAAGATGGCGACAACGTGAACTTCCTTATAGGTTGACTTCACAGGGATGAAGTGTGCCGATTTTCACAACTTGTCAACCGCTACAAATATAGAGTCATTTTGCTTATTTCTCTTAGGTAGACGCGTAATAAAATCCATGTTAATTTCCTCCCACTTCCATTCTAAAATGGGTAACGGCTGCAGCAATCCTGAAGGATGTTGGTGCTCAGCTTTGACCAGCTAACATTCTTGACATTTCACAATAAACAATGTTATGTCCTTTAACTTAGGCTAAAAAAAGTGTTTCTTTACTGCGGATATGATCTTTTGATATCCCAGATTCCCTAAGCATGGTTTCCAATGAAATTCCGTGAGGATGCTGGACCTGATGTCCCCTCCTTCTATAACATACAATCTTTCTTTAGACCACACTAGTCTAGTTTTTTCTACCTTATGCTCTTTTTTTTGTTGAAACAACCAATCCTCTTGGACCTTCTTGAGTATTTCAACATAGAAAGGGTCAACTTCGTTGGCTGTTCTAATCCTCTCATGTAAATATGAATTGGTTTGATTTAAAGTCACCTCATATAACATATGAAAGCTCGTCGACTTAAAGCATCAACAATTTTATTCAACTTGCCATTTATATGCTTTAACTCGGTATGGTACTCTCTAAGGAAATCCAACCATTTGGCCTATCTGGCATTTAGATCCAGTTGATCAAATAAATACTTCAGACTCATATTGTCTGTCTTTAGAAGAAATTTCTTCCCCATGAGATAGTGCCTCCACATATTCAAGGTGTGGATAATGGCTGCTAACTTAAGATCATGGGTGGGGTGGTTTTGTTCATGTTCCTTTAACTTCCGCAATTCATAATAGATTTCGCAATCGTTCTGTAAGAGGACTGTCCTAAGCCCTTCTTTTATTAAATCCATGCAAACAATGAAATCCCCGTCGGGATCCGCAATTCATTGTATCAATGTAGTCGTCAAAAGATGTTGAATCTTCTAAAAAAATTCCTTGCACTTGGTTGTCCATAAGAACTTGTTGCTTTCCTTGAACTTGATTACTCTGCTTGTATTTACTAATAACGTACATTTGGATATGCTAGTTCAGTTACATTTTACTTCCTATTTATATGCCTTGTACTTCATTTATAGTTTTATTTATTAAAAGATCTGACTTGCCTTTAACTGTCAAGGGGTGGAGTGGCGGGTATTTATCCCTTGAGGGACCACTTGGAGAGCCAAAAATGTTCCTTTTTCCTTTACGGGGCTTACTTAGTTCATTGCGAACTAATACATGCTTCCACTTTTGTGCAGGTTACTTTCTCGGCGAATTCTATCTACAATCGTGGAAAGTAATAACATCCTACAGTGTGATAACTACGGTATACTATCCTAGTCAAAGTTGGAGATAAGAGGACTAAAGTCCTGGCTTAGTTGTGCCTGCGTTCTACGTTTATGGGGAGTCAAAAGTGGATGTTTTAAATCTTTATGTTCGTCATTATGTTTTAAGATTATGAAACCTTATCCACCTTGATTGTTTGTATTGATTAATTTTTAAAATTTAAGGTATGATACCCAGGGTTTAAGGCATTATCCATATATCATGGAAAAATGTATAAAGGGTCCTTTGGAAAATTATGGGATATACATAAACCTTTTATGGCATATTTCATATGCCATAAAAATTTGGCTTAACGTTGTAATGGAGGGTGTTGTTATGGGTTTAACGCTGGGGTGGTGGATTTTGCAATGACATCATGAGCTTGACTATAGCTCTATGGTTTTTTATTTTGTGGGTAGTGGAGGACAGGGTGGAGCTTTAATTGCACCTGGGAAAACGTGGGCAAAAAGCCTCAAATGATGGTATTGGTCAATTCGTGGTTCGTTTGGTTTGTTCTATGGTCCAACTGAGTGGTTTCGAGCTCTTGGCTATTATGTTGCGTAGTGAAACAACCTTCCCTTTCGCTTGGCAGGTATGCTCTTGACGCGGTTTGCAACATTGTAATGTTTTGTTTGCTTTTGTTGAGGTTTGGCATACTTATCATGGTTCCTTGTTGTTTGGTTTGCAGGTGACAAGGGTGGCATGAATCATAGCTTCGTGGGATTTACAGGTGGCATGCACAACCTTTAAGTGGTAAGCCTTGCTGAAGGGAAAAGGCCCTTACCTTTGCGTGTTTAGTTTTACAGAGACTTGGGATCTGGATTGGGAGCAATATCGCTATGTAATTTTAGATTAATATGTTGACGGTTGGTTTGAGTTCATTTGATAGTTTGGGCATCAAAGGGATGCAACTGTATTTAACCTTTTCTATGAAAAATTGTAAGTAAATATTTCGGGAAATTCTTTGACTGTTTAGAGAAATACTTGGCTCTATGTATAAAATGGTGTTGTGTTTTTAAAGCTTGTAAAGTATGGGTTAATCGTTGTAATGGAAAATATATGTTTTTTGAATTTAATTGATGTGAAATCTTTGGCTTCACGGTTCCATTGCTTGCAGTGGCACTAAGTAAATCATGACTGTGTTATTTTACCTATTATGCATTTGTATTTGTGATGTATGGATTATTATTTAACGTGGCTAGGGTTTCTGTTTACAGCCATGAGCTTGGAAGTTTTAGGCTCAACCTTTAGATGGATACGCAACCTTTGACTATGATAGTTTAATATAGATCTCTGGAATTAATGCATAGAGCATGGCTAAAATTGATAAGGATGTTAGTTTATATTTTAAGTATTGGTGGGTAGACTGAGGGGCAAAACCCTACTGTTCAAATTGCAGCGTTTATGTTTTTGTTTGCAGAGTACCTACATGATTCGATGCAACAACCCAAAATTGTAAGGGAAATGCAATCTCATACACCTTGCACGCATCTTGAGCTCTCTTAACGTTTGGACTTGTGTTTCTACTCAGGATTTATGTTTTTATTTTATCAACGATGCCTACATGATTCGATCCCGAGCTTTAAAATGAAATAGGTTTGTGGTTAGCGTTTTATGCCTGGAACATTAGATCCTAGACTTTTAAATGAAATATGTGGGTCATTTTTTGTTGGCATTCCATAGGATTCGATCTTGGGTGTGACTTTGTTGGTTAATCAATTGGTTTATATGTGTGTGTGTGTGTGTGTGTGTGTGTGAGTTTAGTTCTTGGTTTTTATTTATAGTAGTTGATATATTTGTAATATGATTTTTGCCTACGGCCAAACCTTAACAAGTTTCGATGGCTGGGATTTGTGTCAAAGATTTTGTAATGGACTTTATATGAGTTTTAATATTGATTTAATATTTATTTTGCAGATTGTGAACATATTTTATGATATGTTTGTTTATATTTGCTTTTAATATGGAAATAATAATAACATGCTTGCTGGCAATATGAAATCTGCCATCGTTATGGTTTTATGATGAGCGTTGATTTTTTTAAATATGGTTGAGTTGATTCCTTTTAGCTTCGTGGATTATTTATTTATTTATTTAACATGTTATGTATCTAGTTTAATACTAATAAGGTTTAGTTGTCTATTTTGTTTTAAGAAAAATATTAAAAATTTTCTTCTAAGTTTGAACAATATACAGGAAACTAATTATCTCAAATAATCTACAGTTCAAGCCCAAGATGAACTCTGACAGAAAAATGACAAATGCATAGAAGCCTAAATTTAAGATAGAAATAAATATAAAGAGAATAATGTTGAAGGAATGTAGACTATATTTTTCTAGGGTTTATATGCAAAAAGTTCATACTTTTGAGGTTCTGTAAACAAAAGGAAAACCTAGCTAAGAAAACATATCATATATAGAATTTCATTGAATATAATAAAACCTATTTTAATAAAAACCTATATGAAATGTAAGGAAGGTAGAACCTCATACCTACAAATTGAAGCTAATTTAATGGCTGGAAACCATGCACACTCAAGCACACAACATTAGCAAGAACATAGACTATTATGATCGTATATCTATTAACCGAATAACTTGGGAACTACCACGTTCCACCCAACCATGACCCAAAATCGTTTCTGGTTTCAATCTAGATCCCTTGAGCTTGTTCCAACATGCAAGTAGTCTAGAGCTCTTAAAGGTAAGGCTTCACCTATTTGGGATAATATGTTTTGTACCAGATTGTTTTTCCTTTCTGAAAAAATGCTCTCCAAGAACTCTTAGGAGAGAAAATGATCAGATAGAATAAATGGAAAAATGAATAGATCCCCAAGCCTTTCTTTGGATTGGGTCTTTATAGCCAATCTTTAGGAAAACAGACAGTTAAATAAAGAATCATTTGTTTTTTTGAAATAATATTTTATTTAATTTATGTGAAATTAATCTTTATTTGTTTTATCTTATGAACTCTTGACTAGCTCCTATGTTGACTCTTTTAGGTATTTAAATATTTAATTTAATTATTGTAACAAATAATAATACATAGATCCTTCCATTATTATTTATTATTATTATTATTCAAACATAGACTTATATATATATATGTATATATGTTAACATTTTTACTTTGGGTATCATATAGGATAATATCAAATCACATGATACTTTACTTTTAGCTTATAATTACTTCTTTATTAAGGCCTTCAGGTAGGGGTTAGCTCAATTAGGTTAGGTAGCTCTAAACCTCCTTGCATGTTGGATTACCTCGTATAACATGGTATTTCTTTAGTGTTCGATGAGAAACAGAAATTTGAAATTTTATTTAATCAACTTAAAAATAAGTAAGATGAGGTCAATAATTTGTCAGAGTCGTTTTCACTCAACACATTAATTTTTCAGTAAATCCTAGCATTTATTCAAAGCCCATACTAAACGTTAAGAAACATAGAGTTACAACTTAGTGCATTTCCAGAGCTCCTCGCTCAACACTAATGCCAGGGATGTACTTGTAGGATACACCTAGGGATACAATGGCCAATGATCTGATGTTCCAGAGCTTATGCTCAACATCAACTTGTAATTCTCTAGGGCTTATGCCCAACACTTCCAATTCTTATCATTACATATGCTTCAGAGCTTCATGCTCAACATAAATGTTTCATAACTCATGTGCTCTAGAGCTGACGCTAAACACAAAACATCAAATACTCATGTGCATCAGAGCACTTTCTCAACACAATCATAATTCACTCATGTGTTCCAAATCTTGCACTCAACACAAACATAAAATACTCATGTGCTTCAGAGCTCGCTCTCAACACAAAGAACAAATCACTCATGTGCTCCAGAGCTTGCGCTCAACACACACATCTCATCAATTATGTGTTTCAGGGTCCACGCCCAACACATGAAATCATATACATGCTAAATAAAACATATGCATTTGGCTTACACCAAATATATCAAACAAATCATCATTCTCATATGCAATGGGGTCTTATGCCCAATATACAAAATATAACATCAAAACAACATCACATGCAATGAGACTTTTGCCCATAAGTGTTAGGTCAAAAATTTAGGATATTACACTAGAACATTACAAGGAATGCAAATTGCACCATCGTTCTCCTTTGACGACTATGGAAAGACGAAAAGCACTTCATATGTCACACTTCGAAAAAAAAATCATTCTGTGTCCATTTCACACTTAAAATTGCAACCCTCAATCCTTGAACTCCCACTAGTAAATGAAATACCAATGTTGATTACCAATCTAATAGAGTCAAACTTGATAACTAAGTAGCCCTTTATTGTTTTACTTGCCATGAATTACATGGGTTTCTATTTATGGCTTATTAGTACGCACTATAGTTTTCCTTTAAATCTGGTAGATTACTATGCCTATCATGGATTCATTAGACTTGCTTCCATCACATTAACTAATATTATTTACACAACTTTCTCTCATTTTTGTAACATATCCAAATTATCTTCGACATTTCATTTCTCCACTTTAAAAATATGATAGTTATACTACATTTTGTGAAATAAATGTGTAGCATGCCTATAAAAAGGAGCGAAAGAGCGAGTCATTAAATCTAATAGAGCATCGTTAGAAATTATTCAGCTGATTTGATTAAATTCCAGTACCACTAAAATAATCAGATGTAGGTATGATGTTTAATCACTTGTATGAATTAAATTCCTCGCTCACCCGATAGCCTCCACAAAACGCGCTTAAGTGTCATTCTGACTTGAGGACATTCATTCGAAAGAGGGGCGATTAAAGGAAATCAAGTTTGCACGGGTCCTTACATAGAAACTAGAATCTAACAGCTACTACCAACCCATACTATATAGATATATTGTAATTTGACATAGATATTATAATTTGATTCTAATTTAATATAGATTCATTTTAATTTAGAGCGAGAGAAATTGGATTTTTTTGGCAATTTATAAGAAATTAACTAGTTTCTATAAGAAATTAATACAGAAACGGTGAGGCCTTCAAAGGTTATTTAACTATAGCAAATAAATCATTAGTTTGCTTTGTTTCAGAGAGGTACAAACATTTTGTGTCTAAATTATTTTTGAATTCATAACTTAATTTTTGTTTTCATGTTTTTGCTACAAAATGTCACAATATTGGCAGTGTTTCAAAAACACTTGATGCTAATGTTGGGCATATATTTGCATTGATACATGTTTCAACAAAATATTCCTTTGACCACGTTTCATAAAAATAGGATATCCAACCTGACCTTATGCATAGGCTTTGGTTCCGCCAAGTGGATAAATCTGCCTATTGCCAACACACTAAAAAACCATTGTCAGAGACAAACAAGAGTATTATGCAATTAGAATACAAAGAACAATAGTCAATAACCAAAGATATCATAATGAAAGAAAAATACAATCCAACCACACCAATTTATCCATTTTTAACTAGAGGATAAGGTACTAGAAAGACATTCACAACAACAATACTTTATGATGGTTCGTTTCTTTTCTACAACAAAGATATTGAAAGTGACCCATTGGAAAAGAAAAAGGTATCAAAGTTAAGTTCAGTAGAAAAACTGTGTATTTAACATAAATGACATTATAGTCCACTCATATTTTCATCTTACTTTGAATTCAACAAATATGATTCCACTAAGTTCAAACTGATTGGATTTATTGACAAAAGAATATCAACAACTTCAACTACTTCTTATAGATGAAGCATCACATATTGGTGCAAGAATGTTATACAACATAGATAGAAGACTTTGAGAAATTATGCATGCCCCAACCATTTCATTTGGAAATTTGGAGGTTATATTCAATGGTGGTTTGCGCCAAGGAAAACCTCCGCAAAACTCTTGGATTTTTAAGCGAAGAAGGTTTCAACATCAAAAATCCTCATACATCTTTTAGCGAGATAATGTCATGTTATTTGAGATGAAAAAAGTAGTATGACAAAATGAAAAAAGTTTGTGCCCACCTTAAATAGAATAAAGACTTGTTCACAGAAAAAACATAATATCAACTTATTTAACAAACTTTGTATAAACATATATTACAAGATCCAACATTTCTCTATCTCTTTTATAAAAACAAAGATGCCCAAGAACATAAGAGGAAAATGTTGTTGATTCTTAAAACAGACACATACATGCTAATAGTTCATGGCAAGGTATCCAATGCAATTGAACAAAAAAACATATGAACATAAGAAAAATCATTTTCCTTCTACAAATGAACTAAAAAAATATTCTTGTAAAATTAGTTAGAGGAAACTATGCAATTGATGATGGTTTAGTCAATGGTGTAAAAGGCATTTTGAACACTATATAGAAGGACCAACCAATATCCTATGAATTGATTTCCAATCTCTAGTTATTTGATTTTCTCAAGAGCCAATATGGAACAACTATATCCACTTAGCATTCTGCATAATTAGACACCTATTACAACAATTAAGAATAGACATACCCTTATTACAACAATTGAGAATAGACATACCCTCATTCGACAACAGTTTCATGTTCACTTCATGTTCATGTTCATTTGACAAGAGTTTCATGTTCACTTCATGTTCATGTTCAAGTAGCATGTGCATGAATAATTCACAAAGCACAAGGCTTAACAATGAACAGTTCCATTTGATCCAAAAAGAAAAATGAAGCATGGTCTTCGGTATCCTACACAATCCCATACCAGGAAAATGTTGAATCACTTTATCTCATAAACACACGAAAGGGAAAATTCTCTGGCTTTGTGAAAAAATTGTTGTTCAAATAGGTAGACTCCAAACAAATTCTCACTTGCAATTTGAATATGGGATGCATTAAATAATAAAAGAGAGTTATTTTCTTATATGCGACATGAAGCTTATCATTGCATATAGAAATGATCATAAACGACAATGAGGTAATCCGATCACATGTTTTATGCTTCGAAGAAACTCAGGCTCACAAATTTCTTCAAAATATCATATTGACAAATTATTTAGCAACATTTTCCACTCATGGCATCGTTGGTGGCTTTAAAAAAACATAATAATAAAAACTTAGAAAACTATTTGATAAAATATACAAAAGCAATTGTAATTGGATTTCAAGATAATAATAGTCACATTTCAAACTAATAAACATTTACTGCTCCAATTGAGATGCTTCTGGCTTTTTTCAACTTTATTCTCTTACCCACTATTTAAAGGATATATATATATATAGTTATAGGATATTTCAACATTGATGTGTTGCAAAGAAACATCTCTAAAAAGAAACTATAATTATTCATGAAAACCAGTGGCTTTACATTGCATACAATTAAAGAAACACCAACTAACTATTCCATTCTCGATCACTTTATTAGTCAAACCTAGGAGATATTGATATTTCCTTTCACAATTTTTATTTATTCCTATTGAACTGATCACCATGCAAGTTGGATCTCAATTCCTTTTCCAATAACATAAGTAGTCTTTTTTATTTCAAACCCAATACTAGAATCATTGTTATATACTCAAAATACTTATTACTATTTAAGGAAATGGGGCATGAAAATTTTCCTTTAACACCAACTAAACAAACTAACTATATTAGTTAGTTTATTTATTCAGATGTAATCATGATCAAGTATATTTCCATCTATTTAATTTATTCACTCTAGAAATATGTAATTTAGTTCAGCTAAGGTACTACCATATAGTGGCCAACTTTGAGGTTATGTATCAAAATTCAACATCTACAATAATGTTGGGTTAATATTACCATTTATCCTTTACTCAACATGACATATATTCCTTATCTATTATTTTTTCTTAACCGTTTAAATGTTAGAAATATAATGCCCCAATCAAGTAATCCAACATCATACAACCACTTGTAAATATTATTCCACCTTAAAAGGTTATATCAAAACTTTGTGCTTATCTATTCAACATTTCATAAGCATAATACATCCACTACATTATGTCAACTAATATTCGATTCATCCATGATTAAGTTTACTAAAGAAACATAAGGGATGTAATTTACCTCATAAGGTTAGTAGTTTCATGTTTAGAATACATACTTATTTAAAGAGTAATCTCAAATAGTATAAATTCTACTATCATTTTTCTATAAATCTCATTCCACATATGTTGGATTCCCTTTTTATATGTAAAACAACAAGTGATGGAATTACAAATATGTACCTATGACTTAAATAAGGTTACTTACCCTTTAGAAGAGGGTATTTTACTCAAACTTACTCATTTCTTTACCAATAAATTCATGTTTTGTTGTACATGAACACTCATTTTTGAGTTTCAATGTAGCATTTTATCATTGCATTTCAAAATCAACTCAATATTTCCACATCTTAATAAAGCATCTATTCTAGAAAGACAAAATTGTAGAGCAATAACATAAATTACTTGAAACAATATACAATATTAAAGCAGATATAAAATAGATACAAGAAAGACACTAATATACATGATTCACCAAAAAATAGGCTAAAACCACAAAAAAATTGTAACTCTCTTTTTTATTCCATCCACTAAATAAAAGATTACAATCTACAATATATAGGATAGGACTTCTTCTCCATTCTCTCACAGTTTCTCCCCTACGATTACAAATTCCTTTTCACAACATTTACTTGAGTTTCACAAATAACCCTAAATTTATCTTGAAACATTTTGTAAATGGAGCTTACACTATCACACAATTTTTCATTATTATTAGTCCCCTGATATTATATTTTTCATTATTATTAGTCCCCTGGCAGGGACTCTATGAATCGGCTTGCCGCCAATTCTATTAATCTTCACTTCACAGAAACCCATACAAAGTCACATAATCCTAGACAAAGTTTAGGCATGTATCCTAAGTTTTATTGTGAAACATGACAAAATTTTATTAGTCTTCACAAAAACCTATAAAAAATCATAAAAACCTGTTTTCCTCCACCAATCAGCTAATTCAACCTCTTATTTGGCCTCATAGCGAGGGAGAGTGACCATTGTCCCCTAAAATTCTTAGGTTAAAATAATATTGTTCAATAATTTTCATTAAACCAAGTAATGCTAGAAACTAGTCTAGCATTACCTCCTCTAACATTAAATGTTATCTCCACCATTATGCATGACAATGATGTCAGACGTGTGGATCTTGCATGATGGCCGTGTGCATGTTACAAGAGCTACCTGTGGCTCTTGCATGTTTGCCGTGTGTGCATGTTCTGAGAGCTACAAAACCATAGCAATCCTATCTAGCCATCATCAAAGGCATGCAACTGATGAACTTAATGGTGCGCAAAAACCGTCCTGGATGCGGAAATTAGTTCCTTCTACAGCAAGTTCTAGTGAGGGTTTCTCAACAACCTCTCGTGAAGTTTCTAGAGCAAATATGGGTGGGGTCTCCTTAATGGGTTCTATTGAAGCTTCTTCAACAAATCCAGGCTAAGAAGGTCACCTTTGTTAGAGAGGATGGATGGCTTTCCCGTATGTGGAAACTTATACAACTTGCACCCTGCATTGGTAATATTTATGTTTTCTCAGTCTTACAATCATTGTAAATAACTTTTATCCATTTGTATAATAGTCTTCTGTTATAGAATCTTTGTTTTCAAAATCTTAATATAGTTTTTTAATTCGTTCCACCCCTGCCCAAGAAATTTGGGGTAACCCCTTCAACTATCCATGAAACTGGATACAACATGGATACAACATAGGAAAAATATGTTCCAAGACCCATCAAATTTTTTTTAAACATTCCAGATTTTGATTGATCATAGGCTAGTTTTCAAAATAACAAGAAAATTCCCAGGCCCAGTTAAATCCGAGAGCAAATAGTTAAAAAAAATTATCTGAAAATTAAAAGCTCTTCTAAAACGCTACGTACCTAATGTGTTATGAGCCTAACCAGAAAAAACCCTAGCTGCGAGTGAGAAAAAAAAGGACAAAAATGACAGCAAACAAACCTGAAAAAAAATTGTTAAACCGTTGGCGTCGTCCATCAATTTTCTGTTCCAAATGCAACGCTTCGTCTATGAACTTCTTCTCGTTGAAACTCAATTGAAGAGTGTTCGCCATCATGTGTTACAGGTCCTTCATTTGTGCATTCAAGAAAAATTTAATAGTGAAAGACATGCCTTCCGACATAGCTGGTTTTAGCTTTAGTGGGAGCAATTTCTTCACCAAAAATTCAGCGGATACTTCACCACGAAAAAGGGATTCATGGGAGCAGTGAGCTCGAAAACATTATGAAGATCACAAATATACAATCATTTAAAAAAAAAATAGTTCCCTTAAAGATCATGTCATCAATGTGCATCTTTGAAGTCACTTATTTCAATCACAAACGAATGGTTTACAAAGCAAGCTTTTACACATGCATTTCTTCAATATAACATTCATACTCAGTTTTGAAAGGGAGTAGCATGTTGTTCGAACGATCTAAAATCTAGCATTTGTATCCCTCTGGCAATGCTATGTTGATTGAGAAATGCATCTTCGCTAATGATAGCAAAGCACATATTTTTGGTACATCATTCTGCCCACTCACCCAGCCTCACGACGAGTACAGGAATTGCTGAGGCACCCTACTTCATGCCAGCCATAACTAATAAGTCCTGGCTGGACTGCTCCAATATTTCACAACTATGTGGCATTGACAAGATTTAATCCATAGCAATGTGGGTAAGGAGACAAAGCTGGAAGATAGTGGCTTCGTGGGAAAACTCCTCTCTCTCACTTGGTATGTTATTTTCTCTGTGCACTTGGTATGCTATTTTCCACCGTGGCAACTAACGTGCTGCATAATTTAGTCTTCAAATTCAACTGCAAAATGGTAATTAAGATGTTTGTACATGTAACTTCTCGATACATTATGTGCTAACAATGGATGGTGATGATTTCTTAATTTTGAGGAGACACTTGCCTAGAATTACACATGCATGTAGTCATTTGCTAAGTGAGAGCACAACCCCAGGCATTACCTTTTATAAATAGAATCCACCTGTTCAACTTGTATCACATCGAAGCCCGAGGCTTGGTCATGCACCGTGCTGGACGTCAATGTTACTCATGGCTTGTAAATGGAATGCCATAACAATATTATTAAGTAAATACTTAAAATTGATCACCTAGGCGGTTGGGTGAGCATTCAATATCCTTTCCGTCAATAATAGAATTTTGATGATATATGAATGCCAAGCAAAAACAATAAAACAAAGGGTTTTATTTTATTAATTGGGGTTTTATTATAAAAGAGTTTTATTTTATTAATTGGAGTTGGATTATAATATGATAAGTAAAATTTACAGCATGAAAAAGTAATGAAGATTTCAAAAATATTATAATCATGTATTTAAATTGAAATTTATTATCATAACAATCATTTATTTTCATAAAAAATACATGTTTTTTTCTTTAAATAGACTCCATCTTATTGGTCTTTGAATTTCTTTATTATTCCTGCACAAATTCTATTTTCTTTATTATTCCTACACAAATTCTAATTGTTCTTTACATTTCTTTATTATTTTTAACTAAATTTTAATGATTAGGTTTTCAAATTATTATTTTGAAAATCTATGCCATTTGCTTTGACTCAAAAATTCCCTTGAGCATAAAGGCATGGATGAGACCTAGTAGCAATTAAAAAATTCCTCTGGGGATGGTCAATAATCATTAAGCAAGTGGCTTTTAGATAAAGTTTTAATTACGTTTAGGAAAGCGGAAGATAAGCTTGGCTCTGAAGAGACCTTTTCAGGAGCTCACCAGGGCTGTTCGGATGATGTGAAATAAATTTGAAATTGACTGCTTTTAATTTAGATCTTCCTATCGTGAATGAAAAGAATTTGGTAAATTCTCATTAGCATACTCTTCATCATTGGATCATTGGATTTGTGCTGTTGTTATAGAACTCATCTTAACTGTTCAAACCCTGTTTGCAAGCAAACTTGTAACCTGCTTTTCAACTATTGCATATTATTAGTATTTGAATTCAGCTTTCATTTATTGCATAGTATTCTAATCTGGTTCAAATCCTTGTCATATGAACTCTTCAAACCTGGTTTGCATTTATTGCATAGTATTCTGGTTCAAATCCTTGTCATATGAACTCTTCAAACCTGGTTTGCATTTATTGCATAGTATTCTAATTCTGGTTCAAATCAGTGTCATATATGATGAACTCTTCAAACCTGGTTTACAAATATAACTTAAAAAACTTAATCTGCTTTTCAACAATTGCATATTATTCTTATTCAAATTAGACTTTTCAAATATTACATAGTATTTATTATGCTGGCAGGGACTTGCTGCTAAAGGCAGCCCATCTTGTTCAAACATCAAGAACATTCTATTTGTGCTTTCCACAAACAGTTTAACAATTAGCACAAACTTCCATTCTTGAACTTTTATCATTCAGTTAGCAATGAAAACGCTACATTTGAAAGGATAATTGAATTTGGATTACTCGTAAGAGAGGCCATTCGCTCTAAGGGTACTTTACTACCAGCATGCATAATCACTAAACAATAGGATGGGATCTAAGTAGAGTGTCTCGACTTTATTTATATGTGCTTAGTAAAATAAATATATAAGTATGAAACCCCGGTTCTCTTACAGAGAGACTACTCTATCTCGATTGAATGGTGATTGAATGGTGACAGTCTTGATAAGTGTGGGGTTGGTGGTCGCATTTCATTATTGAATATCTTAAGTTAAAACCCATCATTTTAAAACTCATGGCATCATCATTATTGATTTTGGTTTCAGTTTCTTTATGATGATGGTTAATGTTCATTCAGAACAAATTTTGGTTTATAGAATAAAAGAATATGATTCAAACAAATTTTATATGGTTCAAATAAATTAAAATGAACGAAGCTCAATTTCTTTTTGATGATTATGATGATGGTTAATGTTCACTCAAACCAAATTTTGGTTTATAGAATAAAAAAAATATAATTCAAACAAATTTTATATGATTCAAATAAATTAAAATGAACCAAGCTCAATTTCTTTATGATGATTATGATGATGGTTAATGTTCACTCAGACCAAATTTTGGTTTATAGAATAAAAAAATATGATTCAAATAAATTAAAATGAACGAAGCTCAATTATTCTCACAATCTGTGGATCCATTAATATATTTAATCTCTCCAAAGAAAAATTGTTCTCTCAAAACAGACAAATAATTATGTGTAGATACATCTTTTCCAATGTACAATGTTGTGTATCCATGGAAACATATATTCACACTAAAAGATTGGTTAGCATGACAGAATTCTAAATATAGTTATCATAACATTGCTTAACTCTTTCCCCAAGATTCACATCTAAAATAAGATAGTAAATGTGACTAGAGTCGACTCCTTGGAATACACAATTTATGCTACATCATGATCACAAAAGTATCTATATAAACACAAATTCCAGGCAGATAAAGCCCGGTTCTACCTTGACTCATATATTGTATATATCTGTACTGGGAACCATATGAGGATGTATAAAATTCGTATATTGTTCGTTCCAACCACAGTTATGTATGGGAGAAGTTCCTCCTTAATATCAAAAGGATATTTTCTTAAAATGTCGCCCTCTTCTTAATGGTTTTTTAAGAGTTATTGTCTTTTCTTCACCAAGCTATCACAGAGCTTCCTATCGCTCCTTTCACCAAGAAGTCTTATCTATAGGAAATCTTTTTAACAAGCGGAGTGAGTCCCTTCTCTCCTTACTAGTTTACCTTTCTCTTCCCTTTAAGGACACATTCACCTTTTCTTTTACCCAAGATAAAACCATGAGACAAGTGTATTGTCACGATTGATTTTATGGGCATCGTCCAAGATTAAACGAGAATACGACAAGTGTACTGTCGAGATTGATTCTATGAATATCTTCCAAAATTAAAAATTAATCATTTCAAAAAAATTAAAAAATAGCTTAATTAACATGTGATAAGTACACTCATTGATAGTTGTAAAAATTAAAATTAATCTTCAACTATTAGATTATTAGATACAACTACGAGCTTAATTCCATCAATTATTAGATACAACTATTAGCTTCACTTTAACTCTAATCACAATCATATTGGACAAGTATTAGATACAACTATTACCTTAACTCCAATGATTCTACAACTATTAGCTTAACTTCAACTCTAAGCACTTAAGGCTTAGTCCAAGTGCATTTGGCATCTAGGAGTCTAGTAGCTAATGTGCATTCATGTAAGAGTCCAAGTCCTAATAAAATAGTAGGAACTCCTAATAAACTCATCCAAACTAGTAATAAATTCCTACATCTCAATTGGGCATCTAGCTAATATGCACTTTGTATTACATGTTTAGGTTTTCCATATAGATATAATTAAGTTTTCAATTATTTTTAAAGGAGGTTAGTCTAACTCATAATTAACAATTTAAAAAAAATAACATATTTAACATGTGATAATTACAATCTTTCATAGTTGGAAAAAGCAAATTTGAGCTTCAATTATTCGATTATTAGATACTATTCAATTATTAGCTTAAATACATTGATGATACAACTATTAGCTTAACTTCAAGTCCAATCATGATTTTTGCTTGAATTGCAATTGTCAAATATATTAACTTTTAAATTAACTATTAGATACAACTATTAGCTTAACTCGAATGATTCTACAATTATTGGATAAATATTAGATTAAATCCAATGATTCTACAACTATTAGCTTAACTTCAACTCTAATCACGGTTATATTGGATAACTATTAGATTATTCCAATATTGATACAACTATTAAATTAAATTTAAATGAAATCCATGGCTCTTAGCATGAGAAGTTGACCTTGATTGCAGTGAAATCATGCACCAAGAATAATCACTTAGGTAATGTGTAGCTTATGTGATAGTTGAACTCCATGTGAGATTTGGGAGTTAATGAGCATAAATATGAGTCTAAGCTCCGCGTATTTCAAACATATTAATCTTAGTAATATGGTTGTTGCTAGTTGTTTATATAAATTATCCTTAAATTCTCTCTTATATGTATGGATAGAGTAATTATTTAAATAAAGATAGGATTTGGTTTCACCTTTATGTCAAGTTATATATATATATATATATATATATAAGCAAAGACAATCATTCTTAGTACTACTTAGGTGATGAAAATTTTTGGTTCCTTTTTTAGACTCACATTAATAATAGTTATTTTTAGGCTACGGTAAAAGGAAACATAAATATTATGGTTTTCTATTCACTTCTAAGCAAATGGCTACTTGACTTAAGACTGATCATAAATTAAGACAACACTTAAGAGATTTAATCAATCAAGTGAACATTAGCAGTTTAGTTTTCTTCTAGTGCCCTAAGGTACCAAAGTGACACTTGGCATCACTTTATGGCTTCCCAACCACTAAATTCTCCCTAGAAGATTCATGCCCCAATTGTCCATTTGAGTCAAGCCCTTTAGTCTCCTAAGTCTACCATATAAAATTCGTACGACTTAGGAAATTCCCAATCAATAGTTACAGTGCTTTATTTACCTTGAGCTTCTCACCAAGAACTTATGCATTCTCATGTACCTTGTATATTATGTTATTGAAGAACCGAAGTAGTAGAGGGGATGTTACAATCATAACAATGTTTTCCTCCAAAAAATAATTATTTTAACTAGTTATAACATTTATTGATCCTTTTTGCTACATCATTTGGTAGAAACATATCAATCAAGGAACAATATGTATGTCAATATTGATACACAATATGTCTAATATTCAATTGAAATTGCCACATAATATTTCTATGCAATTGCTTCATTGTTTAGGACAAATTATCATTGGCAATCGTACCCGTGGAATTAAATTCTTTCAATAGTTTATACATGTTTACAATTTGCAGCCAATGTTTTCTTATTGCCCAATATGTGCCTTCCCGATAAAGGTTCTAAATCTTCCATCAATAATTGCTTGTGGCAAATTTCCATATCTTCCTCTTAGATATAATTGGCAATCTTGCTAAAATTTATTTCCATTTCCCTTTCTCTATAGAAAACTAGATTAGCTTTCTATTCTGTTTATGTATTATCACATCTTGCACAATAGGGAAATGGTCCTATGGATTCTATTGAAAGACTGGATATCTTCCACTTTGGTTTAATTATGTACATAGTTCGACAGTTTCATTGTAATGTACCCATTTTGATGACATATGGATCATCGTATTAGCCATACAGTCCCTATGGTCTTAGGAGAAAAGTGAACATTAAATGCTTGGGATTATATTTTGAAAGAAGGAAATTAACTAAAATTAGTAATTATTATTACCTAATGTTTGAAGATGCACTTTGGATAAATTATTTTTCATGAATAAGTTTTTATTTTAATAAAATATTGGAGACAATGGGCCATGAGGGCGCATTAGGAGATAAGGTTTGACCAAAATGAAGTTTACAAAAGAAGGAAGAAAGGAGAAATCCTCTAAAGCTGGAAAGCAAAGAAAAGAAGGAAACATGATAAAGAAAAGAGAAGCTAACATAAAGCAATAAACATGAAACCAATACAAAGAAGGAAAGTAGGATAAAGTAGGAAAAAATAATAAAAGATGAATAAAGCAAGATGGAAGCAGGATAAAGCAATTAAGGTAGAAAGCAAAAAACAAAAAGCATTGAAACTTTCTACTTCATGATACCGCACTAGGATATGCGACTTTCTATGCAAGTAAATAACTCTATAAAACAATAGGAATGAACTGCATTCACATCTTTTGACAGTTTGATAATTGAATGAGAGATATTTGCCTCTAGAATTGGGAGATGTTCCCTTAGTCCAAGATAGGATATGTGCCTGTGATTCTATTGTGAGGATGAAGACATCCAATATTCATAATTTAATTTATTGTAGGTCCTAGGATCACATCCAATGAATTTTTATCATGTTACAATTATTGAAGAAGTCCTGCAGTTCAATTCTTCTTATTTTCTAGTCTTTTCCTCACGGAGGATTCTTTAAGTCTTATCTCTCACTCTTGAGATCTATTTCTCATGTAATTCATATTCTAAATCCTACCATTGATGTCATATTAGACCTATGAAGTTCATTTTCTTTTTGCAATAAATAAAAGTATGATTTCATGTCCTATTGTGCACACCTAGTTTAGATTGCTACAAAATTTGAGCTAGTTTCAGTGTTTAAGCAATTAATGCATCAAGACAACTCCAAATTTTATTATTCCACTTTATTTTTTTCATTAAAAATTTATTTAATGCACCACATCACCAAAAATGAGAATTCAAAACATCCTTGCACTATTTGAGTCATCGTGAAGTTAAGCTAGTTGAGTAGTCATAGAATTTAATTTCACTAGGTTTCCTTTCAACCTTATAAAAACTACCTCAAACTTGTTGTGTGAATACCAAGAGTAATTTTATTTATATTTTATACATTTAAGCTGCTCCAATTCCAAAATCCATTACCTATCTTACTATTTGTTAAGGTGTGTGGGTTAGTGTGCCAAAACTATTAGGTTGTACCATACAAGTGGTATCAAACCATGGTTCTCTAAACTTTCTCTTAGTTTCAAAATTGAGTCACAAAATAAATCTTGAACTGAAGAAGATATATCCTTTAACGGATAATGTTGAAGAAATTGATTCTATTGAAGCAAAATTCCAAGGAGAAAGTGGAAGATATAGAATGGGTGGAAATGATGATATTCAAAGCATGATTTCAAGTATGATGCAATGGTTTCAGGACATATACGATAATATCATCATGTCCGATCAAGAAACCATAGAATTCCTTCCTAAGGAGTTGGAGATTAAGAATGGTGAAGGGAACATCCATGGTTTTGAACATGGAGAAAATAGTATACATGGTAACTTTCCATTTTCTAAAAAGCCAGGCCTCATAATCACCCCGATGAATTTAGAAGGGCTCATCCAATTCATCAAGGGGTATACGCATATTCCAAGTCATCAAAGGAAATGTTTCTCATGTAAAATTTGATCATGTCTTCAAAGTTCTACACATGATATGCAGGTCTACTCATGTCTTCAAAGGTATGCATGTGTCAAGTCTTGTTGATGTCTTCAAAGGAATGCACATGTCATCTACTTTTTTTCATTTCTTCAAAGGTCTACAAAATGATTTAAGGTCATCAAATGTCTTCTCAATATAATGTTACACATGCCATTCAAAAAGTGGCCTACTTTTAATGTAAATAAGCTATCATACTATTAAGTCATATCATGTCACTACTTGCCACGATATTAATGCTCAAGCATTAACTAAAACATTATCAAGATGACATCAAGCTAGTACAATGAATTGTTTAATAACTGTTGCTATTGATCTGCGTATATCTTCCTTCAATATAAAATCTTTCACAAGGTCTACACAATGTCCGTCCTCAAATCTTCTCAGAATATGCAGTAAAACTTTCCAACAATTTTCAATACTTTACAAGGTCTGTTTTCAAATATGAAATAAATACTTCACAAATTATGTTCATATGTTTCTGCTAGGTATTTGACAAGTTTATTTTCAACTCGCGAGGTATGTATTGATATTCTTCACTAGATATACAACATAATCCTCTTTTCCACCGATATCACATGGTATGTACTCAATTTTTGCAATATAAACACTTCACATAGTATAATCCTTGAACGAATCTTGATGTGTATGTTTCCTTCACTAATATAAAACACACTTCACTTTAACCACTACTGTATTTTCCACTATGGAATGCTTAACCGAATTTCAAAGATAAAAATACTTCACAAACACTTAATTCTTTATTGCGGCTTCCACAGTAAAATGTTGACCTGAATTTCAAATCTTGGCATCATCAAAATTTTAACCAAATTCTTGTGTTCCTACTTATTGCCTCAGTCCACTGTTCATCCAAAATTTTCTTCCTTAGTTCAACGAAACCACACCTCACTTACTTTTTTTTATAGTGGAAAACTTTGTATTTATATAGTGTAACGTTGGAGGATATGCAAATATTTATTGGGCTAACCTAACCTTTTATAATAAAAAAAATTTGATCTTTTCATGGATCTGACCTCACATATCATTTTCAATTTACATTTTAAGTTTTGAATTTAATAATTAAGCTTTAAAAATACGAATCTCTTCAACCATGAGGAGTTAGGAGACACTCCACATATCAACATAAAGGGCTTGACGAGAAATTTCCTTCTATGAGAGTTTTTCTCTCATTTACAAAGACTTTCAGTTGCATTTTCTTGAACTTGTGTAGGACATAAAAAATTGACCTCAAATATTTTGTTGGATGCTTCAGTTACTTTAATGGGAATCAAGGGTTTCTAATACCATCAAGAGCCCAAAAGGATGGGTGCAAATACCACACCTTCAATGACAAGGGTTTCAAGAGCTCTTTTCAAATATGTTATACCATTTTTCAAACAAGGTGCTTTCAAGGCCGTCACATAAGACTTCATCATAGCATAAAAGTATCAAGGACCATGAGAGTAAGAGAAACATGTTCTTTGTTACCATATGAGGTTCTTCAACCTTCAAATACCTCATCATCAGTGTCAAGGACTTCATCATAAAATAAAATTCCCCAAAGGGCATCAAACATGATCTTTATAGAGCTTGTGGGATTAAATACAAACTTGTGGGTCCAAGAACTTCTTTAATTCTTCTTCCAGTGATTCAACAACTTCTTCATCATACGAAGGGAAAATATATGGGTTCCACAAGATGCCAATAGCCATGAATTTCACCAAGGGTATTAAGGTCATCATCAATAAAATAAGGATCTCCATCAACACATTAGAAGATCCACACACATGAGTCACACCATGTTCAACAGATCACCACATAATGGGTCATTTGTACCACCATGTTCCACACACCATCTGTGAATGGGATCCAATTCCCAATCTACCACATATTTAGGCATCAATACCTAATTAACCATATGCATTTCTCCAAGGGGTTTTCCACTTCATCAAGTATGAGCCAAGGATGGTATCATCATTCAATTTGCATGAGAGCATCATAATTAATGACTCCATCATCAACCAACAATATGAACCATGAACTATCTGACAATGAGCTTCAAAACCCCAAGTTAGCATGTGTGAGGGTGCATGTCATTATTCATATCTATGTAGTCAACGTGTGTACATGGATAGGACTTCAATTCTCAAGCTATCATATGCAGGGGTACTAGTGTCATGGAACCATTAATCAACGATCATGTTGACACTTGTGAATGATATCATCTAGTTGACCACTGTGTGTGGGTAAAGGACTCCAACATATGCAAACTACCCAACAGAGGATACAATGAGAATGTGCAAGTGTACATTATCAAATCCATGAGAGTAAGAGAAACATGTTCTTTGTTACCATATGAGGTTCTTCAACCTTGAAAGACCTCATCATCAGTGTCAAGGACTTCATCATAAAATAAAATTCCCCAAAGGGCATCAAACATGATCTTTATAGAGCTTGTGGGATTAAATACAAACTTGTGGGTCCAAGAACTTCTTTAATTCTTCTTCAAGTGATTCAACAACTTCTTCATCATACGAAGGGAAAATATATGGGTTCCACAAGATGCCAATAGCCATGAATTCCACCAAGGGTATTAAGGTCATCATCAATAAAATAAGGATCTCCATCAACACATTAGAAGATCCACACACATGAGTCACACCATGTTCAATAGATCACCACATAATGGGTCATTTGTACCACCATGTTCCACACACCATCTGTGAATAGGATCCAATTCCCAATCTACCACATATTTAGGCATCAATACCTAATTAACCATATGCATTTCTCCAAGGGGTTTTCCACTTCATCAAGTATGAGCCAAGGATGGTATCATCATTCAATTTGCATGAGAGAATCATAATTAATGACTCCATCATCAACCAACAATATGAACCATGAACTATCTGACAATGAGCTTCAAAACCCCAAGTTAGCATGTGTGAGGGTGCATGTCATTATTCATATCTATGTAGTCAACGTGTGTACATGGATAGGACTCCAATTCTCAAGCTATCATATGCAGGGGTACTAGTGTCATGCAACCATTAATCAACCATCATGTTGACACTTGTGAATGATATCATCTAGTTGACCACTGTGTGTGGGTAAAGGACTCCAACATATGCAAACTACCCAACAGAGGATACAATGAGAATGTGCAAGTGTACATTATCAAATCCATACATGTTTATAAATATTTTCCATTGTAGGGTACTTTGGTGAAATTAATTACAACCTGAGGGGCTACTGCAAATCCCATGTTTACATCAATGACAACTCAATCAACAATATCAAGTCTAAACTTGTGTTGTATCAAGTCAATAATTCTTATAGACGGTACCCTATGAGAATGGATCTCTAATCATGGAGATGGACTTGTGTTGTATCAAGTCATGTGGTTATACTATCTGATATATTTCTAGTCATGGTCACTCAATGTGAATTCTCCTTTAGGTCTTAGCTACCCCTATAGTGAATTATTTTAGAATATGACTACATGTCCTAGAGTAATATATATTATCATCAATATGTATGGAATAATTATTTTGAGTATGATATGATAACATGGGTAAATAATACACACATGGACTGAGCATTAATTGTTTAATGATAATGACATAAAGCATAGAAAAGCGAATTCAAATTGCCTGTTAAGCCCTGAATGTGGGGAAGATCCCCCCTATAGGGTGGTGCATTACCCCCTATGTTGTGGTGTATTACATATGATTCATGTTGGATTGGGTCTATTGGTTTTTATTGTACACATTGGTCACCTAGATATAGGAAGGATACATTCTCATTTTAGTCATCATTGTATATTATCTTGTCTTCGGTACACAGTACATTGTGTAAGGAGGTCCATCCCTAGAAGAGGATTGATATTTAATTTTTTATTAATTATTAAGGCATGGATTGCTCTCTTCTTATATATTTATTCTCTTTTTATTTTATTTCTAGGACTCGATTACAAAACATTTGGTATTACAGCTCATTCCTTAGGACTGGCTTCTACAAAATGAGTCATATTGATATTTTCACTACAAATTGTTTTATATAAAGATTCATAGATCTAGGTTAGAAACCCACTTCTAATCTAGGCCGAGATATTTCCATTCCAATATTCATATCCTAATCCAATACATTTTTGGATATATTGGCAGATGAATCGAGGGTTTTTTACTAGTCCAAAACCTAGTATAAAACATGTGTTCTAGGGAAAAAGATCATATCTAAGGCATCCGAGATCCAAATTGAGTGATAATAGTTTCACTTGAAATAATACAAACTCGATATGCCAAAAATAAGAATTTTTGTATATTTGCAATATTCTTTTTTGGCACATCCAAATTAGGTCAAACATGTGGCATTTGAAAGAGGACACATTAGGGTACCATAGGATGAATTTTCATACCTATAAGAGTCAAAATTAAAATGTTAGCTTAGTTACAAGTCAGACATAAAACAATATTTAATCAGGGTTTGAAAAAGGTACGCCATTTTGAATTTGAATAGCTTTGAGTAGAAGGATATATTTGTGATAAACCCTAGGGTGAGATATATATTTATTGTTCAAACTTCCACAAAAAGGAAGTTGAAAAAATCACACTCCACTCAAACTCCCAGATGATTCATCCCCAACATATTATGAAATGAAAGACATGTGTCTTTTAGAGTGTCCAGTTGGAAGATATGATTAAAGAAAATGTGAAAATGGATGACTTAATTAAATTGGAAAATAAAATGGCTAGTAAAGAGGATCTCAAAGAGATGACTAGAAAATAATACCTTCTAGAATTCAAGGATTTTATCAAGGATATAAAACATAGCTTTATTCCTCAAAAAGAAAATAAGGAGGAAAAATGGGACTTTCTAGTGATGTCTTGAGAAAATTGAAAAACAATTGGAGAGTAAGAAGTTTGAGTGCTCAAAAGTTGATGATTCACTACAACATCATGGGTTCAACTCAAGTCCAAGGAATTACTTTATCCCCAATATTGACATGAAAAATTTTGATGTAAAGTTTCCAATTATATGGATTTTTTAGATGGACTGATTCTTTGATCTACACCGGGTGCCAACTTTACAAAAGGTAACTATTGCATCCTTATATTTGTAACCTGGTCAATTTGTATGGTACCAATGGATTTGTGACTGTAAAAAGGACTCTATTATCTCTTGGTCTATATTCATGGAATAATTGATTGCACATTATGGGGATATAAATAGAAACACCTTCTTTGGTCGGTTGGTAAATATTAAGCAAAAAGGTCCAGTTCCAATTACATAACACATCAAGCAATTTCAACAGCTAAGTCTTGGAGTGTATAATATTTCAAAAGATAATTTTTTATATCTCTTTATTGGAACCTTGAAGGATAACATTCAACATGAGGTGTGCATCTTTGAGCCATCATCTCTAGGGAAGGATTTCAATATGTCAAGGAAGGTTGAAATTGAAAATGTGGCGAAGACTACCAGATATACCACTTACAACACATACACAAAGAATGATGTTCCTTCTAAAAACCTTAGAGGTTGACACCTCAACAACTAGAGGAAAGAAGCATCTAAGGTCTATGCTTTAATTGTGAAAAAAAGTACAGTAAGAGACATAAGTCTAGAGAAAATAAATTATTCTACAAAGAATGTGAAGAGGAAGAACAAAAAGAGAAGGAACCAACACAATGGGATGAACTAGAAGTGATTTGTAACACATTGAATATTTATTATTGTTAAAGACTTTAAATTATTATTTTTGAATTTTTGACCTTGAGTGAGGTCAAAGTAGATGCATAATATAATTATTATTATTTAATAATTGAAAAACTGAGAGAAATCAGAAATGAAGTACTCGTTAAAAGAGTGTCTGGTAGCCCATAAGAAGGAATAACAAATGACAAAAACTGTTGAGTGATATCAAGTGATGGAGGAGGCATCTTCCCTAAAATCACGTCGAGACTCATTGTGGAGAAATAATGAGTAGGTGGCTCATAAATGACCAAGTCCTAGGAAAAATACTAATTATTGATCGCATCGAATAAGCATGTCGCTTATGATGGAAGGAAAATGATATAGCTTATGCAGAGATAGTGAGCAATGATTATTCTTTGTCCTTGTGGTTCAACAAATAAGCTCGAGGATTCTAGAGCAAGTAACTTGGATGTTCTAGGAGTTGGTTGGTAGGATCGACAACCTCACTTTCATTTTCCCATCAATGGTGATGGGTTCTTTTTTGAATAATCCAACGTATTAGTCTTGTTATTTACATTCTGGAAATGGATTAATAACCCTGTTGAGATCCTAAAATTGTGTATACACAAAATTTATTCATTAAATTCTTAGATTCATGTTGTTATTCTTTTGTTTTAAAGGATGCACATACCCATAGTATTTTATCTAGCGATAATGCTATTTTTCTTTTTATAAACAAAATCGTCATCATGATAGACAAACCAGAACACCATATTTTTTATTTTAAATATCTATAAATGATAATCAAGAAATCATTGAAGAAGCATTAGATTCGATAGGCTTCATATTTATTTTATAGAGATAGAAAATTTACCAATTTATTTTTTAAGCAATGCTTATGTTGTTATGGCAAGAGATAACTAATTTATAAATCCAATAAATTGTATATGAACTCAAAAAAATAATCTAAACCTACGGAGCAAATAAATTTACATACATATAGTTGCAATGAAAAACAAGACTCCATCTGATGGTTTAACAGTTTTATTACAATCATTGATGAAATCAGCAACTAAGTTTCCTTTCAAATTAACTTCTTCAACAAAACGTTTCAAACTTAAACTCTTTTAAATTGTACGCTATAAATAGGTCGAGAGGGCCAAAGTTCCTTTCATATCAAAAACTTAAACAATTCCCATCACCAATTTGAATCCTCAGATTTAAAATTTACCTTTGAAAATATTAAACTCGTCCAAATTTAAACAATTACCACGGAGTCCTAACCTAGAATTTTAAAATTCAATGATTACAAACTTAATTTAATAAATCTCAAAGGGTCATTTCAAATCCAAACCCTTGCACATATGTTTAAAATATACCAGACCTGGATTAGCGGATGAGTTGTATCCAACAATGCCACGGACCACATTCCCTTGAAACAATGTTTAGAGATTTCATTATGGAAATAGTATTGAATTTTTTTTCTGAATAAGAGTAGCAAATATTACAAGACGGTTCTTTTCTTCTTCCAAGAATCCAACAAACATGGCACAGTAAGATATTAAACTCTTTCAACAAAGAATTGAATATGTTATCGTCCTCCTGCACATTTTTTATGCAGGCATCCATTATCTTGTTTTCTTTTATAAAAACACAAATAAATGCTACAACAGGGTTTAATAGTCTTACCAAAATAAAGGATGTCCATAAACCACAAGTTAGCCAATGGATAATCCTCATGCGGTCAATACCTACGTGTATAACCTTTATCAATTGTTTTTCAACTAGCATTGCTTTTAAAACTCAAATATCGAGAATACTAAACTCGCCTTTGAATGTAGATATGGGGAAAATGATAGATAGCTTATCCATACCATGAAGAAGGAAGAAACCATGTCATGAAACCCTGCACAACAATAATTGTTTTCTTAATCCTTAGTAATTTTTCAAAAAAAATGATAGGATTTTACAGTGAAAAATTATAGGAAGAGTGTTCTCCTTGCACACACTCTAAGGATCCTATATAGTTGAACCCTTACATCACAAACACTTCAGAAAATTTCAGAGCCAGACCTTCCACAAATAGAAGATAAAACATTTGATGGGAAATAATTGAATAACTAAATGAACAAGAGAACAACTCTTTAAAAAACAGCTCAAACCTATTTTAAAAACCCTAAAATGATAATGCATAGCACACATTAGCATCTTGGCTAAATATAATGTAATTTCAGAAGCATAGTAAGGAAGCCTCAACCATCCTTACGTAAGGAAGCTACTAACTGTCAAATAAATAGTGAATAACCAAACAAATTAAATGCCAATTTTCCCAAATCACGAACTAACCAAGAAAAGATCACCCAACATCTTGTAGAGAGTGTATGAACACATGGAGGGCCACAACTTCACCCATGAAATATGAAATCTGACATGCATTTATTTCTGTGCAATAAAAGCAATCAGTCGCCCTAACTGCGATGTCAACTCACAAGCCACAGTTCAAGCCAAAAATGCAAGATTACAATCATGGACTTAGTCTCCAAAAAATAATGTCCAAAATACTTACCACGAGTCCTCCAGGCCTCATACCAACTCAACTCAACATTTTTATTTTAACACATGGTATTCAAATTTGCGCATTTCCACAATTCATAAGTATCATATGAATTGGTGTATACCTAACCATAGAACCATAACAAAGAATCCAAAAAGTTGTGTAAAGGTATGTTATTGAGGCTATCATGGTATGAAAATAAACATTACTTATAACCATAATTGCATAACATCTTTCATGCTAGAATCAATTAAACCATTGAAGTACTATGACCAAAGTTTAGCTCTAAGGTTAAAGCTTTAGCCCCTAAACCTTATAGATTTAATTTCACATATAGTCTGAAACTCTCTAGATACACTTTAATTACAACTAGAGTCTTTACCTTGGTTGAGTAAGGACCAAAAGCGCTAAAACAATTTTCCCTGCTAGCAAGAAATGCATATTTAAAGGTTAGAATCAAAGGATTAGACAATAAGTATAAAAATGAATATTATAGTTATGCCATGGTTATATAGTAATAATTATTTTTGGTATTTTTGGGTGCTAACATAACAATATCAAAGCATAGTTACAACACTCTGCCTGAAAAGGCCTAATGCTTAAACAGATATAAACCAGAAACTAATTTATGTTACTATTTGATTCTCTTTGTAAACAGGAAGAGAAAAATAACCTTGATTTTACAGGAAAAATGGCAGAAGTGGAAATGTCTGCTGAAGGAGAATCCCATCCTAAAGAACTAGAAAACATAGAAGAAGGGAATATTAGAGATGGTGATATTTGGGTAAATCTAAATGAAAGTAGAAATTATAACCAGTCTGATCTCCTACAAACAGTAAAGGGTTTAAAAGAAGAATTGCAGTGTTAAAGAAGATAATAAACACATCCTAAAAGCACAAGAAGAACTAAATAATGTTCTATTAACTAAAATACATCATAATGAAGAAAAAAATAATAAAGAACCCAAGTTATAAATGGAGAGGACTACACCTTATAAATGTAAGGTAATAATTTAATGAAAATTTTCTAATAATGAGACCGAATCTTAAAGTGAAGAATCAATTAAACAAAGTAATGGAAAGTAACGAAGAGACATACATGTTTAATGAGGTGCATTAAACCCCTAGGGTTTTGCACCATGCACATTGGCCACCAACTGGAGCATTCAAGGCCTCCACATGGCCTGCATGTGAACCCATTCAATTCACATCCTTTACAAATCTTTTTAATCTCCATGGTTTTCAAATTTAAATCAACCATCGTATCATTTAAGAGTCTAGGAACTTTTATATAGTTCCCTTGCGATGGTATATAACAAGAAATATAGTATGGTGGGGTAACAATAATATATAGTTAGATTTAGAACTTGGTTAATTTATAGGTTGATTTCCAACCCTTGGTGTCTCACCTTTTTTCTAGGATGTGGATGCTTTTTAGTTTAGGCTATTGTTCCTTTAGCAAGAGAACTTAAGGTGTGATATTGTTTACGTGCACAAATAAAAATGAAGGTACTTGCATTAGCCTTATAGGAAGGCTAAGTAAGACATGTGACCTTTCTTTTCATAGCACATAGGTAGGACCAGAATGGGAAAAATGAAAACAACCTTTACAACTTTGCAACCAACAGAGTTTTAAAGGTAGTTATATCAACAAGATAGAATCAACATAACATCGTAAAAAGAAACATGCTGACAACAATACTAAACATAATCACATGAGTCTTGCAGTTTAACTAAAGTCATTCAGTTAATTGTTGTTGAACAGAAAAAGCGTGAAGTATAACATCTCATGGATTTATCATCCTATGGAAATTATAGCATTACATATAGTAAATAAATTTTTTATTTATTTATGAAATTTAGGGATGTTGCAATATTAAATCAAGTTTTTCAATATAATATTCTTCATTAATTTTAATATTAGTTTCATATGGTTTCATTGGGGGATGTGTAATTCCTTTCTAGCTTATAATTGGATCAAATAAAAATAAAATAATTTAAATATATACCAAAAAATTGGCCGGCTTAATAAAAATAAAATAAATATCAAAACATAATAAAAATAGAAATAATTATAAATTCATATTTGAAGCCCCTTGAGGTTCACATTTTCTCAACACCCTTAATCTTTCATTTTAAAACTAACTAAATCACATAAACATTTTCTTAAAAAATTGCATAAACTTTCCTAGTGATAAAGAAATCTCAGGATATTAAACACAATTACTATTATATTTTTCCCCAAGATTAATGTGATAATTTTAGATAAACCAAATTAAAAATGAAATATTAACCCCAACTAAATTTTTATTATTACAATTACAATCTATTAATTGATGTTCTTATCAATTTCTTCACAAAAAGAAATTTACATCAACCATAATCTTTGTTTTAAGTGTCTTTTAAAACATAAAAGTCTTAGTGTTAAGTTTAAAAAATGAATATTAAATCAAGTTTTTAAATCTAATTTTTTTTTAAGTTTAATGTTAGCTTCATATGGTTTCATATTATTCTTTACCAAATATGGTTCCTTAATAATAATAATATGGTTTAAGAAATGGTTAGATATAAAACAAACTATGGTTTATGTTATCTTTGAATTCAAACACTCTGTTATGTTTCATGCATAAAATTCTTTTCTTTGGAAAAATCTAATGTTGTTTTAAGAAAATGTTATTCTCTTTTTCAGTAAAATTTTAATAGATTGTCATTTTCACATCATAACATGTTAAAAACTAACATGCCATTAAAAATATCATTTTAAAGTTAAAGTAAAAAAAAATCAACTACTGATAACTAGATTCTAACTAAACCACATTAATCATTATTTTGGATCTTTTCAAACTTTTCAAAATATAATTAAGAGGTACTAGTATTGTAGTGATTTTTCAAACTTTTAAAGCTATTTTTTTATTTTAAAATACTGAGTTTTATGGTAAATTACGCACAATAATTAATATGCTTCACCCTAGAGTTCTCAAATTCACATTTCAAGGCACTCTATCACACTAACTACTCAACCTTTTATCATTCACTCATCACCATCATATACAAAAATACATAAATCATGTCTAAATAATTTCTCATAAATCCTTTGTAATAACTGCTTAGTATTTAAAACCATACATATTTTAAAACATTCAAATATTATAACCATATTCAAACATTACTATCATGTTGAAACTGAGGTTAAGGTTGTTTAAAACAATTTAAACATATTCTCCATTTGTGGGCCAAAAAAAAAAACTTCACTTCTCCATTTGTTACAATGAAAATTATATCAACCAACTATGTAATGCAAATAATAGGTTCCCTATGCAAACAAAATATATCAATGTAATGCAACTAATACTTAAGCAATCTAGATAATTGATAATTAATGATATGATACAAATATTAACTAGGATTTCAGTGCAACTATGTTATCATTTTCAAAGGATGCACATATTGCAACAATATGGATTAATACCTTGGGATATAGACAATTGATGGCCTAATACAAGCATTACCTTCCCTCCTGATCACTGAAACAATATTATCATTTCCGATGCTTCCAGAGACTACAAGAATATGTGTAAATACATGTGCCATCCATTGTAACAATTAATTTGTGGGGATATGGAACTAATTTGGGTAGGTAACAGATTTATTTCCATAGCTAATAAGAGTATTAATAGAGTGCCATAATAATATAATATTAATTACCACAAATATTACATGCACAATCAAATATATTAAGTGGTACCCCTTGGCCTATCATCCATGGCAATCTGCAATAATGTGCAGGAATTCCCCGTAGGAAGATAATCCATGGCAACCTGTCTTTCAACTACACATATATTATGTTGAATACTTGATTCTAACAACAAAATAGGTGAGTATTGGATTCGATAGAGAGGAAAGGGTTTGCACATTGAGAGATTTGATCCCTCTCAACACTTTGTAGAGCTACATTTAATATGGATCTATGATCCCTCTCATTACTAAATTTTTGTAATGCTTGGTACTTTAGTTTGATTCATTCCTTAAATGTAAATGAACTATCCAAATGAAAAATTAATGTCACTTTATATATTATCAAATGATAATATATATGGAAAAAATTAAAATAAAATTATATATTAAAATATTAAAATAAATAACATGATAAATAAATCATAGTTTAAGCTTAGAAAAGTTATAGCTTTCATTTTGTTAACATATATTAACATTAAAAAATATAATATTATCAATTTTCACAACTTTTTCAATGTTATTTATCATTAATTTTTAATTACATCGAAGGTGTTATTTAAGGGGCTTGTTCGTCTATAGGTTTCGTCGTCTGTCAACTGCTTATTAGGAACCTCATCACGTCCATAGACTTCATAAAGTATTCACTCCATAACAAATTCATAATGTATTCACTCCATAATGTATTCGTGACAACAGACTCAGTGAAGCACTGCAGTGACATATCCGTGACAACAGACTCTATAAAATTGCAATGCTCATCCCTTGAAGATCTAGGAACCTGCGATAGTTTCATATCCCCCTACTTCTAATATTATACTCCTGGCATTAATCCTATCAGCATACTTGTTAAAGACTTCAGTTTCCAAATCTAAGTCTGTGCGTTGCATTCATGTACCCCCACACTCTTGAAAATCCAGATTATCCATGCATTCTGCACTGTATATAGCTCCAATGACACTTGAGTATTCTGATCTAAAACTGTCGTGCATAACCCTAGCCATCCCATTTTCCATACTAGTACGTTTTTGGGACACCATGGCAGGGACTAAGGGGTTCCCTAAATACATAATATTGGTTCTACATAAAAGAAAATTTTGCATGTGACCTTAGCCAAACATCAATGCAGTTAATATGGAATGCATTGCTGCATTTGGGAAGAAGATTGTGAGCCTCATTCTCCTGAAACTCAACCAAACAAATTGCACATTCCATTCTGTCTATGAGCTTCTCTGCTTTAGTGAATCTAGACAAAGGAATGGATCTGATCACAGCTTCATCCATGCCATATGATTGAGTAATTATCTGCCAACCTTCTGGGTCTTGGAATCCTTCCAGTGAATAAGAATCTACTTGTATATTCTCTTCAGATTCCAAAATCCTACGTCTCCTCCAGAAAAAAAAGTCTTTATCGAGAAACTTTGCAATACTTAAAAAAAATATTATAGTAACTTACCACCAGTAAAGCACTACCTAGAACTACAACAATGGCTATCAGGGCAGGACTGATGGTGGTGGTGGGGTAGTTGTTCTTGGTGGGTCCTTTACTTATGGATACATTTGGTGAGTCTCCCCATCCAAACTCATATCTACCTGCTGAAATTTTCCTTGGACGGGATTGCTCCGGAGACAAACTCATGTCAAAATTCTTTAACAGATCCACTTCAAACCTATAAATTTGTTAAAAATACAAAGATGTAATTATTTACTATGTTCACGGGGAATGAAAGATAATAAACCCACTGCAAAATTATAAATCACGACACTACAAATTCAGAGTGAATTGATGTAACTACACAAAACTGATGAAAAAACTACAAATCACCTTAGACAAAGCATATTGATGGTGTGATAAAGTCTGCAAAATGATGGAATAGCCTACCCATTAGGAAAATAGACTCCATGGGTACAATTTTCATGAGTTTTTGAGCTGGTTAACGTAAAACCAACACATTTAAACTTTTAAATCGAGCTGCTATTGAATCATAGACGCCTAACCCCAGGACTACCAAATATTATGGATTTCTTCTTTCGGGATTTTTATTATAAAAGCCCTAAATTAGAAAGAAACTCAAACCTGACCCTGTAATTTCCAAATTGTAGCGACAATGGAGATTTGCCAGAAGTTGGCTGTCAAAATATAATAAAAGGAACAACAGGAAGATTAAACGTTGGAAAGGTTGTCGAAAAGGACATGTAAACATGCCATGGATACTTGTACGGATGTATCCAGCCATACTTATAAAAGCTTTAACTGTGTTAAAATTGAACATTGTCTATATTTATTCAAATTATAAAAAATATTACTAATAGTTTTATTCAGTTATAGGTTTCATTTCAATTTTCACCCCACCAAAAAGACTACAAGGCACAAGGATTTGGTGAATACCAATGTTACCAATGGAAAATCAAGTGTTCCCACTAGCAAATAACTAAGTAGGAAACTTCAGTGTGAATGAAACTACCAGGAGGAACCAGCTTGTGACGAGGTAGGTGGACCATTGTTCGTAAAACGAGCAACAACATGCATGAGTATCAATCAACCAGGTTTGTTGCGACCAAGGTTTAATTTCTCCGCCCAAGCGAGGCTTAAAAACATGTTTATCCTACCCATAATATATTGTCTGTATTATGCATTGAAAAATACTCTTTTAAAATGGAAATATCGATGATTGAAGTATTTCTTTAGGCTTTTCTATTGTTTCCAGGGTTTCGAAGAACACTACTGTCTGCTACCTCCGTTTGAAAATGGGATGCAACTCACAAACTGCTTTGCTTTCAGGGTCGATGCTACCCGAAACAACCAATAGGAACTTAAATAATTCTAAAATAACAACTTAAATAATTGTACAATAACATCGAAACATAAATAATTGTAAAATAACATCGAACTGGTACTGAGAGAGGCATACTTTTTCATTTCTTAATGCTCATAAATTATTGAAAAATAAAGAAATATAAATGTATGGGGTACTGTGTTGTTTTGTCACTAAAATAGTCCCACACAGAAGCAAAACAGGAAATCCACCCTTCATGCACGTAGTCAAGCTTTGAATGAGCTTTGGATATCTCATAGTCGAATATTCAACCAAGTGCTACAATCTGAACATAGAAACCATAGTTTTTGCAACATATTTCATCTAAATAAATGCCATGTCACATGCCCCAATTTGCAAAAACAATTTAATGTTATTTGAGGAACATTGTGTTATATTTTATGCTAAGTTTGTAATTGATAACCAAGTGGGGTCAAGAATAATTAATGTAATTCAGAATATTTTATTTATAAATAAATAAATGATGAGACAACAGCTTAGGGAAGCTGTTAAAAGAGTGTTAACTGGTCAATTGGTGGAGGAGACTGGGTGGAGAGTACATTGACAAGTGGCAACATCCTCAAACTACTTCCAACTATTGCAGGTGGCAACTTCCTTATATTTGTGGTCATGATTCCCCAAGAAAGTGGAATTGGAACAGGTGGGTGAAAACTAACCCAGAAAACCTAGGCATTTCTCTAAAATTTCCCATTGAAGACAACTGAGGCTGCTCATTTCTGAGAGGTGATCATTCAGAGTGAATGAATTTACTCATGCGAAATTCGATGGAGGGGATTACTCAAGTTAGTTTGAGGGTTTAACTTCTGAGACTGGACATATTGCAGCTATTAGGATGAAGTTCTTACTGTTGTGAGCATATTTGGATTATTGAGGTAATTGGACCAGTCAGGTGACAGAAGGTCTTAAGGACATATCCTTCACCCAGTACTCTACCAGGAGGACCAGGAAATAGGCTCGGGGGTCCTAAGGAAGAGTAGTCTAAGATTTCTCTGGGAATTGGTTGGGAGGAACAGCCTCCTTAAGTTGTTGTCACTTCATCATTGACGGGTTCTATTTGTTTCATGTTATTATATTTATTTACTATCTTCAGTAAAATGTTTACTAGTTTTCAAATACAGGCATGTTAGTATTTAATTAGGGTTTATGAAGAAAGCAGCAACTGTGTATATTGTTGGACTTAGTAATTGGAAAATTATGTTAGAAATAGTAGTAAATATGCTAAATGAGAAATAAATAGAATTAGAATTCCATACTGTATTTTTCCATGTCTGGCTTAGGCAGTACTCTAGTACAGCTGGGTGTTTAGGTAGATATGATGATTTTCATTTAACCTGAATGAAAAATGTAACTAAATTCTGCTATAGTTTGCTTATGATTTTATTATGTCAAGAAACAGTAAATACTTTATGTATTGAATGTATTTACTTCAGACAAGAACTGAACATAGGTATATAAAGATATTTAGTAATCATAGTACATATAGAACTATTTTAATACTAGTATTCTTTATAAACACAAAACATACAGTTTAACAAATAAACATAGGGTTTAGGTTAAGATAATTTTCAATAAAATCTTATAACAATTGATTTCCACACAATATGTGTCTCTGTTTTAAGACAGAATTTTCTACTATAACCTCAAGAAAACTACCTAGGGTATTGAAAGATAAACTTAATCCTATTCTCAATCTTGCAGTATTTACCCTAAATCTTCCTTTATAAGAATTAAAACAGCTGTAAAAATCATTGAAGGAAAAAAATAAAATAGAGCTAAGAAATTTCCAGGTAAAATTTATTCTTTCCCGAACTGTAGGGTATACTTAAAAATCTACCCTTATGAGCCAAACAGAGTAATAATAATACTCTTAACACAGTAAAAATTTCCATAATTACATTGCACTGTAAATCATTTTAATTGCATGATAATAAACTAAAATAATACAACAATAATTTGTTAAAGACAAAATTTATTAAGAAGCAATTGCTTATGGCCTTTAAAATTCAAGGTCGAGGCTCAGGCCTGTTAAAAATGGAACTATACAAAGTAAGATTTATCAAACAATAACCATAATTTACTGACAAGTAAAAACCCTTAATCTATTTACAAGTCTTGACTGTTTAATAGTATTTCTTTTTCTTTAAAAATCTATTTTAAAAACTAAAAATAAACCAGACAGAGGTCGGCAGCCTCGTAGGGCTTAGAGCTGAGCTCTATCAAAATAAGTAAAAGAAGTGTACATTGCTCAAGCTATAAAGGCTTACACTTAAAAACTATTTATCACGGAAACATAGCCTTCATCCTCCCTACACAAATAACCCTCTAAGGGTTTCGAACTCATACAGAAACAAGCAAGCAAGAAACAACAAGCTAGCAGGTAAACCATGGCCATGCTTTTTCAATCGCAAAGAACCTAACTTCCAACCACCACAAAAAATTGCAGGATTAACCCTCGTTTGAAACCGGGGCTTACAAATTGTAGGCTCAAGTGGAACGTTGAAGGAGTAAGCTCGTTTCCACCTATATAACCAGGAGAAGGACTTGCAAGGTTACAAACCACATTATCATCACAAGTCTTTCTTAAAATTTGTAAAACCCTTTTTTAGAAACTCACTTAAAAATGAAACTAGTGTAAGAGTTTACCTGTTAAAAGTTTTGAGATGAAGCTGAGATCAAATGACCACCTTGGTTTGGTTTTGCACCGCTCCAGAAGACAAGAAAACACTGAGTCACCACTGCAAAGGAAAATGAGAATTTCAACTCAACTGAATGAAGAAGTACTCTTGCTTGAGCTCTGTCAATCAGTTGCAGGCTCGAGACAAACATAGTCCACAAAACCTTAAGAAAAACCATTTTCTACTTTCGTTGTATATCACAATAATCTTTAAAAGACCAAGACCCCCCTCACGATCTCTCTCAAGATAGTCACAGCATTGGGTATGGAAGTAAGCGGTCAAGCTTGAAGGTTGTTACAGGTCTCCAATGGCCGCGAGCTCTCAGCTCAGCCAACAAGATGGAGGAACCCTCGCTCTGCTAAACAAATGAGTAGGGTTTTGGGGTTATAAGTCAACCCTTGTGTGGATAAAATCCATCCCACGTGTCCTTCTAAATATTTCCTCTAGCGTGGGTAGAGTTCCATAGTCAGCACTGCAACACAGTGTTTTACAATTTCAAACCAATGATCATTATAAACTATACTTTGTTTATGATTGCCAATAATATATATCATTTCCATGGAGATTAACGATACATAGGTTATAAATCATAATCTTAAGATACGAAGTAACCCTTAAGATATGTCAAAATTAAATAGATTCTTTTGCTAACTTCATGTGCTAAAATTTGAATATAGATATTTCAAAAATCTACTAATCAAATTGCATGAAGTTTTAGTCGTAGCTGAGAATACACTCAGTTTTTAAAGTAAAAGATACATATAAAAAGAATAAGGAGTACATCCTTATATAACATGAAAATTATATAATGAAAAACCTAGTATAAGAAAAAAATGGTATACATCTTTGGATGTTAGGTCGTAGGAATTTTAGAGTAACTCTTTTCCAGCAAAATAGGCTAGGATGGTGGTTTAGGAATTACGAAGTAGTTCTTGTGTATGATTCATTTTAGTGATGCTCAAAACTAGAATCCAATGTATGCTTCAACTAAGCAAAAGACTGAGTACTATAAATGCATCCTAGTTAAAATCCAGATCAAATTTTCTTTCAACAAAAGTATATGGTATTCTTGGACTCAAACCAAACAGTAATTTGATTTTCCTTCAGCATAGTATCTGGAAAGCGTTTGATAACTATGCTGGTGCAGTTTGTTATACTTTTATTATGGAGTTGTGACGATAGAAAAATATTAACTTTACCTCCTTGAAGACAAGCAACATATTAAAACATTTTCTAAGACTAGCATCTTAATCATGCTAGGGAAGTAGCTTCTCGACTTGAATTTAAATAACACCCTACTGAATCATACGCTTACCGGCTAAACCTGTAAGGAACCAATAGTCCAATTGAGTTAGCTGAACGCTAAGTAAGCCCCGATCACACACAAGAATTCTTACCTACTTGACAAAAGATAAACATAAGTATATCTGGCAGCAGCAAAATGCAAGTCCTTTTTCAACTCTGATAAAATTACAGCTACTAAGTCATTAATAGCACTAACACAAGTTTTCAATATTACACCTTTTAGTTTACAGGTTCTTTTAAAGAAGCAATCCCATGTTCTTTTATAAACTGTTTCATTTCCCACTAACCATTAGCAGGTACTTAGCTGTGACTTTAGACATTTTATGTCACTTGAAAAATTTTAAATTTTTACGAATTTTTGGGTTATTACATCCCATATCTTTGCCTAGATAGACCTGCACACTTCCTTGGAAGACTTTGAAATTGAAGGGACTCTGCGGGATAAAATTTCCATCCTTGTTCAAACATCTTTCTAGTTTGAATTCGAGGCATTCATACCCCATATGGTGTCCCTACGACCCATGGCGTATGGGTGGTAAGTCACTCGAGTGCCTTTGCACACTATAGTCCTATCAAGCAGAACGTCCTTGTGGAGAGTGTGCTTGGATTCAAAGAGGACCGACATATAAAGTCTCATCGATTCACATATTGATGTGGGTAGGTAATGCATGCTATGTAGATCCTCTTATGAAAATACCCACGATTTTCCATCCCGTTTGGATTCGAGATTGACGGCCATGAGATGGGCGATTTCTTTGTGTATTACTTCCAAGATGCCTACAAAATGTTTGCATGTACCATAAGCTAGATATTTACATATGGTTGTTTTAATACGAACTAAATGTATACAAACTTTAACATAACGAATTTCTATTTACCTGTGAATAATTAATTTCTATTTACCTGTGATTCCTCTTGCCAAAATATTTCTGTTGCGCTCCCTGACACCTGTAGAAGCCTTAAATTCTTCATTAGCATCGAGGAAGGTAGAGAAGAGTTGGGATTTTTGTTCATGCAAATCCATATGAGATCTAGGGACCTCATCGTCATTATACTGTGTTCCAAGAGAGAAGCTTCAGTATCAGCAAGTTGCAACCTCATCATTTGAATACTGTCAAATGCACCGCCTTCATGATAATCAACAAGCACCATTATATTTCCCCGCAGGGTAATTATGTATCCATTCATTAATACTTATAGAAAATTGTTGCAATAAATCATCAATAATGATGATTTTTGTCCAATGCCAAAGTTGATGGGTGAAGAGCTCTCAACAACATCTCTTAGAAAGCTTTCATAGTTTGTCATACATATTTGTATCGTTACAGCCGTCTACTTCCACAGTTTCCATGGGACATTTGGCGGTCATGCATATCATATGAAACACAACTATGTAGGTCCATCAGACACTTGGTTTGTACATTTGAAACCCCAAACTCCGTGAGCTAGAAAGACATTGCACTGGAAAACACGTGGGTGATTTGAAGGTTGGTTGGGATTTAAAAAATCAACAGGCTTGGCTGCCGCCATGGTTTTGAAAAAAAATTATCCGGAAATGAGCTCTACTAATGGAGCTAACCGAAGTTTCACAACTTGAAAAAGAAAGAAAAACTGATGCGAGTTTGAAGGTTGTAGAAAGGTTCATGGGAGTCTAATCAGCGGTCATATTTATAATATATATTTTACAAAGAAATGTAACATCAAGAAAATGACGTTGTGTTCATTGGATTGTAATTTTCATTTTCATATATCAAATCTTACGACTCACAGGGCCTCAACATTCCATCATGATGGTTTTGGGATCCGCAAGGAGCGAAGGGAACCATGCCTTTGCCTTTACGTGTAGTGAAGAGAAAAGGTAAAAAGAAATTCAATGGAATTGTTACGTCTTTCAAAACTTGTTCCCCCTAAGCTACAATATGTGCACAGAAGGGGGTTGGCTTCTGCATCCATTACATCATGAAAACCAAGCAACAAGCTACTGATGGAAATTTTGACTATATACTACTGATATTAAGTACGAAGATTGACTTGGGATATGAAAAACTTGAAACAATGTAATTTGTTCACCTGTCAACCTTATTTGGCCATTCAGTGGTCTTCAATACATGAGATTATAAGAGGACCCACGCGAATGGTCGACAGGAAAAATGGTGTCGCTTGTGCAAATTATGATGTGCAGAAATTTTGACGTCTCGCATAGTTCAAGTTTTAATTTCAAAGGTATAGTCTCTCCACCTCCAGGTTAGGACTCAATTTCAAAGGTATAGTTCCTCCATGTCGAGGGTTTTCGAGGTTCTCTAAAGCTACCTAAAACTTGGAAAACTCCTATAACTATGCCCCTTGGATTTTTGTACTTTTTTGCTTTGTAAGATTCCATTGGTATTCAAAGGATCGAGGCCAAAACATTGACTTATTCACTGAATGTTTTAAAATTTAAAAACTTTATGTACAAAAGCCTCTTGGGAGAAACTTATTTTCACGCATGTGGCGATTTAAAAATTTGACCTAACTTATTTTCATTAGTTTTCCTATACTTCTTTCATTGCATAAACGTATACTATCTACACACAACTTTCTCTTATTTTTAAAACACATTGAAGTTCTCAATGCTGTTTCATTTCCTCTCTTTGGGGATATGCTAGTATAAAATTGAGATTAAATATACTTCATTTTGTCAAATAAATTTGTCATGATGAGAGAAAGACTCACTCATTAGATGTACCAATATCCTTAGAAATTAAGGACGGTGTGATTAAATTCCACTACTAGTAAAATGATTAGACGTAGGTATAATGCTTAATCACGTGTATGGATTAAATTTCTCGCACACAGCTGAGCGTCCACAAAGCGGGTTTAGGTGTAATTTTGACATGTGAGAATTAAATTTCTCGCTCACCAGTTAGCATCCGCAATGCGCGCTCAAGTGTAATTCTGACTTGTGCATCAACCAACCACGCTGAATTTTATTCGAATTTACAGGCGATGTTACTTGCATTTTGAATGAACATGTGAGAGAAAGGGATTTATGTTAAGCAGAGTTGGAATTTAATTTGACGGGCAAAATTTTCGTCGCACGCTATTTTGAAATATAGTTAAAAATTGTGATAAACTGTTTCATCCAACCAGTAAACAATTTGCATAAACTTATTTTTGATGTTTCATTATATTTTTGAACGGTTATTTTTTTTTAATTATAACCCATCAACATATATGTAGGTTTAAATGTTATTTTGAAATTACTACTAGTAACATTTAGAGTAGTGATTGTAAATATGTAATTAGAGTTAGTGGTTGTGTAATTATTTATAATTTTCATACTATATATGAAGTTATATGCATTTGTTATTTATTAATCAAGTTTGTAAAGTGATTTGAAACTGACAACTATTTATAACCAAGTTTGTAAATTGATCTTATTACAGTTAGATCATAACAAATTAGATGAGTTACTAATTTACGATTTAAGCCTACACAAAGTCAACTTCTTTAGCAAAACAATAATTGTTCTAAGTGTCTGTAGTTGTTAAAGCCCCGAAAAACACTATAAATCTAAACATTGGACACCAGGGTCCATGATCTAAGTGAATGCCAAGGCTTCTCGCTTTGTTTTAGGAATTTTGTATTAATTAAAGATAATTTCTTTCATAAGTTTTAGACGGATAAAGGGTAATTTTTTAACCAAAACTTTATATGATAGGAAAGGTTAGAGTTCAATACGTTAAAAAAATAGTATGAAAGGTGAACCCCCACCTCTGCCTTCGCTGTTTTCTTTTTCAATAAATCCATCTATTATTTGTTTTTTCACATAAATGTAACCATTTTTTTGTTTTCAGGTAAAATTTCCAAAAATTGTCATTTTTACATTATAAAAAACTAACCATTGTTACATTTTTATGTTCACCTCATTATATATCATTATCATTGTACATTTTAGAAATTGTAATTTTCACATTATAAAAACTAACGTGACATTAAACACATTATTTAGACTTAACTAAACATATTAGATCTGCACTCTTGCCTCTTTAAGTACAAACGTTATACTAACAAAACTAACTTGCTTTAAAAAATATTAAATGGACAGATGTAATCATCTTTTCCTGATATGCCATGTGCAAATGAATATGTCCATGCAAATGAATATATCCATCCAACAATTCAAGTCGTGTACAACATTATCTAGGACAATTCCATGGTCTTTAAATATGGGCCCTCCATTATCTCACAATTATGAATTAAATTCCTAGACTTTGACATAATAAAAATAAGACCCTGCAGTCCTTTCACACCTGCGTGGGAATATGAGTTGCTCTGGTTGAGATTTTACGACCTGCCTTTAAATTTCATGGTTGAGTCACTCATCAGTATCAATCTTTAGAATCTGTATTTGGTTGTCTGGAGATCACACTGCGAATCTGTATAATGGAGATAAAATAATCGCCAGAGATTCTTATTGTGTGCCCATGGCAGGCACTGGCAGAGCCCAAGGAAGGAACAAACAGAAACGGGGAAATATAAAAAGGCAGATTTTTGTTTCAATTCTGGCATCCCTCAGAAAGATGGGAACAACTTTGGCGAAAAGTATCAGTCCTTTCTGCAATAACTGCTGCCCTGAAGAGGTTTATCCAAGCGACACCTGCGTGCCATAGCGTTTTAGTTGGGAGTGGATGTAATTTTATTCAATAATCTCATTTCTGGCAACGATTGGCCTGGCGGCTAACATGTAGCAGGTTATTAAATGTTGTAGCGGGGCATTGTGTGAGTAGTGGATCTCAACCAGTTTGAGATTTAATGGTCCACAATGCTGCTCCCTGCCACATGTTAAATATTTTTAACCATGACAGATTAGATTAGTTGTGTTTCCTTAGATCTAATATGTTAACAATATTTAACATGCAGTAGGTTATTAAATGTTGTAGGGGAGCATTATGTGAGCATTGGATCTCAACCTGTTTGAAGTTTAATTGGCCACAATACTGTTTCCGTTTCCTGTTATATATTAAATATTTTTAGCCATGAAAGATAAAATTAATTGTGTTTCCTTAGATTTAATATGCTATATGTTAAATATTTTTAGTCATAGATTAGTTGTGTTTCCTTAGATTTAAAATTCTAGTGTGATGGAATGTTTGTACATATATTACTGTAATTTACAATTTATTATTGTAATGTTCACAAAATTTCAGGATTGGAATTTATCTGATAAAGCTTTCTACTTATTTTTTTTTCAAAAAAGTTTATATTTTATATATATAAGTTTGTTTTTTACAGAACCGTTAAAAAAATTTGATAACAGGTAGTCTAGCTTATAGACACCAAAACTGGTCAGAAAAGTCCCAAAGACCAAAAACAAAATAATCACCATCCAGAATCATTAGAATCATTAGAATATAGTCCTCGGGCACTCCTCAAAAAAGAAGAGAGAACTATTGAGACGTCCTCAATCAATCAAAGAGGGCCACAATGGAAATTAAAGCTTTAAATCAATATTCACATGTCCAAATATGATCATTTTTTTCCAAAGAACCAAATATGATCATATTGTTGACCTATATTTATTTGTTTTTATATGCACTTTTCCAAATATGATCATATTGTTGATCTATATTTATTTGTTTTTATATGCACTTTGGTTTAAGGGATAAAAGACTAGAACTGTTCTAAAACTGCTCTTGAATATTATTTCATCATAAAACATCAAATTATTACGGATAATGCATAATTAATAAATAATAATAACAATTTTATTTTTGAACAAATGTGCAGCTTTTAAGGCCATTGTTAATAACATTAAGTATTAATAAATAGAAATGGAATATAGAGACTATGTAAATTAAAAATTACTCTCTTTCTCTCTCTATATTTGTTTCTTTTAGTTTACATAGTTTATATTCTCCATTTTTATTTGTTTTAATAGTTAGCATTATTAGGTAAAGGATGTAAAGCGATGGCCAAAGGAAATAAAAAATTATCATATTTCTAACTAAATTTTCAATTTTAATAGAATTTATCAATTACTTTTGCTTTGTTTATAAACATCAATTTTGAATATAATTTAGTCACTTCGTAAATTAATTAAGTTTTAATAGTTATTCTAAATTGGAAAAAAATCAAACCTCAAGCTCATATTAAAATATATTAATAAAACTATAAAATTAAAAAATTGTTATGGATTATACTCTATTCAAAAAATCAACATGCATAGTATATTTCATGTCTTCAATAGATGCAAGAAGAACAATATTGGCTTCCTCTTTTATTTGTAATGAACCGAAGAATTATAAAGACAATTACATAACATGATATAACAATTTTATGGACATGAAACATTATTATAGCATACTTCTTTTGCATTATCAACTCCATTTGAATAATAGAATATTTCTCAAAATCAAGTTAATATTTGGTATCATGGAACCTCTTAAATTTCATTGTTTAAAGGAATCTACATGTATTTATCTTGGAATGCTTCTTAAAGAAGATTTTGCAAAAGAGATTTTATGTAAATTCACTAAATTGCACAAGAGCTTGTTGGTCTAAAATGAGCCTCATAAGGAGAATAATAGTTATAATAAGAAAATAGTATTTATGAATTTTGGAGGAAGAGAGAAAAAAAAAAATCTTTGTAGTTTTAATATATCTCCTTGTCATTTTACTTAATTTTGACTGAGAGCATTGGTTGGATGCGTAATTAAATTCTACATAGAGCGAGTATCACATTGCATACTTTTGAGGGACCCCACCTCATGGAAAATGAAAAATATATTAAAAAATGTGTTACTTTTTAGTAACACAACTTTTAATATATTGCACATTTTTTGTGGGGTGTCATCCCTCAAAGTATGCAATGTGGGTACTCATTGGATATGGAATTAAATTACGCATTGAATGATTTTCCTCACTTGAAATTTGAGTAAAACCACAGAGAGATATGTTGAAAATACGAACTAAAAATAGTTGTTTTTAAGACAAATATGCCAAGCAACCTTTATGGTTGACTCTTTTCTTGAAATTCGATTAGTTATTGAATTCAATGGATCTTTTTCTTATGAGGTCACTCATTTTCTTAGGAGGCCTATTTTAGACCCCAAATTTTCTCAAATGAACTTTTCATTAAAATTTGTTCATACTTTAATATAATATACAAAGGTAAATTTGGATAACAAATTTTGAAAACAACACTTCTTGGGTGAATCCACGGACCTGGGTAACACTTTTTGGCAAGCGCATTTAAGGAAAAACAGAAAAACGCACCTCGGTCAAGGGCTTGTTAAGCCCTCGACCGAGGTCTTATAATCTCGACCGAGGTTTTATCAAGCCCTCGACCGAGGTATTGCGGGCTTTACAAACCCTCGGTTGAGGTATTTAAATACCTCGACCGAGGTATTTAGATACCTCGGTCGAGGGCTTAAAAAAACAGACTTAGCCCTCATTCAAACAAATGGAAAATTTACTGTGCCTTGCAGAGGTGTAAACCCTGCCATTCCTAGCACATAACTGAGCGGAGTTGATACCGATAGATTCACCAACGAATCTTCTATCCATTGACGTATTATACACACATTTTGGCATTCATATGATATTTATTTTTTAATTACTTCTAAAACTTATACTTAGAAAACCACACTGCAACTTCGAAGCAGCTCAAAGAAAAATCCGCAGAGTTAAAAATACACAGCCAAAAAATTCTTAAAAATGCACACATCACATATCGACGTGTCCTCTTCAAAAGGGTATCTTTGGTTTTTCAATTTTTGAAAAAATAGAAAAAATTCCTTTACGTGGACAAATATGTGTTTAAAACGATGCTGAAATCGAATGTGGTCACTTTCAAAAAATAATAAATAATTGTATAATGCAAAAAAAATTAACAAAAAAATATGCACATCACACTGCATTTTATGTAGATCATGCTCATATATTTATTTTTGTAAAATTATTAATGCAAGATTGAATTACTCTACGTGGACACGAGCCACTTATTAGCTTCTTCAAATTTTTAAGGTCACACAGTTCACTAAATGCAAAAATTCACACATTAAATGACATCGGAATATTTTCAAAAAAATATCACTATGAATCCAACATAATATTCTACAATTTGTTTTCTTACTGCAAGTCAAAATTCACATGGCATATATGCGTTTTGAGGGCTTCTATCTAGCACATGAGTAAAAAATCAGGTTTTCATCGCCAAATTTGGCCAAAAAGTGTTACCCATCTTCATGGAATCACCCTCTTAAAAAGGGTGTTATTTTATGTATGAAAAAAACGTTGAAAAATAGAGGCGGCTTTGTTTGCAAGCTTTATCACCCCACCGTCTGCATCGCTTATGGCATTATAACAAAAATCAATCTATAAATTTGATTGCATTCTGCATAGAAACATAATATTCAAAACATGAATATGTATGCAATGTCGCTATGTCAAAAGAAAAATTTACTGATGTTGGCCATGGCTTATTCCATGTTAAAAAGATAGCAATTGTTATTCCCACAAGGACCAATAGCTTTCACCATTTTCCTACATACAAGATGGTGTCAATCTATAAACATAAATAAGTTGAAATGTTTTTGCTTAAATCAATTTACCATTTTAATCATTCATGTTCTCTTAATTTGACAACCAGTGTATTTATGAAGCATGAAACCCTCTTCAAACATTCTTTTTTCTTAATTTTGCAACCCAGCTCTTTAGGAAACATGGATTCCTTTTCATAAATTAATGTTTCATAATCATTCAAGCATTTATGCTTTCTTAATTTTACAACTCAACTATTTATGAAACATGGATTCCATTTCAAGCATTAATGCTTCATAATCTTACAAGGAAACTATTTATGAAACATGGATTCCTCTTCAACACAATTTAAGCATTGTTAACAATATAAAAAGAATCCATGTTTTCTTAATCATACAACCCAACTATTTACAGAGCAGAGATTCCTCTTTAACTTAGTAAGTTCTTTATTATCAATTTACATGTTAACACTCTTACATCTTTTAACTACAAGCACACCTTACCTATTTGGGTGAATTTAATGTTAACATTTATATACCTCACCATTTATTGTGGGAGGATTGGTTCAAGATAATATGTGTTTAGGTTTTTGTTTTGAGTCAATATGAATATGCAAGAACCAATAAAACTAATAATTTAGATTAATTTCTCTAAATGTGTTTAATTTGTCTAGAATGCATGAGCAAATTATATTAGTCATATAAAATGAACTTAAGTGAGATAAGGTTATAAAGATCAAATCTACTTAAACTCACAAGAGTATTCCAATAAAAAAATAGGGTTGCATATTCTCTTTGCAACAACCTCAACCGTTAATCCCAAACACTAAAAAGAACTTAATCTGCAGGGAAGAATTCCATGGTTGAGTTATACTTTATAGACATGTTTGCAATAGTTGCTTGATTGACAAGTGATACTTCAGCCATAGGATCACCTAGCATGATACAATGATCACAATAAGCTTTAGATATAGTTTTATATAAAAAATTATTTAAGTAATATCAACCAGTAATCATAGTGATGAAAATAATGCAACAAAAAAAATGAGGAAAAGTGTAGACATAGCGAGGGTGATAGTGAAACCTACCATGGAGCTTAGTAAATTTACCAATCGAGACATTTTTTTAATATTTGAGGTTCCACTATGAGAAATTAGCTAGATGTCATTATATTTTCTAGGTTGTGAATCAGTTTGAATGAAAAGCACAAGGAAGAATCATACTCATTTGTTGTGGTTACATATACAAATATTAATAATTATTTGGTGACTCTTAGACCTACAAGTAAGGAAAACAAAGAAAAAAAAACCTTTGACCCATACTTCATTAGGATGAATGCTGCAAAATTTGGAAGTGTAGGATGTAGGAGAAAGAACCAACTCACCAAAATGATCAAAAAGTGAAAAACTTTCATCGTGTGAAGGATCCATAGGGGTAGAACTATGCACCTCCCTTAAAAATGCAAAAAATTCCTCATGGGTTGGTTCCAAGGTGGTGGAATCATGCACTTATTCAAAAAGTGTGTAATCATTTTCAAGAGGCAACTCAAGTTCCTCTTCCACAGAAACAAGTGATTGGATCTCATCAAGATAATATTCAAACACATCAAGAACCTACAATTTTTCATGTTTCACATGATCCATCATGTCATGAGAATCCTCCAAGCAATCTACCATATGACAATCTGAAACATAGGCGGAAGAACAAGTATCTTGCAACCTCTCAAGAAGTTGCTCATTTTGAATTTTGAGCTTATAAATATCCTCATTATTATTCAAGTATGCTTCATGTAACCATTCATTAAGATCGACCAAATCGTTTCTATCAAAAAGAAAAGGCATGAAATTACCTTCGATGTTGCACATTGCTCTTTGAATCTTATCCATTTCTTCAAGGAAGGATGGCTCCTCCAGTGAAGAAATTTTCCAACAATAATTTTACATCAATGCTTTAGTGTGATGGAGTATGCTAAGGGCCTCATGGATATCCATTTCACTCATATTCAAAGACCCTTCAATGAAGGATGGTTCATGGGAGTGAAACTCCTCTTCTTCTTTCTTCTTGATTTGATCAACTTTTTGAAGCTCAAGTGGTGATGGGAAGTTGATCTTGGTTCTTCATTATCTGTCACAAGGTATTAATATTCATGCTTATGATAAATTTGGCTTGAAAAAACATTTTCAAATCTGATCTCTATGTGACCAACGTAAAGTTGTGAGAACCCATCAGTGAGCACTCCTTCACAGTTCAAGCATACATCAGTAGATGCCCTTTGGTGCATGTCCATAGTAGAAGGTGTCTCAAAATGATATTCAATAGTTTTAAGGTACTATTATTCATTATCATGTGATTTTTACTCATATTTTTTAAAGTCACTTGGGATTGAATTTCAATCCTCTTGATGTAATGAATTTTTTGCTTCATCACCCACAAAACTTGGCGGCTTCTTGGTCTCCTCAATACTTGTGGATTATTGATTGTTCCTTAATGAGTTTACATCTTCTTTATTGTTCCTAAATCCATTCAACCAATAATAAAAGTATTCAAAATTAATTCTATTATGTGCCTCTCCATTATTTAAACTTATTTTACCCCTTGATTCCATATTACCCCTATGTTGGCTAGCCACCAATTCGAACTCTTGTATAAGTTTCTTGGTTGTATCATCAAAATATGAATTAATGAGTTTCTTAAATTAATATCTATCATACATAACTTCAATAGGTTCCAATAACATGCTTGGATACCACTGTAATGTCTCTTTTTTGGAAATTTTGGAGAAATGTACAAATTGGGAAAAAAATCGAGTTTAACTAGTCATGACTCTAGAGGGTTCCAACTTTCACCAAATAGTACTGAATGTGAAAGGAGATGGTATGGTTAGTTTTAAAACATCCCAAGTTTTTTTATGGATACTTTTTATCATACTTTATACCTTTGTAACTTTTTTTGGGTTGATGACAAAAAGGCCATAAATTACTAGGCAATTGTGATGAAATACTCCCTAGGGTGTAGGCCAACTGGGCTTCCCAACTCATGTTAGAACCTCCCAAATTTGTAATCAGAGTATGGGGAATCATATAAGAACTCATGGAATATAATTACAAATGGTTATTAGTTCTTCAAACTGGTTAAAGAGTTCAACATTTTTTTGATAACATTCAGTGAAATTACCTATGGGGAAATTGCATAACTAGCTCCATTTTGACATATGAAATGTAGAGTTAAAGGTTCAGATAAGGATGTGACATATAGGGACCGTATATAGAATAAAAATTTATTCCCCAAAAATATAAAACACCATAGAAATATCTTGATACATGTTTGGTATACAACTCATTCAGTATGGATGAAAACTAGTGAATTAGTAGCATGGAAATACAAGAGGTTATCATATGTATTTCTTGTATTTCGACCCACATATCATAGGGACATGAAATTAAAGAGTAATAAATATTAAATGGATTTCAAAAAATCATCCAAATCATATAATATCCCTCCCACAAATATGGTATAAAACTACTTCAAGATTAAAGCCAAAATCCATGAATACTAGTGATACAATGGCATGAGAATGCAAGTGTTTCACATAGGATTTTCTTGGATTTCAAGATGAATATAATATGGGAATAAAATTAAAAATTATTCAATAATATATTGATTCCCAAACATCATCAAACTCAGATAAAATTCCTCATACAAATCTCATATAAAGCTACTTCAATATTGAAGCCAAATCCATGAAAACTAGTTATTCAAGAGCATGGGAATGCAATCATTTCATAACGTATTTCTGTTATTTCAACTTACAGAGTATGTGGACATGAAATTACAGAGCCATGAATTGTGTATCAAATCTTGGGCATCAACTATACTCGTCAAAACGGAAGCACCACTCCAACAAGTGCGCCATCAAATGAAAGTGTGGGGCAATGGAGAACAAGAAATGAGAGAATGGGGAAATATATGAGAATTGGACTGTGTGGACCTTCAATCTAGATAAAAAACTCTTTCATTGAGCGTCCATGATAATTTTTAATGGTATATCCATCAACAAACTTGGAAAGGAATCCATCTCCCTCGAAATTGGTTCACAAGCAGGGAGAGTGAAAACTTATCGTGCAATGGACAAGAAAATGCTCTCTAAAATGCCAAAGGCCAATTAAAAAATGATCAAAACCTATTCTCCTTCCTTGTGAAATCATTTTATTAAATTCATGAAGCCTCCCAAGGTCGAATTTATCTCCATGGACTTCATCCAACTCATCTTAATGGGTTAGTAACTCTCATGACACTTGTTTTCCTCTTCGAGCTCCAATTCTTTCCCCAATTCAAATGGTTTCCTCTAAATCCCAAATTCGACCTATTGGTGGATATTGTTAGCCTTATCATGTCTTAATTTTCATATGTCATCAATCAGGTCTGAATGTTTCATACTTGTCATAGAATCTTCCATCATTTGTTGTTATATGGTGCATATAATCTCCTTCCAAGTGGCACACCTTGTCTTCTAGTCTCTTCCTCTTCCATGGGAGTTACCCTCCTTTACTAATTCGAATTCCTTGGATCATTATATGATATTTGAAACCACATAACCATCCAATAATTTTACAGTACCCATGTGTTTGAATTTGGATGAATATCATGCCAAGTGTGCATGGAATCTAGTCACTCAAAGGCTCCACAAGCTTCCAAGTGTCTTTTGGGTCCCATAGACCCTTATTACAAAATTTATGTCTCCATATCAACCTAAGGAACTAGTAGGTTGGTGAAACATTATTTGAAAATAGTCTTACTTGGAAATCATTTAATCGGGGACATGAAAATACTGTTCTTCAGGAGGTTCAGAGTCTTCAGTTTCTTTGATGTAGTCCTTGGAGTTTTTAGGAACAATTTGAGATATTGTAGTTAGAGCCTTAAAAATGGAATAAATCTCATAAGAAGTCAGAGTCTCATCAGTGTTTGGTGTAGGTTTATTATGGTAAGGTCTCCGAAAAGGTGGCCTTTCCAAACCTCTGTTGTTTTCTTGATTTTCATTATTAGTTCTTTTCAGGTCCACCATGTCATTAGAAATATTGTGTAAGAGTTTGTTCATGTTATACATTTCGAAAGGGTATTTGGTTTATGCTATGGGTTTGGTGTAATTTTATTTTCTTATGTGGGATGTGGAAGGTTGATCTGTTGGTATATCTAGATTATCTCTTAAGAAGAACATATCTTTTTCCACCAGGATGGATTCTACAAAAGACTCCTTCAAATTGGGTTTGTGTGCTCTTTTTACCCAAATTGAGATGGGAGTAGGTAGACCCTTAATGTAGTAGGAATCCAATAATTATTTGGTAGAAAGAACATTGGTAGTAATTCTGTTTTCCCAAACAGGAGAACCTCTTATTGAAGTCCTTCATCTTTTCTTTCCCTTGTATCCTCATAGAGGACAAATCTATCAATAGATATTTAGGAGTGCTTCCATCCCCAAACTTTTGGAGGAATAGCTTTTCGATATAATCCCATGAATTTATTGATCTAGATTCTAAGGAAAAATACCAAGTTGATTCCTTGCCTCCAAAGTAATAAGGGAATATTATACAAACTACTTCCTCATGTACCACACTTCTAATTCGGATGGCTTGCATAAAAATTTTAATGTGATCTTCGCTAGGAGATCTTTCATCAGAATTGAACTTTGTGATCCATTTTTCTGGATTATTTGGTAACTTATGATGTTTTCCAGGAATGATCACACCATCCTGATCAAACCATGTTTTGTTTAATTTTTCAACCATTGGTCTTTTTTCTGAAGAGGTAGGACTAGATGATGTTTTACTTTCTGTGGATTCCTTAGTTGGTGGCGAACATGACATAGGGGGTGTAGGTGGTGGTCCATCAGATAGTAGATTTGGTTTTGGACTGTCTTGAGGATGATATGTTTCTTCAAATAAAGGGTTGTTTTGGATCTCAGGATGTAATTCTTCTTCATTTGTGCCTAGATTTCTTGTACTAACAAGTGACTTTTCAGTTCAAGGGGTTTGGGATAAGATGTTTCTAAGGCTCCAAGTGACCTTAGCCCTGTTGCTCTACCCTAAAAGTCATTTCCTTAGTACTTTTTCTCAATTGCTCGATATTCAAAGGCCCTCTAGTAGATGAGACAAAGATAATCTCAGGTCTTCTATTTGGTGGTTCTAGGACAACCGTAGTAGGGAATGTGTTTTTTTTTCTACTGTTTTTGTAGTGGACGTGGATGCACGTGATTGGATTCTTGTAACAACCGGTGATCTAGGTGGAGGACGTTTATCAATGCTTTTTTTAGGCATGATTTATCATATCCCTCATTTTAGCACCATTTGTTTATGGCGGGGGTTGTAGTTGTTGGAAAACTACAAGGCAATCAACAAGAGGATAAATTCCATGCAGAGATAGGATTCAAACAATATCATGCAGAGATGGTTTTATCCCTAAGTTGTTTGGGATAATGGAATCCTATGGATATAAGGCCTCCACTAGCACAAAGTAATCATATCCAAATGGACCTATTATTCCTTAATGGAATAAATGAGAAGGTTTGAGGTCATAGTAAATAGAAGTGTCTAGGTGACCTGAAACAATATTTGTGGATAATTTGTAATGGGAAAATTAGATCTATTATTTAGGACAGAAAAAATTAATCCAACATATAGAAATATAAATCAAATTTGTTCTTTTCCAAATTCAAATAAAACTGAAACACTTAAATTTGAATGGTTATATTCAAAGACCTTGAATGCATAATTGTTCTAGTAGAGTAACACTAATTGAAAAAACACTATTTATAGGGGTGACTATTCATTACTTGCAATTGATAGTGTATGGATTAAATAAATAAAATTACTTTATGCATAAACAAAACAATAAATTTGTAACGAGAAATCAATAGATAAATCAGTGTGTTTGATAATGAAGCAACATATAATCAAGATCATAGAGAAATGGAAGAATAACCAATACTCATTAAATAAATTCAATGAATAATGAAAATATATCAAAAGAAACAATGTGAATTTTATTGCAAATCTAAGAAATTACAATCCTGCACAAATTACAAAGTGCCTTTGGTCTGTCCTTTGAGGTTTTTTTTCCTACAGTCCTCTAGGGTCACTCCCGCGAGATCTTTCGTGAATCCTCGCTATGAGATATCTCATGTATTTAAATAATTATTACAAAATATTACAAAGAAAGAAAGTCCTCCTAAGAAATGGGGATTTCAAAATATTGGTTTTAATATTTTCCAAGGGTAGATTCCCACTTGGTAAAGGAATCTAAAATATCCACTACATCCTAATATTGTGCACGTTCTAATTGTAATTGGTCCTTGCAGATCAGTGAATCGATCTCCCTTTTCATAAATTTTCCCATTCTTAGAGAAAGAGGTTCATCCACAACTGCAAGGTCAGTGGTGAATCGATCCAATCATTGATTTCAACCATGTGAAGATGATCAATATTTTGAATCTGCTCTTTGGTTTCCAAAAAATATCTTTCAATCTATTCCAACTTTAGCTTAGGAGGCATGGCCTCTTCAATCAAATCCATGAGTGGAAAACATAAGAAATTTTCTGAGGAAAACCACCTCCACTTGCATGATACTTGTCCATTCTGAATGATGGAATCAACAAATTCACAAAATTTTTCCCATGACTCTAGGGAAATCCTGACTCTTCTTAGCTTAATCTTGTTGAGGATTGGCACCAGGCACATCTTATGTTATGTATTTTATGTATCTCTATCAATCCAACAAATTGGAATAATCCCTAGTTTCCTCCTTCATCCTTTGATTGTGATCGTAGAGGAGGTCTGATTAGAGTTTGAAGGAATTATATGTCTCTTACATCTCATTTAAACCTTCAAACAATTTAACTATCACCTACTGAAGGTCATTTTGAATCCTAGAATCCATTTCTCTAAATTCATCTTCTATGAACTTTGAAAAGGAAGAAGCCATGGATACAAACAGAAAATACTTTATTTGTTGTGCCAGGGTTGTAATAGTCTCCACCTATATGACATTTAGCCCTTGTGATTCCTCAAAAATTTTATTGAGGAGGCTATTCTTCTCTTGCAACTGTTTGATCTGATCTTCATAACCCTCCTTCAGTTATTGCATTCGAGTTTTGTGTTGAGTAATTTTTTGCGACTGTTCTTGTTTGACTTGTTGCAGCTCATGTTCCTTAATCTCAATTTCCTTGTTGAGGGAGGAAAATGAGTCATAGTTGGCCCCTACAAAGGCTCCCATGGAAGTTGTAGTCTACAATGCATCCTGCTTAACATCCATGGATGCTCTATTCAAGATTATCCGATTGGGTACAAATCCTTGCTTGAAGTTTCCCTCCCTAGACCTCTTAGATCCTTTCTTCACCACTTCCTTTTCTTCTTTGCTTAAAAAGTATTCACCAAGGGATACCACTGCATCCTCATGAAAATCTGCCACTTCCTCTGCTGTGGAAATGGATCCTTCAGAGACAGTGACTAGAGGGGTAGGTTGGGGAATTTCAGGGGAAGGGATTGGCATGGTGACTTGGGGAACAGTGATGGAAGGTGTAAGAGGGATGGGAAATGGAAGTTAAAGGAGAGGAATAAATCATAGAGTTGATTATTTTGGAAGAGATGGCAGGAGTAAAAGAACTGCCAGGTTGTGAAAATGATAAAAGGGATTCTGAATATATCACTTGGGTGGTAATGGAAGGTAATTCAAAACCTAATGAAAAAATGGGTAAGGTGGAAAAAGAAATAGAAATGGGGATGGGTAAGGATACATTAGACGTACCATTATTAGAATTAATAATTTGAGAGATATGGATCTCAGAAAAAGAATGGTCATGTATCAAACCTTCTAGAGGATCCCCATTTGTCTAGGTCTTTGAATGAATAGAAGATAAAATGGTGGGAACTGTAATTGGAAAAGAGTAACAGGAGGGAAGAGTTTCTTCCTCCAAGTCACTTTCTATCTCGTGCACATCGATTATGGATGCTTGTGGATCAACTTGTGGTCGTAGATTTACTTGTGGAGGTGTTTTCTCAGTCCTCCACACCTGTTTGGTCAAGGTTTAGACACTGTATCTTGTGCTTCTACCACTAAACTCATCAGTTGTAAAATCCTCGTCTTCTCTGCAAACGTTATCAAAGGCTCAAAAGTAAATGAGGCTTCTAGTTGTTGAGTATATTCAATGACAGCCTTTCACCAGTCATCAGTAGGCTCACCTGCTACTGAAGAAGAGCCAACCTATGATTTATGGGATTCTTTCTCAACCAATTGTTTCCGCGCTTTCTCCTCTACTGCGAGTTCTAGATTCCTGTAATGAAGCACATTAGTCTTCAATTCTTGCTGGCGTTGAAATATCAAACTCTTTTCATCATGAGTGGTGATTCTGGTTACAAATTTTGAGAAGTAGCCTTTAGACATATGCAGTCATCGAGGTTATTCTGATGTGAGTAGCCAGTCTTCATGTGCTCTTGGGTAAAATGATTTTCTAGGAAGGACTTTTGATCATGCATTCTCTTGGGGGCTTCCCCAAGTTTTAGAGTAACAATTTTCTTACCCAGAGTGCATGCATGGGTATAATTATAAATCACCAACGTTCCAAGGCTGAGGGGGGAATTTGGCCACCCTTTCCTCTTTGCTGCAATAAGTTTGGGAAACACTCCATCAACCATAGTCTGAAAACCAATCTCCTCCAGAAGTATTCCATCTGGAAAATACTAAGGAGTATATGGACCTTATTTCTACCCCATATCCTAATGTATACAAAATGATCCCTGACATAAAAGTCTCCCATTGTGGATTTCAGTGCTCTTGTTGTGTCAAAAATGGTAGGGGAATCTCCTTTGAAAATACTCTGATACACTGACCCAATAAACTGGTCACAGATGTCATATATGATTCGGGTGAAGTTTTCCTCCCACAATGTCAAATAGTAGATATGGAAAGCGAGTGCAACCCTTGTCCAATTATATTCCATTGTTGGGACACAAAAATATGAACAAAAGACATCCATAACATAATATGATAGGTATAAGGTAGGATTCCTCGACACCAGAGTCTCATGGTTCAACACAATTGATAAGATTTGAGCCTAGTTGAAGGACTCCCCAATAGTAAGAATGTGATGGGTGAGGGGCTCCCATTCTGCCTTAAACACCATGCAGTTTGGTAACCCATAGATTTTGCATAGCATGGCCTCCAATAAGGAAAACAACTCTCTAACCTAGGAGATAGGGTATGATTTATTTGGATTGGGGATGAATTTAGCAGGTTTATCCATCCATGACTTCATTATTGTCTCAAAATTGTACTGTGTGGTAGAGGCTTCAAGGAATTGCTTATTTAGTGATTGTTGAGGTGAGTTGAGGGTGTAAGCTCTAGAAAATAACTCTAGATGAAAGGAGGCTAATTGGGTGTGAGCGTGGTCATCAAAATAGTGGTCCTTGGGGTTTTTGTGATCGACCATCCACTTCACGGGGTCTGTATAGGGCGTGAAAGTAGGTCTTGCCGCTATAGTGTGTAGTTGGGATTTGATCATGTTTAGGAAGTCCAACTGGTCATGTTGGATACCAAAGAAGTCATCATTATTGAATATAGTTTACATCCTATACCAATCCAAGTAATAAGTTTTTGATACCCTCCCACTGGTGTCTGAGAAGATTATGGCATTGGGGTCTTTGTTCTTTTACTCATTGAGAGCGGTTTTGGACCTTGTGTTTCTCGGCATAGTTGCAGGTGGGGGGGGGGGGATTTTGGAAAAATTACCTGAAAACAATCAATTTTAACCATATAAAATTAATGGAATTAAACCAGTGGAAAGTAAGAGATTCAAATACTTACTAACAAATCGCTTAATAGAAAGAAAATTCATGAGTCTGGTGAGAATTCGTAGCAAATTCTTTCGCTAAGGTAAAATTCGCAAGTTAAAAAATGATGAACAAACAATGAAAAATGAAAATATTTAAATTACTGAGTTCAACAACAAAATGAATTCAAGTCGTAGATTTAAAACAGATCAACGATCAGTATTGTGGCGGGAAGTGAAAATGCGAAGATGATCTTTTAACATTTATTTAATTTTTGATTTCTGCAATCTACAATCCACATTGTGGGTTGTAGATTGCGGGATAACGTCTGTGACCAGAATTAAATTTTATTGCTTCTGTAATCCGCAATCCACATTGTAGTTTGCAGGATTGTGGAAGTGTAGTTTTGTGATTTTATTATGTTTTGATTTTTTGATTTCTGCAATCCGCATTGTGGGTTGTGGAAATGCGGAACCAAAAAATTGAGATTTTATTTGCGAAAATAATTTCTGACATCTGCAACCTGAACTGCGGGTGCAAAATGTGAAAAAAGTAAAAATCAAAACTAACAGTAATTTCAACATCTACAATCCACATTGTGGATTGCGGGTAAACAAACTTTCCTTGAAAAAAAAATATTTATGCTTTCCTCTTTTGCAAATTGCAGAATGCAGATTGTGGAAACAGAAATTTTGAAGAAAATATAGGATTTTTCATAATCCACAAACAAAAAAAGGCTTTGAATGAAAAATTTATTAAGTTCAAACATGATAGGATAAAAGGGATGAAATCACAATGGAATAATACCATATAGAAAAACAATAACAATAAAATTTACCTTCATAATGATGAATGGGGCTCCCATTTCATTAAATGAAATGGGATCTGTTGTGCCAACAACAGGGTCTACACCTATTTGGTTGTTCTTTCCATCACCTACTCTCCATACCATCTATTCCCCAATTAGTGTGAATGATAACACCAATTCCTTCCACCCTATATATCTATTTTTGTGAGACTTTACTAGGCTCCTTATCCAATCTATGATTGAGAAATTCGAGAAATATTTGGAGGTCATTACCTTCCCCACAAATAATCCTTGTTATGTATCAGTCTCCACAAGGAATTCACTACTAGTGAAAGACATAAAAATTTGGATTCTTCAATACCCAGCCTCCCAGTTCCTTTAAGTTAGCCACTGTAGTCCATTTTACGAAAGGGGTGTCATCAACTTGCTTCTTTGTGGTCCAAAGAAAGGAAAAGAACTTCTTTCAAATTTTCTTAAGAATCCCATTATGGATGTATGTAATGGATTCCCAATATACCTCGATGCTCTACAAGACTGACTTGATCAAGTCAAACCTACCTCCTCATGATAGAAATTTGTTATCCCAACACTCTATTTGTCCCTCCACCTGTTTATACAACCACTCCCAGTCTTTCAAGCAGTAAGAATTAGGATTGGGAAGGAAGCCTAAATATTTGAAACCTTCATATAGATTTTTAAGGGGAAATCAACTTCATTTTTTATCCTTCTCTCCACTGGTTTTGAGAGAGAATTTGTAAGGAAACACGTTACATATTTATCCTATTAGATAAATAAATATTTTTTATAATTGAATAAATGATATGAATACACAGTCTCTCAGCATATATATAGTACATAATAGTGGAGTTACATATTTTCTCATGCCATTGTTACATTTAGAATGTACAATATTTATTAAATTACTTTATTAATCTAATTTATTGTTTTATTTACATATTATTGTATTTGGTATGTTACAAGTCACCCAACTTTGAAAATATTCGCCCACGAATCTTCTATGAGCGTGCTGCAACTAGAATGTTTTCCATGAATAGAAATGCCACAGTTTAGCATTTCTTGAAATAATTAGTCACATTTACATTCAAATCTTTTCAAGCACATGTTTCTATAGATAAATGAATAACAAGTATATGGATTATTCTTTTGAGCTTCTAATCTGATGGTGTTCTTTTGGTCTTCTAATTTGATGTATATTTCTGAAATGTATGCATGCTTTAATATTGTTGTCTTATCTGTAGCGACAACTACTAATAATGTACTTACTTCCTTGTCTGACGAGTTTTCCTTTAGTTGTTTCCGAGGAATATTTTGATATTTATATTCTAGAACGCCTTGAGTTACGACCACTAGTAGAATGTTCATCTCTTCATTTGTTGCAGCATTTTAAGGGTTTCGTTCTTGTACATTATCCTGATCATTTGTCACATCATCTTTTGGGTTTTGTTCTTCTACGTTATCATGATTAAGTTCATCCTTGATGATTTTGTTTTCATCATTGCATACTTGTACATCTTCAATTTTTTTATAATTGTCGTTAACAATGACTTCATTTTTCATTGTATTTTGTGTATTATTACAATCAACGTCGTCGTCATTTTCTTCACAATTTATATTGAAATTGTGATTGTCAATAGCATCTTCATCTTTCATATCCTTTTCTTCTACCTCTTTTGTTTTATCATTTTTGTTATCATCTTCCTTAATAAGTCCTTCTTCTAAAGTTTCACTAGACAATTTTATAGATTTTTCAGTTGGCGTATTAATGTGCCATAGTTCCCTAAATAGTAAGAAGCCACAACGAAATTCTAGTAGATGTACATATTTTTTTTACTGAGTATCATATTTTAAGGTTTTTAGTTGGGGTGTCTTTCTTTATCCCTCCCAGAGTCTGGTGGCCTTAATATTTTGTGACGGGGAATATAAGGAGGTGGTTTTTGTGTCCTCCCTTCTTTGCAGGTTGATGTAGCGACTTCAAACTCTTCCCAACTTGAATATTTAGGAGTTTTCGTCGCACCTTGTTTTCTTTACTTAGGAACTTGGGAGTCATAGTTGCTTCTCATGTTGTGTGTGCAAATGCAATTTCCATCGTTTCCTCACTTGAGACTTTGGAGACTGTAACCATATTCATAGGATTCTGCATCATTTTCTCTCAACATTCACTCAGTTTGACTAATAAATTCTTCGGGGTTTGATATTGCTACAAGTTCTTCATTGGTTCCATGTGCTTCTATCATGGGTGCAAAATCAGTTTCCAGCTCTTCCTTATTTGGGAATTCTGGGGGCAATAACAAATTCTGCTATCATAGGTGCCACAGCAGTTTCATGCTTTCCCTCGCTTGAGAACTGAGATGTCATGGCCGCTTCTTCTTCATAGGCTTATTCATCATTTTCTCTCAACATTGGCTTGGTTTGAGCAATACATTCTTCGAGGTCTAATCCTACTACAAGTTCATCCTTGATTCCGACTGTGTCACTGGTTTCTTCTTGGTTAATTTCTTGTGTATTTTCATTTTTTTCTGTTTCACATTCTTGCTTCAAATGATTGTATATCATCTCCTTCAAAATTTTAAAGTCTTCTTCATATTTTTCCCACTTTTTGTTTACTTTCTCGATTCCTTCAAGAATTTTATCCTTGGAGGGCGACATTTCCGTCTTCGAAATCTTAAGAATTTGAAAATATTTTTTTTTGAAAACTAATTAGTATTATTATTATTATTAAATATTAATATGAATAATAATAATATATGCTTTCAATAGTATGGATATTTTGAAGGAATGGAATTGAGAATAAATTATTATATAAATTATTGTATAAAATATTAATGATTTTAATATTATTAATATTAAAATAATAATAATATATTTTCTTATATTTTTGGACGTGGGTATGTATATGGGAGATATTTGCAAGACTTGGATTGGAGATGAGCGACTTAGAAAAAAAACCATGGGCTAGTTGTATAAAACCATGAACTAGTTTTATAAAACCATGAACCGGTTTTATAAAACCATGAACTGGTTTGTTGGTGGCTTTTCTTTTTTTACTTTTTACTTTGTCCTTCTTATTTTTCATTTTTCTTCTCTCCCACACATCAAGAGAGAAACTGCTCTGATACCACTTGTAAGATAACACCTTACATATTTATCTTATTAGATAAATAAATATATTTCTATAATTGAATTGGTGATATCAATACATAGTCTCGGGGCATATATATATATATATATATATATATATATATATATATATAGCACATAATAGTGAAGAGTTATATCTCTTTTAATGTTGTTGTTGCATTTAGCATATACAATATTTATTAATTACTTGGTTAATCTAAATTATTATTTTATTTACATATTATTCTATTTGGTATGTTACATCATTTTCTTCCAAGTTCGATTACTCCACATTTATATGCATCCTTGTTGTGTTCATTTAGGTCTATAAGATCTGCTTGCTTTCATGAATATTTTCTAAAGATCCTTCCACCATCATCAACACATCATCCATAAACAAAATATGTGTGAGTACTTCTGTCTCTTAGACCTTCACTCCTTTGAAGGATCGAGATCTTTTAGCATGATGAATTAACCTGCTAAGGGAATCTGAAATTAAAAGATAAAGAAAAGGGAAGAGAGAGAACCCTTGTCTAATTCTCCTAGAAGATCTGAAGAAGTTGGAGGGAGAGACATTGATAAGTACTCCAAAGGAGATCCATTGAATGCATCCAATTATCCAATTTATTGCTTCCACTTGAACACCAGGCTGTAAAAGAAGCGATATAAGGAGAGTCCAGTTTACTCTATCATAAACTTTGGATAAATCTAATTTGAGAATGAAATATTTTCTTTTGTTCTTATTGACAGAATGTATGCCTTTCTGAGTATATATATATATATATTATTGTTATTTTTTTCAAAAATATTAAATTAAAATAAAAATTATATAAAGTCTTACAAGTGTATAAAGTTGTTTTATATAAAGCCTTAGTTGTTTGTATATGTAAGGTGTTATCTTATATGTAAGGTGTTATAACACCTTACATATTTATCTTCCTAAGTTTGTATACAATTCCCACTAAGGATCATGAACCTTCGGAGGGATGTTCCTTTTAGAATAATGGGAAACATATTCAAATTTTGATCATTATCACAATAACCATATCATCTACAAAGTACTTCGAATTGAAATAAAAATACATCAGGGTCTTCATTTTCCAAACCGTGAAAATTTGGTAGAACATGTGGGGGAATTATTTTCATTCGTGCCACTCTTCTTGAATCTCTGATGGAAAATTTGAAGGTAACAACGTCTACATATTGCTTACCTGCCGTATGTTCATTATATTCTCCATGTGCTATCTTGAGGCTCCTCCTTTGAATGTTTCTATCAACTTGTTAGTATAATGGGTTCTGCTTACAACACCAGTAAGGTAAATGATAAGATTTACGCTCCAAAAGTTGAAAATGAAATAAAACAAAATGCAAAGAAAAGGGAAAAAAACACACTCAAAGAAAATTCAATCAACTAAAATGTAATCATGCAACCTATATGCCCTACTTTAACAATGCATCTACAAAACAATGTCAGATGTGCTTTTGCACCATTGACAACTTCCCCGACAAAGAGGCCAAAATGTTAGTCGGATTAATTGTCTAATTAAATAAACAACCGAAACTACCAGCCATAAATTATCAACCCAAGGAAGTATTTTATTTCAAATATATCGTGCAAGATCTATGCAAACACAATTTCTATTTGGCATTGTTGATCTATTGGTATGAAATCAAAACTCATTATAAACTAGATCACACCTTCCTGAAAAAAAATAAAACCTAAAACCTATTCATAAAATCAAATTGTAAGTCTAACTTAAAACAAAATCAACTCTTTATGAAGCAATATCTAATTACATGAATCTAAAAAAAGTGCTATGTTTTCCAACAATCTATCAAAAAAATTAATAGGAAAACAATTATGAGAAATCTAATGAATGAAAGCATACAACTATGATAAATCTAATGAATGAAAGCATACAACTATGATAAATCTAATGAATGAAAGCATGAACTGGATAATAAGAAAATGTACATAATAAAACACTTACAATCAACACTACCATCATTTGCTCAGGGAAGAGGACCCTTCCTCCACTTAGCAAATATGGATCTCCACAATGAATATCTACAACTCAAAAATTAATAAACTGCGAGCATTTATTATCATAATGGAATTGTTACAATGAGTCTGGATCAAATCCTACAACTCATAACATTTATTTCTCTCTATCCTCCTTTCTCATGAGATTGATTCCATATTTAAACATAAAATTCTCTTAGGATAATGAGAAACCAAATCCCCAACTTGATCTGTTTCAACAAATTTGTTAATTTGGAAAACCGACTGCAACAATAAATCTAAGAATTACACGTTTAAAGAACCAATACTATACTTAAATTGTAGCTTTGTTTGATAGTGTATTTGTGAGTCAAGTAAATGAGGTGGTTACGCACAAAACCCATTTCTCAGATGTTTGAGATTCTTTTCCATATTCCCGCAAATCGAGACGCAAATAAAGTTGTTCTTATGGGGCATGCATTTTTTTGTTAAGGTCGTTTGATCATGAGTTGGAGGCTTGCACCATGAGTGTTGCTGATGTTAATATGAAAAATGACTCCATAAACCATCATCAATAAAAATATCCATAATAGTCTTCAATTAATTAAGAATAAAGGAAAATATTTATGATTAACCACTAAAGCATCAATGGAAGTAATATGGTATTTTACGGGCAATGACATCAAATGGATGGAAAATGGAATGATAAATGGATAATAATATGAATAAGAGGGATGGAATATATGTCGATAGGTGATGAGAATATGGACAAATCCCTGACCCAACAATATTGTGTAACTTCAGAAGATATTTTGCTTATATTATTGATGTGTAATTTTTGTATTATTATTGTACTCCCTTTCGGGATATTATGATCATAATTAATCATGTAAAATACCTTGAAAGAATCAATGTAAACCCTATGAATTGGGTCATCCTAGGAGAATCTAGAAAGAATATATTGTATTGTACCAATGTAAAGTTAGCCCTAACGTATTAGCAAGTCGTCCCTGGAACATTATCAAGTCGACATCATAATTAAAATTCACTTGGTAAAAAAGTATAAATAGGAGAGTCACTCCCCTCGTTTGGACACATCACTCACTCAAGAAATTTCACCAGTGAGAGAAGAAGAAAAACAATTTGGATTGGGAGAAGAGTAGCTTCTTGGAGAAGACATCTTATTCATGGGTTTTCTATCATAGGATATTCTTGGGATATTTATGTGGAAGAAAATATAGCTCTTGGTTGTATTAGAATACATTGTACTTACTAACGAATCTACACTGAAGAATTTTTCTAGGTTTTTTTCCCTATTAGGGTTTTTGAGATGAAAATATTGTTGTGATCTTGTTTGGTTGTGCTTGTCTTTCTTTAAGTTATCCTAATGTATACGGTTATTGTATTATGTTGTAATTTGTTTGAATATCTAACATACCCATTGTTAAAGTATAAAATTCTAACATGGCATCACATCCATTATGAAAGAAGTCATTGCGTAGTTGTAATTAACGAAAGTTGGAGATTACAATTTCCTATTCTAAGCACTTCCCTCCATATATTATCTTGAAAAGGAGCTAAAAAAACTCACCCAAGGAGGGAACATCTTCATGTGGAGGAAAGTTCTAGATCCAAGAAATTTCAATTTTGGATCAAACACTACTACTAAAAAAACTAGGACACCATATTTTTGGCACTTTTGTCCACAGATCAAGAAGAAAACTATCTCTCAACGTGCCTTGAGGAGACACATCTCTTTCTGAAATCAGATTTTCAATATCCCATAGTTGTTAGTTTTTCTTAAGATCTGATTAGATTATCTAGAATATTTATCTAAAAGAAAAACAAGTACAACAAGATGCATAAGATTTAAAAGATACACACGACACAAAAATTTTCACCAGGGAAACCATAAAGGATAAAACCCTACAAAATTCTTCATAATATTAAGATGATCAAAAGCGGTAATAAGAAATGTTCAACGGCTATCTTTCACTCTTCCTTTGGTTGTATTTATCTCTCATGCACCTTAGAGAGTGTGTGAGGTGTGTATAAATGAGGGAGATAACCTCCCTATTTATATCCTTTTAATTTGCTTACCAAATATAAGACTCGAGCCTACATGTCATCTCACATGGGGCCCACTTCTCCTAGAGAGACCACAATCACATATTACATGATGTTACACTAGGGGCTATTTCCTCGACTTACAATGGAGGTTGTACCTCAAGGTCTAGACACAATTTAGAAATCTCATAAAGGGGTAACACACATCCCCAATGGGGGTACTACAACATATAATGATAATATACATCAGAATATCTTCTGAGGTTACAAATACATCAACACTCCCTCTTAACTAGGAAGGTATTCTCTATATACATAGTCATCAACACATATGTTCAGGTCTTGATCACATCATCATCATCACGGAGTCATATTGTCTTCATAATACCTGCTGCCATCATATTCTTATAATTTTATCATCGTCCCATACTATTTGTCATCGGAAGTTTCTATAGTGCTAGCCCCTTTTCATGTTGGATGTAGGCCTAGCCCTCTGTCAGCTCTTCATCACATCTCGAGAAATCCTTCATGTAAAATCTGTCCAAGATCTTCTTTATATTGCCATGGAAATATCTTGTGTCTTCTACCTTCATCTCATCATATCCATATCATCTCTTTTTCCCTGCGCAAGATAAAAGAACAAACAACCAAAGCATCTATGGTCGACCCGCATTCCATTAACAGAACCACCTAGGTGCACCTCTTGTGCTTCATGACCTTATCATCTCATCATGGGAACTTCATATATCTCATATATATGTTAGTATTAATTACGACCCAACAACCTACTACACCAAGACCTTTTTACGTTCTTCAGGTCAACCTCAAGAAATTACATCTGAACAACTTGCATCTAGGATATTTTCTGTTTAAATAACTTTCGAGCCATATAACATTTGAGTAACCTTTGTACCACACCGGGGATCAATATTTACACTTGGATAACCCACGGGACATATTACATCTGAATAACTTGCATAACACTTCAGGGCTCAGTATTTACATTCAAATAACCTGTCTCATTTCCAATGTGAGATAATATGCTTTGTATTAGGACTAATTACATCCAAGGATAACCTGCGAGCTTCATCAGGATTTTATATCCAATGATAACCTACAGGACTGATTATGCCTGAGAAACCTATGAACTTCACCAGGATGTTACGCTCAAACAGCCTGTCTTTTTAGCTATGGTAGAACACATCACTCCCTCTTTCAAGGGATCTCGATCTGGATCACACCAAGTCTTTCTCTGAAGTAGTCAAAGTTCACTCTCACAAGAGACTTGGTCAACACATTGGTTATATTCTCTTTTGTTTCCATGTACTGGAGCTTTAGTCCTCCTCTCTACACCATATACCTAATATAGTGGAACTTGATCTCGATATGCTTTGACCTTCCATGGACCACTAGGTTTTTCGTCAGCTTCACACAACTCTGATTGTCATATAAGATGCAAGTCACATCCAAATAGAGATCAAATAAGTGAGACAATAGCTTTTCTAGTCACACTACCTCGCAAGTAGCTAAGCAAGCGACAACATAATCTACCTCGGTTGTACTCAGTGTTGCACATGATTGCTTCCTGCTAAAATAGGAGATCATGCCAGATCCCAAGCTGAAGCAGCAGCCTGAGGTTATATTTCAGTCAATGGCGCTACCTTCCCAGTCTGAATCAACATATCCATGTAGTCTTATATTCTTATTCAAATGATATTTGAGCCCATAATCCACTGTACCTTTTAGGTACCTTAGAACATGCTTTACCGCTATCAGGTGAACCTGTCGTGGATCTGTTAGGAACAGTCTCAGGGTGTTCACCGCAAAGCATATGTATGGTCTTGTACTCATAAGATACATCAATGAGCCAATCATATGACGATACCTCATGGCATTGACCTTCTCAGATGAATAATCACTCATAAGCTTCAATTTAAATGCCATAGGCGTGGCCATAGCCTTGCAGTCCAACATTTTGAATCTCTTCATAATCTCCATTGCATACTTCCCTTGCCCAAGGAATATTCCATATTCACTCTGCCACACCTCCATGCCTAATAAGTAGTGCATCATACCTATGTCTTTCATCTCGTACTCAGTAGCAAGTCTCCTTCTTGTATATGTAATGAGTTCATCATTGCATGTTGGAAACAAGTCATCTAAATATAGGAGGAGTATCACGGGTCTTCCATCTTCCACCTTGAAGTAGAGGTTGGGATCCACTTTACTCTTGGTAAATCCCAAGCTTGTTAGGAATCTATCCATCCCGTCATACCGTGTCCTCATTTCTTGTTTCAAACCATACAAATCCTTATTCAATTTGCACACATTAGTCTTCCTATCATGTGTCTCAAATCCTATTGGTTGTTCTATGTACACTTCCTCTTCGACTACACCATTCAATAAAGTTGTTTTTACATCCATCTAGTATACTTTCCATTTCATAATTGCTACCAGAACAAGTGTGGTCCTTATGGAAGTGTACATCTCCACGGGTGCAAATGTCTCTTCGTAGTCTATTCCTTATTTATGTGAGAATCCCCATGCTACGAATATTGCCTTGTGTTTCTCAATACTTCGATCTGCAACATGCTTGATCTTGTAAATCCACTTTGAAGTCACAACATACTTCTTATCCTTCCTCGGAACAACCTCCCACACATCATTCTTCACGATTGACTAATATTCCTTGATCATCACATCCTTCCATTCTTTCTTTTATGTAGCATCTTCATAGGTGGAATGTTCTTTATTAATGATTTCACATAGCAAGGCCACATAGATATTGTAGGGCTTTTCCCTTTTCTCTCTCTATGTAGTCCTTCTGGAGTGCCATTCCTTTCAGCTTCTCGTAAGAGCTCCTGTGCCCATTCTAGTTTCCTCTTGTGGGAATCCTTCTCAAGGAATGTCTCTACCAACTCTTATGGTTCTGCCATGTCATGATCTTCAAGTTATTCTAGAATTTATTCTCCAAATTCCATGTCTCATACTCTCATCTCTTCAGGTTCCTCGACTCCATAGATAGGTATTCTCTTGGATATGAGGTATTTCAAGTCTTCATCAAAGGTTACATCTATACTGATTTCGGTCTTCTTTAATCCTGGTAATTATATGTGGTAGGCCTTTCATGTATCATTGTATCCCACGACTACCCCCTTCCTCCCAGAAGGATCGATCTTGGTCATTTTCTCCTTTGGGACATGTATGTACAACGAACAACCAAATATTCTCATATGGCTGACTTCATGTTTCACTCCTAAGAAAGCCTCTTCAAGAGTCTTGTTTTCAAGTACTTGATGAGGAGTATAGTTCTGTACATACATAGTTTTTCTTGTTGCATCCTCCCAAAGGTGCATAGGAAGATACTCGTCAAGCAATATTGGTTTCGCTACTCTCATTATGGCTCGGTTTTTTTTTTCCACAACCCATTTTGCTGAGGATTGTATGGAGTGCTCAACTCCCTCTTAATCCTAGATTCTCTACAAATTTCCTTGAATTATTTCGAAGTGAAATCATCCCCATTATCTAACCGTAGAAACTTAATCTTCCTATCTATCTGGTTTTCGACCAAGGATTTATATTCCTTGAACTTACTAAAAACTTCACTTTTCTCTTTCAAGAAATGTATCCAAGTTTTACGTGAGAATTCATCTATAAAGGAAACATAGTACACATACCCACTTAATGAGCTAGAATACATGGTTCCACATACATCCGATTGTACTATCTCCAATATTCCTTTAGCCTTGCTCTCACTGCTAGGAAATGTCTTCTTCACATTCTTTCCTTTTTCCCATCCTTTGCTAATGCCCTCATGCTTTGCCTGGATCACTAGAAATCCTGAAAGTGATTTGCTTGCCATTAGTAGTGATCTGTAGTGCACATGTATAATCATTTTATGCCACAGTTCATTTGGTTCAATTGACTCATGAACCAATGGTTGTTCGGTTTGTCCCTTCAACTTGTATAATCCTTTTTCTCCTTCTCCAATTATTGTTGCATCCTTTATTGTCTTTCCTTTGGGCCACATTAGAACTTGTCCATCGACAAATGCAACCGTAATTCCTTTTGCATCTAGTGCATATATGGAGAGAATATTATTCTTCAATCCTAGAGCATATAGCACATCCTTCATCTTTAAGGATTTCCAAGAGTCAAGATTGTATGAATCTTCGCCACTCCCTTTTATGGGGTATTGATAATCATCCCCAAGTTTCACCTTGTGAGGTGACTCATGTTCAGACATATTGACGAATGATTCCTTGTATCCCATCATGTGTTTGGAAGCTCCACTATCCACAAGCCAATCATTGCTTCCATGTGTGATACTGACAGTGAGTGCTAAGATTAGCACATACTATTCATCCGAATCATTCTTCTCTCATTTGAATATTTTGTTTGTTGGTTCATCATCTTCAATAATGTGAGCATGGTGTCTCCTTTTATGGATGAGACAATCTCTTTCCAAGTGTCCCTTTTCATCACAAGTATAACATCAAACATTTGAAAGACCTCTTTTGGTCTTCTTCAGTTTCTCTTCTTTCTTCTTGTTGTGATGAAAGTTCTCCTTATTTTCCTTCTTGAAATTATTCTTGGTGTAGTCTGCAAGATCTTGATTGTCAATTGCTCCCATATTTTCTTCTATTGTCACAAGTCTATATTCTTCTTGTGCACATTCTTCTCAAAATATGCTAAAAGAGATCGACTTCCTTCTTGCAGAAATCCCTTGAATGAATTAGGAACACGATCTAGGGAGACCATTCAAGGTAGTCATCACAAGTTCTCCTTGTTTAACATTTTCTTCAACTGCTCCAAGTTGTTCTTTTATTTGAGCAACCCTAGTGAATTAAGACTATATATTCTTGGAGTTATGTATCTTCACATTCTTCAGCCGGTTCCTGAAATGCATTTTCTGATAGATGTTCTTTCTTTTGAACATCTTTGTCAAAACATCATATACTTCCTTCGATGTCTTGAATGCAGACAAATGGGGGATGAGGTGATCCTTAATGGAATCTAAAATGATTCTCTCAGCCTTAGTCATGCTTCTCTTATGAGAAACCTTAGCTGAAAGAATAACAAGTACAACAATATGCATAATATGTAAAATATACACACGACAAAAATATTTTCACTGGGAAAACCATAAAGGAGAAAACCCCACAAACTTTTTCAAAATAGTAAGATGATCAAAAGCAGTAATAAGAAATGTCTAGCAGCTATCTTTCAATCTTCCTCTGACTGTCTTTCTCTCTAATGCGCCTTAGAGAGTGTGTGAAGTGTGCATAAATTAGGGAGAGTTCCTCCCTATTTATATCCTTTTAAGTCACTTACCAAATATAATACTTGAGCCTACATGTCATCTCACATGTGTCCACTTCTCCTAGAGAGACCACAATTACATATTACATGATGTTACACTAGGGACTATTGCCCCAAATTACAATGGATTTTTTACCTCAAGGTCTAGAAAAAATTTAGACATTCCATAAAGGGGTAACGTACATCCCCAATGGAGGTACAACAACATACAATGATAATATACATCAGAATATATTCTGAAGTTAGAAATACATCAACATACGTCTCATATTATAAGAACATAACTTGAAGACTATGTTAAAGAAGAAGTTGCATAGATAGAGAGAGATGAAGAAACAAACAGACATAATAAGAATATGTTCAAGGAAACGAAGAGAATATTTGACTCCATCATGGATTTCTTGATCCCACATTTTTCCTCCTAGAAGACTCCTAATGAGATGTTTGATGCATTTACCAGCTTATATGAAGGAACTAACATCAATAGGAGGATGACCTTAAGAACTCAGCTCAAGGGTGTTAAGATGAATATGTTATAAAGTATACAATCCTACTTTACAAGGGTATCCCAAATCAAGGAATAGATAGAATATATTGGAGACAAAGTTGAAGAAGCAAAGGTGATGATGACTACATTAAATGGTCTCCCAATATCATGGGAATCATTCATTCATGGAATTTATGCTAGAAGAAAGGTCACCAAATTTAGTAGACTATGGGAAGAATACAGACAAGATAAATCTAGATTGGTAGCAAGAGAATATAATATGGGTGAAGATGACAACCAATCCCTAAAAGATCATGCAAAGAAGGGAAAGACCGGGAAATAAAAACACTATCACAAGAATCCTAGAAGACTCCAAAATAAGGGCTATGCAAATTTCAGATGTTACTCTCGTGATGAGAAGGGACATCTTTCAAAATATTTCCCAAAGTAAAACGACATGTGAAGAAAGGAATGAATAAGAGTTATAATGCTCACGCTACAAAAGATAATGAACCAATCCAGAATAAATCCAATGAAGATTCCTCCAGTGATGAAGAGTATGTCTTGATTTCAACACTCACATCTATGATTACTCATGGAAGAAAGGTTTGTCTTGTTGATTGTGTTGCTTCCAAGCAAATGATAGGTTTCAAGCACTCTTTCACCAACTTGAAATAAGAAGACTCGTCTAACAAGGTGAAACTTGGAGATGATTATCAATATCCCATAAAAGGGGTAGGAGAATCACCCTACAAGCTAGACTCGGGAATACCTACCAAGATGAAATATGTTCTTTATGTACCAATATTGAAGAATAATCTCATTTCCATATCAATCCTAGATGTGAAAGGAGTCATAGTTTCATTTGTTGATGGCCAAGTACTCATGTGGCCAAGAGTAAAACTTTTGATGATGATGTAGTAATTGGAGAGCAAGAGGGATGGTTGTAAAAATTGAAAGGTCAACCAGAACAAGCATTGGTCCATGAAACCATGGAATCAAGTGAACTATGGAATATAATTCTAGCACATATACATTACAAATCTTTACCAAGTGTAATAAATCTAGTGACGGGTCTACCAGAGCTCCATACAAAACATTAAGGTGTGTGGAAAGGATGTACACAAGAGAATAGTGTAAAGAAACCATTTCAAAGAAGTGACAACAAATAAAAGGATATCTTCTAGATTATACACTCAGATGTATGTGAACCCATGTCATCCAACTCACTAAGCAGGTATGCATATTATGTTTCTTTTATAGATGATTATTCCTACAAAACTCACATTTACTTTTTGAAGAAAAAAGATGAAGTGTTTAGTAAAGTTAAAAGAATTTAAAGCTATTATGGAAAATCATACTGAAAAGAAAATAAATACTTTGAGATCAGATAATGGTTGTCATTTTACTTTAGAAAGCTTCAAAACCTTATGTAAGGAATCAGGGATTAAGAGGGAGTTGTGCACTTCCTACAACCCACAACAAAATTGTGTTGCAGAGAGAAATATTAGGACAATAATGGAAGTAGTGAAATCCATGATCCGTGATCAAGATATTTTGATGCACTTATGGGTCGAAACTAAAAGAGATGTGCACAAGAGAGAAACTACAAGTCAACCATCTCATAATATATGTATTCCTAGTATACATACATGGTCCCAAAGAAAAGAGAACAAAATTGTATTCTTCAGGAAATAAGGGTATCTTCCTGAGATACAGTGATACATCGAAGAAATACATATTTTATATATCAGTATTCAATAAGATCAATACTATTAGAGATGTTACCTTTGATGAAAATATAGCTTTCAATAGATCATGATAGAATCCCACTCTAGTGAAGTACATGAAGAAGAACATGAAGCCCCTAGAGTTAGAGACACAGTTATGGAAGAGATGATTCTAGAAGAACATGAAGACCATGATATGACTGAGAAATATAGACCTGTAGATCCACCCCAAGAGGTGAACACTCACAAGAGAAGACTGTCTTGGGCATAAAGAGATCATCCAATATGAAGAGAAGTATGGTGCTCCAGACAAGACTTTAAAGCAAGTAAGAGACCTTGAGCATACTCTAGTTATGTAGAACTATTTTTTGATATCATTGATGTAGATGATTCTACCTATGAAGAAGCACTTCCGAAGAAAGAGTGGAAGGATGTTATAATGAAATAGTACCAATTGATCATGAAGAATGATCTTTGAAATGTGGTTCTGAGACTAGAAGGGAAGTTAGTAGTGTTGTTGAAATGGATCTACATAATAAAACATGTAGCATATGGAAGAATTAAGAAATACATGACAATATTTGTTTCTCATGGATTCTACTAGAAAGAAGGCATAGATTATGAGGAGCCTTTTGCTCCTGCATCCAAATACACTTTGATTAGAGCTAAAATTGTGATTGCTACATTGATTAAGTTGAAGGTACACCATATGGACATGAAGACAACCTTATTGAATGTAATATAAGAGGAAGTATATGTGGAGTATCCACTGGGATTTGAGACACATGATAGAGAGACACTTGGGTTCTCCTAAGCCTCACTCACTAGATTATAGTGTGGTAACGTGGGTAGTCACCTAGTGACGTAATTTGTTTTCTTGTGTTATACCCACTTGATGGATTTACCATAGAGAGATTCTTATATGTATAGATTCAAGAAATGTCAGTAGTGAATGGTCTAAGTACGGAGTTGTGATAGCTATGTTTATGACGATGATCAAGATAGAAGAATACCTTCCTGTTTAAGAGGAAGCGTTAAAGATTTTGTAACTTTGGAATATATTCTTCTTATATTATTGATGTGTCGTTGTTGTATTATTATTGTACTCCCATTCAAGATATCATTATTGTAATCAATGATGTAGAGTACCTTGAAATAATCAATGTAAATCAATTGGGTCATCCCAAAATAATGTAGAAAGAACATATTATATTTTATCGTTCTAAAGTCATCCCTAGTATATTAGCAAGTTGGCCCCATAAGGAAAATTCACTTGGAAAACAAGTATAAATAGGGGAAATTCTCCCCTCATTTGTAAACATCAGTCACTCAAGCAAGTTTCCTAGTGAGAGAAGAAGAAGAACAAGTTTTCTTGGGAGAAAAGTTGTTGCTTGGAGAAGACATCTTATTCTTTGGTTTCCTAACTTGTCTTATTCTTGAGATATTTGAGTGGAAGAGAATTTATATCTTGGTTATACTAAAAGGAATTACAATTACTGACAAATCTATACTCAAGAAGTTTGTTGGGTTTACTTCCATATTAGGGTTCCCAGAGGAAAATCTTTGTGTGCTCTTGTTTTGTTGTGCTTGTATTTCATTCAGTGGTCCTATTGCATGTGGTTATTGTATTATACTGCAATTTGTTTTATTATCTAACATAACCATTGTTAAAGAATAAAATTCTAACAAAGGGTCCTTATGGACCAAGGGACATTATAATTAATAATAATTTTATATATAATTAATTAATAAAAAAGAACTAGCAGACTGGGAACTGCAAAAGAGTATGGGATGCCTTGATCCATAGTGTGAGGGGGAATGGAGACATTCCTACCACTTTATAAATTGTTGGACTAAGTTTGTTTATCATGTATTTTACTTATTCTTTGGTGACTTTATTAGTTGTTGGTGACTTTGTACAGTAAATCCTACTTCTGATTAGTTTCTCCTTTGGAGTTATTTTGACATCTTATGCTTTGCATAATGGGTTCCACTTGAGAAATTTGTCTCTTTGATGGTTTTGTAACTCCTTTTTGGGAGGTTAGAATTGGTCTTGTAAGCCCCACTTGCACAAAGGCACTCTAAGTGACTATTGTTATCCAGTGCATGTGAGAAGTGTAACTCCTCCTTCATTATGACTCCTTTTGTTATTCTGGGAAGATGACTTGGTTTGTATAAATCCTCCCCTCACTAGTTCAAATTCCTCTCTAGGAATGAATTCCCCCCACATGAGTTGGATTTGGTTTGGGTGGTTTTGAGTCACAAGCCGTGAAGAGTTACTTGGGTAGAATTGGATTTAGCTTCTTATGGTTGAGTAACCTCTTTTGGGTATGTCAAGTTGGAATACCTTGGTTTGATTTGAATTGGGTTTGAATTGCATTCTTTGATCTATAAATCTTTGGCTTATATCCTTGGGAAGGGGTTGTTGGTTGGTTGTTCTTATTCATGCCATTCTTACTGAGAGCACTGTAAGATTGTGATCTTGGAAATCCATGTATACTATACTATGTGTCTAAACAGTGTGCTTAAAGGCTCTATGATTGTGTGTTGTGTTTGATGTGAGCCTAAGAAACCCTAATGAGTTCATCTATGTCCATAATTTGTCTCCCAACTTGAGATGCACATAATTACTTAGGGGGTAAAGGGATTACCATTGCACCTGGTAGTGGGGTGCAGAAGAATGTATGCCACGAGGAATAGAGTTATGGATTCTAAAAATAAAATTTTGAGCTATTATTGAGTTGACCTGTTCTTTTGGATCCATGGTATTGACTTAGGGATGGCCTGTCAAAGTGAGATGTGGAATGGCAGTGCCTAAGGTCAGGTGGAATGTGGTCTAGTTGATACTAGTTGCACATGAATAATATATGTGACTTATTTTATGTAAATTCATATGTTTATATGATGTTTCCATTTTTTACATAGATTAATTGTTTACTGTTGATGTGCATGGTAGATGTTTTAATTTTTGGATGCAGATTTGATGGTTTAATTGTTTCAAAACTAGTGTTCTACTTGATATTGAGATATGATATTGATAGCATATTGAAATATATATATTAATGTGTTACTTGTTGTATATTAACCTGGAATTTATCCCTCTCTAACTGATCAGATCCATTATATGATTCTGATAGATGAAATTACTAAGTTTTGACTACTAGAAAATTGGAATCAATGGATAGTTTCTATTTAGTTTCGTTTATATGATGTTTTATGGTTTTATATTATCATGGTATTACACCCTTAATGGTTTCAATGAGAATTTGGAATCAATGGAATATTTGTTTAAACCTAACGAATGAATTAGTTACAAATTCCATTGTTAATTGATTAGTTTCCGCTTCAAAATTGGATTTTTTTCACTACTTTCAAACATCTATTGGTTTATGCATGTTTGTGGATTTACATTATAATGATAGTGGACCTTTGGTGGTGTTGCAGCTGCAACTATTTTCCCAAATTTTTAAAATTTTGGACCCTCCTTTTAATTTTATCTTGCCTAGGTTGTTGAACTCTGTTGTTCCTCTGCTACATTTTTGAATTTTTGAGTTTGATTTGAGGAAAATTGTTTTCCTTTATTTCAGAAGTTGAATGATCTAAAAATTCCTTTGTCTAGCTAATGCTTTTAACTTTGGAACCTTAAGTTTTGAGTTGAAAATGATTTCCTTTGTCGCTGTCGGAATTCTATTGAACAGTAAATCAGGGCCGTAGTTCTCTATGCAGCCTCCATTGCGGAAGCTAACTGATGGATGTCCCGATGGATAGTCATGTTTTTTGCCGATGGGTTTTTATCTCCTTTGTTTATTTTTCAAAGAAACTTTTTGAATTTTGGTGTTTTTGTTTTATCATGGTCGGAGCATTAGTATTTTTTGTGCGATCGTTTTGGATGGCAGTTAGCAAGCACCCCAACAAAAATCCCATATCCTTGCCGATTACGTAGGTTTTTGCTTTTAATTGATTTTCTTTCTTTTCGCCATCGAAACAGTGTTTGATAGTTGATCAAAGGGATATCCCTTTGCATTGTTGACATGGCGGTAGCATTGAGCTTGGATTCATCGATACGTAGTCATTTGTTGTTCCGATCACTAACAGTTTTGTGTTTTGTTAGGTCCACAGTCAATTTGTCATCTGTTGTTGCAGCTATGTAGTACACTATCTCTCCAACGTTTAGTTGGTTTATCTGCCGACGCATTACAATTTAGTCCTCTGAGCCTCCTTTCACCGATGTTTTCAGTTAATGATGGATCCCATAGTTTGTCCATCGCCCGCTGTTGTGACTCCTTAATGAACTAATCGTCCAATGCTATAATATTTTCGACTGCTGATTGAGGTATGTCCCACCGTCTTTTTCACCGGAAGGTATATATATATTGGGGCAGGTTATTTGTTTATTATTATCCTAGTTGAAAACTCGCATTTTCTCTGTCCCTGTCGAGCCGAACTGTACCAACATGCTTAGCTGTCGGGATTTCGTTCGTTTGGAGCGCTATCGTGGAAGTTTCAGACCTTCCCATCGACTGCACAGCTTACTTACCATGTAGGCCAACCATGGTTTATCCTTCCTCTTGATTTTATTGTTCATTTTGGGAACCAGGGTATTCCCCTGGCTAGGTTTTCCCACCATTGTGTAGTTAGCCATCCAAAATAAATTTTGATCCTTGCGGCATGAGGAATTAGTTAGCTTGACAGTTTTCGCAGTGGGGTTTTTCTTGAGCCTGTTTTTGAGCCGTAATGGAAGCTCAATCCCAGTCTGAAGGTTTAGGTATTTGGTGCTAACAAGTGTTACGTTGTCTACACAGACTTTCACGGGGTTGTTTATGGCTGTCCAGGGGGAGTTTTCATTTTTCGTGAGCGCTGACCCTAGTTTCGTGGAACGGCGAGGGGGTTTTCAACATTTTGGTTGAGCTAGGGATTTCCGCATTTTTTACAATTAATTGTGTGGTTCATGTTATGCAGAGAGTTTGGATGCAATTCAGTTTAAGTGATGCATTTGCTATCAGGGTCATGTTTTAGTTGCAGACAGACTTAGAAGTTTTAGACCCAGCTTGCAGAACTTCCTTTTACCTGTTATTTTCTATTATGCATTAATATTCTGATAGTTATTTGAGAATGCATATGGAAGAGGTAAATGGTTGTATATGGTTTTCTTCATTCTTATAACACTAACTAAAATATCCAATAGTCTAAGAACATGTTTGGTTTATGCCAGGGTAACCATTGCAAAGGAGATATGTCTAAAAGACAAAAGAAGAAGGCTCATGTTGCAGAGGGAGAACCAGATGTGGAAATCATCACCAAGGTGGAATACATTTATGAAGATACTAGAGCCACCACTGGAGTAGAGCCAGATTACAAGTGGGGTGAAATATACCGAATGATTGCAAATCAAAATGTGCCTGATGTAGAATTCGAAGAACTGACTATATATGCAAACATCAAGAAATCTGCTCTTATGAAAGTGGCCACAAGACCTGAATTGTTCTCGTGCTCAAAAGTGATTGGTTGGATTCTTCCAAGGGAAGATGTAACTACTATGATCCTGGAAAACACTACCAAATAGGGCTATGCTGCATATAGTCCTACTTATGTCTCAATGGCATATCACCTACCTCCTGCTCAAGTCTACTTAACCGAAAGTTGGTTGAAAGAGATAAATTTGGACCTGGTTGAAACAGTCAAAAAGATGATGATACCTGGGAAGAACTTTCAAACCAGGCCATCAAGGGAATATGAAATAGCCACATTCCGGACCCCTTATAGGTTTATAGCAATGATGCTGAATAAAGTTTTCGGGAGAGCTCATGGTAAAAGTTTCAAATTGGGAGGGATACCCATTATTTTCCATGTGGCCACTTAGGGGACTATATTCATCTGGGAAAACATAGTGTCCAATAGCCTCTCAACCTGCATATCTTCAGCTTTCGAAGGGGTGTCACAGAAAAATTCAGAGTTCTACATGAGACCTATCTTAGTGGACTGTATATTATGTACACGGTCATTTCCATCCTTGAGGTGTAATTGGGACAGGGACAGAGCCCCTGTATACACTGCATACAAACTATTTTGGGCACACAAATATTATAGCCACTATAAAGATATATGTGAACATTTCATTATGCCTTTGTACACTTTAATCTTCTTAACAGAATGCAGCTGCATGTCTGAGGAGGCATTCAAGGTTATTGAAGAATATGGAAGTTATTATCTGACTGATAAGGGGATGTATATTAGAATGTATGGTGGCTCTAGGGCACCTTCTCTGCTCCCCAAATATACCATTGATTATGTGTTACATAAGCAAGCAGTCAGGTAGGTATACATTGATGGTGTTATAAGCTTCTTGTTTGAACATAAGAAGGCAGCATATCCTGACATACCTTTCAAGCTAGGGAGTTATAAGTTTACAAAAGTTAAACAGGATGTAGAATTCGTGCAGGAACTAGAGCACTTTCATTTTGGTGAAATGAACTTCCACAGGAATGACTCCCAAAATAAATTTGCAGAGAATTGCAAAGAAGTAAATGTTCATTTTGAATACACAAATTTCTAGGAAAAGGATGAACAAATATTCAGAAATGTAAAGAATATGACTACATTGAAGAAGAGATTTAAACAGAAGATCACCATTGTGGGCAGTAAGGGAAAAACCACAAAGAAGGTAGCTGAAGAAGAAGAGGCCAAAAAAAGAGAAGAAGATTCTAGAAGACTAGTGCAAGAGGCGGAAGGTTGGCTAAAGCATGAAGAGGAGGAAAGAAAGAACAAGGAAGATGTAGAGATAAAGAAAAAACAAGAAGAAATCGAGGGTCAGAGGTTAACGAAATCCCAAACAGACCAGCAAACTACTAAACAGGTGGATGCACAAGGGGCACATGATCAGGCAGATCCGGGGCATGGACAGGATAATCCCAATCTTTAGGAGCCTGCTGCAACTTCTGGAAGCACTCAAGAACAAGTTGTTTTTTCTGGATTTAATTTGATACCTTTTATGCAAAAATAAGGAGAAGAGGTCCCTGATCTTAGCACTATATTCTATGACAAGGAGAAGAAGAGGATTGTCAAAAGAACTGAAAGAAAGATTGAAACAGGAGGATAATCAGGTAAGATGATAACTGATAAAACTTTGGTGTATGGAACAGATGCAGATACGAGATTAACAGTAGGATCTGGGGTGGCATTAACCCAAGCCACTGAAGATAATGTAGAAAGACTGATTACAGATCTAGAGAAATCAAGAAAGAAATCTGGCCAGTTAAAAGAAACACTGAAGAAAGAAAGAGATGAAGGTTATAAGCTGAAGAGGAAATTTGAAGACATGTAGAATGAAGTGAGGACTTCAAAGGTAGGACTCCAAACTCTACATGCAAAAAATATGACCTTCGAAGTTTTCATGGAGAGAATAGAGAAAGATGCTCATAACAGCCTAGCCTAATTACAAAAGCTACAACTAGAGTATCATGTGTTGAATACAGATAAAAATGACCTCAAAGTATCATATGAAACTCTGAGTGCAAAAAAGAACCAGCTACAAAGAAAACTTGCTGAGTTGGAGTCACAAAAGGCCGCCATAGAAGAAAGAGAAAATCAATATCAAGTGCAAGTAGCAGGTTTTGAGGGACAAATTGCTTCATTAACAGCATCACTAAAGGATGCTAGTGAACAAAAGACTGATATCTATCCTTTGAAGGAGCATGTCCTAGCTCAATGAAGAAGAATTCACCAACTACAAATGTGTATTGAAGAAGAAAGATGTCAAATATTACAGATAGATAGCAGGTTGGAAGAAAACTTGGACACTACTTCATATTTTGTAGATAGATCTCAGGATATTTTGGAAGTCCTGGCTGGTAGGATAGTGTGGATAGAAACCAATGAATAAACCCCTGCAGAACTACCAACTAAAAATATACATAGCTTAAAGAAGGATTACGACTTATTATAGTTTGCAATATATAATGCGGAGGAATTCAAGAAGACTGTGAAGAAAATGAGAGGAGCCTGTGCTAAATACTGGAGAAGAGTGTTGATCACCTACAATAGATGCCAAGTGGCTAAAAAATAAATACTTGATGCAATACTATAACATGAGTTGTTCATTGAACAACTACAGAGTAGGTACCAGGAAGATGAGCAGAAGATCCAACAAGTCAAGGATCTAAATGAGCAGATCCTGAAGAATGTAGTAACTCATGCAACAATCAGCATCCATTTACTTGAAGATCGACTACGCTTGAGTCCAGCAAGAATAGAGGTGGTTAAGAATCAGGCTACAAAGTATAAGATCAACATCCATTTTCTTGAACCCTCAAATTTTGAAAGCATAGAAGCAGAGGCCTAGGCGTGGAAAATTTTTATTAATGATTAAGCGGGGACCTCTTCATAAAATTGATCTATGAAATTTTGTTTAAATGTAATATATCATATAATGTATGAGCACTCACTACAGGACAAAAATTCTGGATTGAAACGATAGGGAAGCCCAAAAGTCATTTTGGGGTAGTCCAAAAGTTTTTCCTTTTTGTATAAGTAGAGGAGAGTTATATAGAGAATGAAACTTTTTCCCAGATAGATTTGTGAGAGTATGTTGTAAGAAGAACTATTTCCTTTTGCAATAAAGAATTAGAATTTTCCTGTTGGAGAAAGCTTGGTGGAAGATTTCAAATGCTGTGCTATGGATTTTTTGAATGTGAACTATTTCCTTTTCAGCTTTGTGTCCATTAACTGTGAGATAGTTCTAACTCTTTTAACCTATGTTCTTGTTATGAATGCGCTCTAGTTTATTCTATGAAATTTCCACTATGAGTAATGAAGGCTTTTCATAAACAATGAGCTATCTTATTGTTCATATATCTATTAATGTTCATGTGTTTTGAATTAAGTAACAACTATCTGTGATTTTTCTTAATGCATGTGCAAAAATACATTACTCATTGATAAATGATAATCTTGCTCCCTAGGGATAGGTTAGATAGTTAGTTTTAGTTTCTTGTTGTGTGCGATTTAGATGTGAGAGAGTTAAGATGAGAGGTAAGAACCTGCGCATCACATTGTGACCGTTCCTCATATTCTCTATCAATCTACATTTTTAGATAGGCACTTGCATATCATAATTAAACATAAAAAACTAAAAATAAACACGGTGGACCGGGCCATAACCGGTAAAACCTTGTATTTTGTTACTTGACCTATGCTAGCCGGACCGTAAACCGGACGGATTCTCCATACCAAATAGTAACAGGCTAGTTGGGAATGTTTACTAGGGAGAATCCCTAATTGTTGTTACCTGTGATTTTCCAGGCCTCAATAGTTTTTGGCGCTAGAAGGAGGGCAGCCAGTGCATGGCTGGCCGAGGAAACCCATTTCCTCGAAATTATTCCACTGGTAACAATTATGAAAGCATTTTGTTTCCCAATCCAATTCTTGAAGAGAAGGGTAAATATTTTTTGTATCCTATCGCTAATGAAGTAGTTGATGATTTGAGAATAATTACTAGGGCTTATGCGAAGAAGATCGGAGGATTACCGATTATCCCTGCCTTACCCAGAAGAGAATATCGGAAGAAATACCACCCTATATTGGAAGACGCGGTGTTGGTTGAAGATTTTGAAGAACTGGTAAAAACGGCCTTACAGGAATTTGTTCAACCTCTGAATCAGTTGGACCCAAATAAACCTTATTGTTCACCTGTTCATTCACCACCTCACTCTCCACTTAAAATCATGGCAAATGTAAATGCAAATCAGCCACCCAACCCACCAAATCCCACCTTCTTGGAGGGCTAGATCACCATTAAACCTAACACCTCCTTTGCATGACTTACCTCAGGCTTTTGAGCAAATGTTGCCTAAGTTTGACCCAAGTGAAAAGATTTTAGTAGATGATCATTTTCAAAGCTTTTACTTGGCTATAGAAGGACTACGAGCTGGAGAACATGAAGATGTAGTCTATAGATTGTTTCCACTTACCCTGAAAGGAGCGACAGCCTCATGGTATTTTGCTCTGCTTGCAAATTCAATCACAGACTGGGACACATTTGAAAGAATATTTAGGAGGAAATATGTTGTCCAAAAAACTCATGCAGCTCTAATGAAAAGGTTATGCGCTTTAAAGAAAGAAAGAAAATAAAAAGTGCATAATTTCACTCAAAGATTTGCTGTTTATATAAAAAAAAATTCTGCTGCTGATAAGCCCTCTGATAAAGTTCTGATTGAATATTATACTTCAGCTCTAGGGACTAAATTGGCCATGTTTGCCAAGATGGCAGTCGATCCTACATTGTCAGAAACTTATGAAGAAGCTGAGAGAGTAGAAGTTGAAAAAGAGAGCATAGAAGATTATCCTGAGCAGTTGGGAGAAAAAAAATTTGGTAGAAAATATTTATTGCTGACTAAGCCTAAGGATGAGCAATCACATGACTTTGAAGGAATGTTGAAAATGATGCAGAAGCTATCTAACAGACTGATAGATTTGGAGAAAGAAAAGGAGGCTCATAAAGCATACAAGCCTTACAATAAAAGGAGAGAAGATAATAATCAATATAAACCTCCTCCACATAGTCCTACATCAATTAATTTAACTGAGGTAGGTATGGATAATTTTTGCACCTTTCATCAGCAGCCTCATTCTGAAAAAAATTGCCCTCAATGGATCAATTCGATGACATTAGTAATGAATCAACTATTGGACTCTAAACTAACAGAAGATGATGAGCAGGAAGAAAAACATAATCAACCCATAGAAAAATAATAAGAGAATGCTTTAGTTTTATGGGACTATGTCTCACTTTTTGATACAGATCAGGAAGGTTCACTGAAACAGGAAGAAACATCAGAAACAAATGTGACAACAAGGAGTCAAGGTTTGTTAAATAAAGACAATTCGATATTTCCAAAAATTAAGAGACTTCACGAGATTGTAAAGAAAATTCAGAAAAGAAAAACAGATGATAAAATAACAAAATTTACCATTACTAGCCAAGATCCGAAACAAGTCAACATGCCTGTTAAGCCTATTGAGGACAAAGTTTATAATGTCAAGGAAGATCTCAAAGCACCTGAGATGGGGTACGATATTGTGGAGGACATTAAAAGGGCTAATGAAAATATTTTGTTATTTGAAATGTGTAATGTACCTCAACAGAAATAAAAATTGTTAAAAGCACTTGAAGTACCAGAGGAATAGCTTCCCACTAACAACCAACCTATAGAAGAAATTGTCGAAGCAAGTGTGGGAGATAAAGCTAGGTTTAAAACCCCACCATTCCTCTTGACTTTTCAGATTTTAAATCATAATGTGCATAATTTTTTAGTAGAATCAGGGTCAGCAGTCAATGTTATGCCACAGTCAGTCTGCAAGAAGATCAACAGACAACCTAAACCAGCTACCTGACAGGTTACTAAGCTAGAAAGGACTACTGTGAAAGTAGTCAGGGAAATGGAAGATGTTCTGATTCGCTTATCTGCCAATGAAAAGATATGTCAGTACATTGATATTGTAGTAGTAGACATACCTGATGTTTATGGACTTGTTTTGAATCGAGACTAGTCCGCAAGGCTAAATGGGTATTTCGCATTAGACTGGTCACATCTGTGGTTGCCTCATAAGGGAAGTCCAAATTAGATAAAAATATTAAGAGAGCCCCACATGAAGCACAATGTTACTCAATTGGAAGAAAAAAATGAACCAGTGAATTCTGTGTTGGGAAATTATCTAATTGAGCTAGAACCGGGAAACTACCAAGCGGAAGAAGCCAGCAACATATCTGACACCCAGCCCGATCTCCTTCGATTTTCATGGGCTGTTGAGATTGATTTTAAAATAGTAGATTTAGTTTCAGACATAGTTTTTAATTCAAGTTTTGTAGAACTAGATAATGGTTAGGCCTTTTCAATTTGTAGTCAAGCCCAGCCCCTCAACTTACAAGTTGCCAGATTTACAGGGATGGGCAGAGAACTGACCAGTTAGTGGTTTAGTTCTCAAACTTTATTTTTCTTGGTTTTTATTTCTTGTTTATCTTGTACATAAATAAACTAATTTGGTTGTTTATTTTTTATTTATTTTATTTCAGTTTGTTTTAGTTAGACTCAAGAAGGCATTGTATGGGTTAAAGAAAGCACCCAGAGCATGGTATGGAAGAATTGATGGATTTCTAATGAATTTAGGATTTAACAAAAGGAAAGCAAATTCCTGTTGGGAACCCTATATGCAAGTTAATTAAAAATGACAAAAAGAGTGTTCAATATAAATTGTCAACCCAGGGAAGTCTCTTATTTCAAGGATAATATGCATTGTATATGGTTCAAACACTAGGTACCTGATGCTATAAGTAAATGATCCTGCTTTCCTGTTCAACCGCACTCATCCCTTAATCTAATTCACTTTCTCAATAATACAATCACAAACACCTTCTTACAACTCTTAACCTAGAATTAAAAGATTCAGGAAATAGAATATAGATTACTTGTGCAGAAAGTAAAATCCCTAATTACCAAACCATCTAAAATCCCATCCAACTATCTTGATTCAATTATTCTAGAAATTCAAACTACAGGAATTAAATTCAACTATTCTAGAAGTTCAAAGTACAAGAATCAAATTCTGAAATTATAAATGCGAAGGAACAAATTGCAAAGATCTAAAGAAAACAACAATTGAAAGAACTAGGGATGAACAGGGCTATTACAGCTATCACACAGTTGCATAAAAGACAGTTAACCTATACAGTTGACTGACACACCACACCAATGCAGTTTTACAAGAGATGCAATTACTGATCATTCCATTGACACACAACAATGGATAATTGTTGTAGCTTACTGTAAATAAAGAAATTTATCACAAAATCACACAACAAAATAAATCAAATACCTAATTAACTCAGCAATCCCTATGGGAAGGTAGGCCTATCCTTCACACACAGATGCTGGAAGTAACACACGTTAAAATGCCGAGATCTGAAGAATCAAACTCCTTGTATTAAAAATGGAAGATGAGCACACAACCTTAGCCATAGCTGATACAATAATTTGGTTAAAAGTTCAACCCCTGACTCAGAATAGTTCCCAGTATTTATACAATTACAATCATAACATCTTGCTACTATTATCGGGAAACCATGAAGATCTTTGATCTTCAGGCTTCCCTAATTACGATGAGTTGTTACAATCATGGCAAGATGAGAGAAGAAAATATAGGAAAGATGTTATTCGAGCCAGAAATAATGATCATGATTAATTGAGAAGATAGTTCATGGATTGCAACTAATTTTGAGCAGCGGCGCACTATTGCCTCCAAATCTGTCACGGTCTGTTGCAGGTACCCTTGTACAACTCCCGTGGAATAATACCCTTGGACAGCATTCTTTCGACAACAATGGAATGGATGGCAATCAACTCAGCAATGAATGTCCATCCCTCCTTTTGCATGTTCGGCCCGCTACACCTGTATTCTTTACATCTTGAATTATCTTTATAAAACCACCATATGTTAGCATAATTTAAGATGTAAAGCCCTGATTACCAAAATCCTAAGCATTAATAAAATATGACAATGATTAACCATACCTGCATGACTTGAGGGACCACGTGAAGGAAAAACATCTGTTTGGTATGCATAATAGAGTAGGATAAGGCCAAAAAAAGGTAAATAAAGGTGGTTAAAAAGGGGTCATTTATGAGCCCAACATCTCCCCCCAACTGTCCTTTTACATGTCCTCATACAACAACCTCCATTATTCTGAATTTGAATCTGCCATTGTGCTTCGTTCATGGAGAGAAGAAAAGTTGTATGGGAATTCAGATGTCCCCTGTTTTTCTACAAATCCCTTATGGACAACCCAATATCTCCAACACTTATGTTCTTCTGCTCTTGTCAATGAGAAATATCCCCTGTATGGTTTTGCTTGCCACCAAATGAGAATAAATTTAAATTTGATTCCTAGCCAATTAACCCCACATTCCCTCATGCATCCAACATAACCCTCAACCCTGGACAGTGCTTGTTCAAAATTCCTGTAACAGTATGGGTCCCTATTTCTAAGGGTTGGAGAGGAAACCTGCCATCTGTGTTGACTACCTTCCAAATCCACTAATTGATGCATGGAGATCTGGCTGGTACAAGTAGAAATAACCCTTTCTTGAAGTTCCATTATATGTTGAGTTCGGATGGGACACAAGAGTACACTCTGATGTCGAGCAAGGAGAATACCAAGATTCTGAGGTTCGCTTCAAATCCAAATATTAGAGTGGGCCTCATTGTGAGATAAAGTTTGGAAAGACCTTTCCCACTGAACATGGTTGCTCACAAAGGAGGAAAAATCCCTCAACTAAACATCACCTGAGAAAGGGATAGGATTCGAATGGCGGTCCAAAGGGAAAGCCAACTCATGCAAATAAATCTCACACAGCAAATTTCAGTCCTCAAAATCACTTCCCATAAATGTTTCCAGGAACTTAGCTGAGGCTGCTATTTCATATGGCCTCCATTCTTTTATAGCCCTTAATTTAAACCAAATGAACTGCTCAAATAAAAATACAGGGTAAGAGGAAGATGGTACTCTGGTACCCAACAACTCCTGAGAAAGAGTATACAGCTGATCTTTTTCCACCTGCATGGATTTAAACTTTTTCAGCTCCTTTAGCTCCTTCTGTAACTCCTCCCCATAGAGTTTCTAGGTCATGAGTTCTTCTGTCCATTTTTCCTTCAATCCCCTGATGGTGTTTCTATGTTTAGTGAGGGAAACCATCCCTTCTTGATATCTCTCCACATGAATCCTCCACTTCCTCACTTCTATTCTCAGAATCGAGAGTTCTTTTGTAAGCTTCAGGATTTCTTCTTCTTTAGGATGTGTTTCATTATCAGAATCCAAATCGATAAAATTTTGAGGAACTTCAGTCCATACCTTATCACCTGATGTGACAAATTGAAAATCCTATACTTTTGAGATCACTTCTAGGGGTGTTGGTTCTTGTGTAACATCGTCCCTTCCTGGAATTTCTTCTGCAGCAACTTAAACCATAGGTGTTTCTGAAACAAATTCTGGAGATGCTGGTTCTTGTGTAATAGCATCCTCTCTTTGGAGTTCTCCTATAGCAACTTCAGTAGCTGATTGCAACGATGTTGGTTCTTGTGGGGCAACATCCTCCTGAATTTTAATCTCCTTATCTACCCGATTATCAGCTGCAACTTCTACAGTGGAATGCAAGGCCGCTGGTTCTTATGTAACAGAACCTTGCCCTTCTCTTTAGTCATGTTGATGGGATTGTAGAGTTTCTTTCATGTCTTTTTCAATATGGAGATGTTCCTCGAGGATTTCAATGTCCCCCAAGAATTGTGATTTCATTTGTTCATCCTCTCCTAAATCCAAATCAGGATTGATGACCATCCCAGGATTGAATTCTTGTTGCAGCCTAAGAGTCTCCATAGAAATTTCTAGGGATGTTGGTTCTTGTGTAGCAACATCCTGGTTAACTTCCTCATTTTCTTGCTATCAGGATTCCATTTCTATTATCTATGTGTCTTGAGATGGTTCAGGGGTCACAGTGCAAACTTCTTCATTAAATCCCAGAATATTTTCAATCCCTGGTTTTTCTTCCCCCATTTGGGTGGCAACTTCAACAAGAATATTCAAGGATGTTGGTTCTTATGTATCAGCGTCTTGTTCGACCTCATCATCATTCTGCTGTTGGGGTTCCATATCTATTAGTTATGTGTCCTGAGAAGGTTCAGGAGTCACAACGCAGACTTCTTCAACAAAATCAGGAATAACCTCGGCCTCTAGTTCATTTATCCCAATTTGGGTGGAAACTTCAACAGAAATATTCAAAGATGTTGGTTCTTGTGTATCAGCACCCTATTTATTTGCTACTTCCTTTTACTGGAGTTTTTCTTGGCGAGCTTCACCATCCTTCCAATCAAGTTTTCCTTGTTCTTCCACAGCTGTAGGTACGAGTTGTTGTGTCACAAAGGAACAAACTATGACTCTATAACCTAACTCGTTAAAGATTTCTCCACACCCAGGAAAAACCACTCTTTCTTCCTCATCACTAGCCTCAATAGGAGTTGATCCTTCTACTTGGTCTGCAGCCTCAACCAGTGTGTGCAGCTTCCTTTCCACCCGTTGCTTGCATGCTTCCTTCCAATTTTCTAGTCATTTCCGTAGTGATTGTACTTCCTTCTTTAATAACCCATTTTCATACAGAAGTCCCTCAATTTGAGGTTCTTCTGTAGACGGTTCTTATGCAACATCATTTGCTTTGGGTCTCAGAGTGGGGAATTTGATCTATGCTTCTATGGTTTCCCATCTTCCCCTTGCTGCTTCTAATGTTGTAACTGGCCTGGTTCTTTTTCATCTTATTGGTGGTGGTGCCTGTATTTCTTATTTTGATCTCCTTCTTTTTCTCCGTGGTGATGGAATTTCTAGATTTGCAATTGATGTGTAAGGGATATCCTCTGTCTCAACATTTTCCTATTCTTCCTCAATCAGGGTTCCTCCCCATTCAGGGGAATATTCAATGGTCAAGACCTCCATGTTTTATTCTGTTATCATGGCTCTAACATCCTTGACTTTAGTTGTCACAGCATCTAATGCTACTCCAGTTTCAGCCTCTGTTGTCAGAGCTTCCATAGTATTTAATCTCACTATAGGGTTTTCTTCTGCATTTTCCTCCAATTGTGCTGCTTGTTCTTCTGACTGATCCTGCAATCCAATCTCATTTCCCCCCCAACTAAGTTGGAGGGACTCGAAACCTTTTGTTGTTCGACATTTCCCCCCAACTGTTGATTCATAGGATCTTCTTGGTTTTGAATAGGCCCCACGAGTACAGGTACTTCTACTTCTTCTTCTATTGGAACGCAGGCAAAAGGGAGGGTTCCTAAATTTGACCTGTGAATTGCTCCCAGGTTTGGTTCTGTTGAGATAAGGCCCGTAAAATTATTAATTTAATTAGGCCATGGTGGGTAAGGGAGGAGTTTGGATGCTTAGTTGTTCTAAAAAACCCCGCCATATGGTGTAAATCATTCAATAGGTAAAATGGAATGTTCAGTAACGCCCTATGATGGAGATGAGATAATAAAGGCAATTCAGAGTAATAAACCATTTGATACCTACCTTCAAAGGTGATATACTTCTTGAGGAAAATTTCTACTTGATCCCATGGCCGAGGCAATGATTGTAATTCTATCCCTCTCCGTGAGTGTCGAATGTGCTTCCCCTCTCTCAGAAAATCATGTACTGTGGCAACATTGGGGGTTCTTAAACCAAACCAGGCTCTGCCCACTTGAGGAAGGCCAGTGACCTAAGCCACTATCGCTTCAGAGACTTCAATACGTAACCCCTGCACCTCTGAGTGGGTTTCTATAAGATTTAAGGAAAATTGTAGAGTTGTCTTGCGATGAAACCCATTCAAGCGTTGGAAGAACTCGGTCCATCCTGCAGCTTCAAAAATAGAAAAAAAATTGGCATTTCTTCTCAGTTCTCATGTATTGGGAGGTTCTTGCTGAGTTGGGATACCCATGTTTGTTTGACTTCAAAAATGTGCCTCAGTCTAAAAGATTATAGGTCCTGACAATGGAGGTTAGAGCACAGAGTATGCATGAACAACTGAGAGTGGAGTTGGGTAAATTTGGAAAGTTTTAGAGCATAGAAATGTGTGGAATTTTTTTTTCAAATTCGGAAAGGTGGCGGTTATCAGGTATCATAAATATCCATTAAGTCGTATGAGTGGACAGTTAACGATATGTAGGTGTAATAATGGGCACGGAGAGGAAGGTATGATTAATGTTGTCAGATATAATTAACGTTTAATCAAGTAAATAATCAGAACCATACCTTTGAAAATATGCGATGAATGGTGACCTTTGGAAAATAGTAGCACATGTGAAGTGTAGCCATTTAAAGTTAATCATTATTGCAGGTATGCTGGAATGATCTTTTCTGTCAGTGAACCAAAACCATCGTGTCAATTTTGTCGGAAACATAATGAATACTGAAAAATAAATCGGTATCGCCGACATCAGAAATTCGAACCCAATCTGGAGGAGTCTCTAACAAACGTTGCTAAGAATTATGCCAAGAATGGAGGAGTCGTAGCCGCAGACCATAGAAACATCAAGTAGTTTAGCAGAGTTGCGGCTAGGATTTATAGCAAAATCATCCAGTTTTGGTGGATTCGCAGCCGCCAGAAAAGGTGAAAATGGACCAATGGGAAACGGTGTCACAGTGGCTGGAAAGGGTGAAATGGACCAAAGTAAAGTGGTATTGTAGCTGGCGAAAAAGGTGAAAATGGACCAAAGTGAAATGGTGTCATAGCTGCCGAAAAGGGTGAAATGGACCAAAGTAAAGCGGTGTCGCAGTTACCAGAAAAGGTGAAAATGGACCAAAGTGAAATGGTGTCACAGCTGCAGGGAACGAGGTAAAGGGAAGGAATTTATGGTGTCACAGCTGCGTGGAACGGGATAAAGGGCGATAATTTATGGTGTTGCAACTGCAAAAATGGGGTAAAAGGCAATGATTTTGATGGTGTTGCAGCTGCGCAGAATGGGATAAAGGAATGTGTTGCGGCTGCAATAGATTTGTTCAAGGAATTTTCTTCTGATGCAGGAAGTTACAGAAGGACGACCCTGGTCAATAGGCTCGATAATTACCACCGCTCCTTAGGTACTTCCCTGCACATTTTTTTTTAAACGAATCAAGTGCAAAAGGAAAAGAATAAATAAATAAATAAATATCAATTTATTTATGTACAGAAAATTTATGTAAGATTTTGCAGCGATTATCTAAGGATTAATAGGGGCAGAGAAATATTCCTTCCCTTGTTCTAACTGGTATTCCGGATCAGCTGCAATCTGTGAAGTAAATGTGTCTTTTGAAATGGGCTTATGGTATAGTCGCAGCCTGTGACCATTAGCAAATAATGGAACACGATTCTCATCAATGGTTACCAAGCGGACTGTACCATTATCAAATACTCTATCTACCAGGTATGGGCCCAACCATCTTGTGCGTAATTTATCCTTGAAGTCCCTTTTGAATCTTAAATCGTATAATAGTGCCCAGTCTCCTTCACAGAAGACTTTCTTTTTGATGAATCGGTCATGCCAATTGGATCTCTGTTACTAGATTAATATTGTTTGATCCACAGTAGATAAACGGTTCTCATCAAGTTCATTCAATTGATTCAATCTTCTCTTCTGGGATTCCATCACATCTAATTTTACCTCCATAGCTATCTTCAAAGTCTTATTTTCAAATTCAATAAGGAAGACATCACTTTTCCCATAAACCAAGTCATAAGGAGAGAAACCTGTAGTATTGCGCCTAGTAGTATGATATGCCCACAATGCTTTTGAAAGTCTATCAGCCCAATCTCTACGATGGCTCTTGACTATTTTCATAAGGATGGCTTCAATAACTTTGTTAGTGCTTTCTACCTGGCCATTGGCTTGGGGATGGTATGGTGAAGCTATCCGGTGTTGAATATGGTACTTTCATAGCAGAGCTTCAAACTGAGGTCCTCCATCGATAACCACTTCCTTGGGTACTCTGAAATGGGTAAATATTTCACCATACAAGAAATCGATCACAACCTGGTCATTGGATTTCACCAAAGCCATAGCTTCCACCCATTTCGTCATATAGTCGGTATAGACCAAGATGTAGGCTTTCTGCCTGGAATGAGGACTGATAGGACCAACAAAATCTAAGGCCCATCTATCAAATGGTTCCACCACCAGTTGCGGTTGAAGATGAATTTGATCCAATCTATTGGGTTGGCCCATCCTCTAGCAGCTATCACAAGACTGGATATATGTCTTTGCATCCCTAAAAAGGGTCAGCCAATACTATCCCATTCTCAGTGCTTTGTGTCATGTCCTCCTATCTACAAAATGTCCCCCACAAGGCTCATCATGGCAGGGCTTCAAAATATGGAATATTTCTTCTTCTCTTACACATCTTCTGATCTCAAGATCGGAGTCTGTGTAAGAGAGATGACCGTCTATCCAACAATACTTGGCACTTTGTTGAATAATTTTCATGTTTTCTCTTTCAGACAAATGTGTCGGAAGCTTCCATGCAGTGAAGTAGTTAGCGACATCTGCATACCAAGGGGAGTGAGATGAAACTGCAAATAAGTGTTCATCTGGAAAAGAGTCTTCAACAGGAAAATTATCATCACTGTTAGTAAAACAAGATAAGAAATCAGCGACAACATTTTCTTTTCCAGGTCTATATATAATGGTGATATCAAATTCCTGTAATAATAACAGCCACCTAGTTACCCTAGCATTGGTAACAGGTTTATTCATTAGATATTTGATGGTCGAGTGGTCAGTGTGCACAAATGTAGGATATCCAGTGATATAATGTCGAAATTTGTTAATGGAGTAAACAATGGCTAAAAACTCCTTCTCGGTAATAGTATAATTAAGTTCAGTAGGGGATAGTTTTTTACTAATATAATGAATCGCATAAGGTGCTTGACCATCCTACCGCCCTAAGAATGCTCCAATGGAAGTATCAGAGGCATCTCAAGAAATGTGAAAAGGTAGGGTCCAATTGGGCCCTCTTAGGATAGGAGCTGTGGATATCTTCTCCTTAAGTTTAACAAACGTTGTTTGGCATGCCTCATTCCAAATAAATTATACATCTTTCATTAATAATGAAAACAAAGGAGAGGCAAGTTTGGAAAAGTTTTCTATAAATCTTATGTAGTATCCAGCATGCCCTAAGAAACTTCGCACTTCTTTTTGAATTACAGTAGTAGGTATATTTTTTATTACCTTGATTTTAGAGGGGTCCACCTGGATGCCATCAACAGAGATAAAATGCCCCAACACCACTCCTTCACTCATCATCATATGGCACTTTTCAGTGCTTAAAGATAGTTGGGTCTATTCGCAGCGAGTTAAAACCTTTTCCAAATTTTTCAATGCTTCTTCAAAATATTTGCCATAAGGAGTAAAATCATCCATAAAAATTTCCATACTATCATTAACTAATTCTGAAAAAATGCCAATCACAGCTCTTTGAAATGTGGCTGGTGCATTACACAAACCAAAGGGAAGCACTTTGTATGCAAAATTTCCCCAGGGATAGGTGAAGGTAGTTTTATCTTGGTCTTCAAGAGAAATATGGATTTGATTGTACCCGCTAAACCCATCCAAGAAGGAGAAGAACTTCTTCTCGGATAAGGTGTCAAGTACTTGATTGATGAAAGGCAAGGGAAAGTGATCTTTTTGTGTTTCCTTGTTCAGCTCTCTATAATCCACACAGACTCTCCATTTACCATTCTTCTTGGCTACTATTATGAGTGGAGACACCCACTCACTATCTAAAATGGGATATATAAATCCTGCTTCCAATAGTTTCTAAATTTCTTCCTTCACTATGTCCCTAATATTGGGGTTCATTCGTTGTTGAGGCTGGCACACAGGCCGGGAGTCACTTTTGATATAAATGTGATGGGTGCACATATTAGGGGGGATGCCCCTCATGTCTGTGTACTCCCAGGAAAATTCCCCCTTATGTTTTTTTAAGAGAGTGATCAGGAACTTCTGTTTATCCGGGGAAAGGCTGGGATTAATATTCAAGTTTTTTCCAGACTCTACCTCGATAGGAACACTTTTCAAATTTTTCAACACTGGAACTATGTGAGTGTCACTGACTAAGGCCTCTTCTATGAGATTTTAATGTTCCTCTTCTTCTAGAGTAGCATTCAGGATCTAATAAATTTTCTTATTGACAGAAGTGGGTTCACTGATGAAAGTATTAATGGCATCATCTTTAGTTTCATCTTTAAAAGTTAAGGCCTTCCCTATCTTTAATAATGGTTGAATTCCCTCTTCTTCCTATGGCTCCATCCATAACAGAGCTTCAGCTTCTAAGCTCGGCTGAGTTGGAGGATAAAAAGTGAGGTTCTTTATCTCGGTTCCATCTGATATGGTCATAGACCCAGATCGACAGCTGATGCAAGCATATGCTGCAGCTAACTAGGGCCTTCCCATGATCAATGGGTGTCCACCTAGATGTGACTTAGGTTGTAAAACAAAGGAGTCAGCAGGATACTACCAAGAATCAACTGATATAATGAGATCGTCGAAGATTCCTTCAAGTTTAATAGTGGATATATTTTTTAGTTCTAAAACAGTAGGAGTTGGCCTTAGAATAGTGATCCCATGTTGTTTTACAGTTTCAATAGTCATAACGTTAGTTGCTCCTCCTAAGTCTACTAGTACATTGGGTATTTGTGTGTGCCCAATCTGCACAGTGACAGTGGGATTCCCAGGGTCATCATATTTAGCCAAGAGGGTTTTACACATTATTAATGTAGATAATTTCCCTATGACATGAACAGCGGGAGGATCCATGGGTTTCCTTCCTGGTTTTCTTGTACACAGATCCCGAACAATTTTGGCATAGATGGGTACGTCTTGAAGGGCTTGAAGGAGTGGAATCTTAACATAAATATTTTTTAACTCTCCTAAGAGGTTAAACTGAGGTTGTCCCACTACCTTTGGTAACATTAATCTTTTAGGGTAAGGTGGTTCCCTAATAAACTGTGTAGGTTGTGTGTCGACAAATGTGTCTTTCTGTGTCTCAGTCGTCATATTAGTAGGATTTTCAGCATCTTCAATAATGGGGTCTCTATATTGGGTAAATATTGTCGACTCGTCCCTTCTTCATGCATAGAGGATGGGACATCCTCAATGATCAAAGGCTCCACTACGTTTCCTGATCATAAGTGGATATCATTGCAGGGTACATGAGTAATGGAGTAAGCAGGCATGTTGACTCTTATTGACTGCTTTATTATTTGGGTTAGGGTTAGGTTGAGTAGGTAGCTAAGGTCGTATCGGCATATTGGGGACAACATTATTCTGGATTTGTAGCTACGATTGGTGATAAGGGTGAGGATATTGAGGAGGGTATGGTTGTTGAGGAAACGTTTGATGTGGAAGTTATGGAGAGGGTTGTTTGTGAGGAAACTGGTTCCCTGGATGGAAATTCCTCCATCCAAGAGACCAATGATTTTGTTGGTTTGGTGGCTATGGTGGCTAGGCCCAGGGATTCCAGGAGTTAAAATTTTGCATTGAAGGTTGAGAGGGGTACCATTGAGGATTAGAATAAGATGAAGAGAATGTGTATTCATATGCTGCATATTATTCCAATTATTCATGCTATTCAAAAATGGAAACAAGTCTGGAGTCATACCTTGATTTCGAGGCTTCCTGTTGATTGCATGGGTAGACCCAAGTTTACTATAATCAACCAACAACACCCCTAGCTCACTGGCCCTTTCGGTAACAGACCGCGAAGTGGTATGAAGTCTCACCCGAAGTGATTCTAATGGGTTGGCCAAGGACTCAAGTGTCTTGGACCAGGTTCCGTGGCGATCCTACTTGCGACTCGTAGACCTCCTAGCTGCGAGACCTCTCTTCCTGCGCGTCGCACAATCTCTTGCTTGCGACGCATGATCTGTTCCCTACACGTGGCTCTTCTAGCCACGACGTCTCTACCCTTACGCACGTCACATGGATTCTTCTCCCGTCACGCGACTTCTTCTTACCCCACAATATCTCCACTCTTACCGCATCGTCGTGCACCGTGCGACACACAACTCCTGCTCAACGCTAAGTCCTCAACCTACGGTATCACGCACCGCAGCTCCTCTGCCAGTGCGGTATCGCCTTCCTGTGATATCCTCCTCCCACGGCTCAATGCACTTAGCATTGCTCGTGTCGATGTGCAAGACTTAGTACTAAGACTGTTCTAGTGTGATTAATTGGCTATCTAAGACAAGCATAAATAAGTCCGCATACGACGTGCCAAGGAATTCAACTTATATTTACCTTCCTATAGTACTGTAATTGAATAACTCATTCATACATTAACTGTAAGCAAAATGCATAACATAACCTATAGATGCAGCAAGTAAACACAATACGCAAATCAACCACAGAACTCGTAAGTTTTACGTGGTTCGCCCCCAGGATGGGAGTTACATCCACAAAACTGTGCTTCTCTATTATAGCTCGGGGAAGGTGAAACACAGTTCTGCTGCACCTCATATGCAGCTCAAGATATTCTCTCTTAGATCTTTCTTCTTTACCTCTATATTATCACTCTTTACAATATACTCTTCCCTCTCAGTCGATCCTTGCGGATCGTTACATGTATGCTCTTATAAGCCAGCTACTGGTTACAGTAAGATTGCTTTCGCTAAAACCATAACCAGAGCTCGGATTTTACAACAGTCTAACTTATTCTTGGTGTCTATCTCAATCACGACTATCCAACTATCTAACCAACTATCCAACTAACCCCTTTACAATACAAAATTACATACATTTATAAGCAGCCCGAAGGTCTTGATTTTACAACACTGTGGGCCTGTCCCAACAGTAACCCAAAAACCCTAACTAGTGACAGTCGGTCCTCTCTATCCTTGAGGTAGCCGCTTCCCGTCACACCACAGCTCTCTGCAGTCTTCCATGCTTCCCGGCACTGATCATGGGTACTATGCACCGCTTCACCTTTCTGTCCTTCGTCTTCAATGCTTGAGCCTCGTTGCTCCTTCTTCTTTATGAGGGTTGCTGAGCCCTCCTGTCTTCCACCGCTGCCTTCAATGCAGTGGGTGAGCTCTCTCTTCTCGGTCGCTCGGGTACCGTTGCCTTTCTTGACTTTTCTATCTCAAAAGTCATGGTTTCCAGCTCTGCTCTACAGCTGGAAACGTGCTACGGCGTCGTAGCTTTGTCCTATCTTTTTTTCGCCAAAACTTATCTCTTCGCTAAACTAAGCAGCTTCTTCTGTAGCTGCGGGACCCTACTCCAACAGTCCCCTAACACTTACTTGTGGCTCGCCCTCGAGCCACTTCTAGCGGGCTTCTCCTGCCGTAGCTTCTCCTTCGCCTCCTGCGAAGTGCGTTGTAACTTGTCCCGAAGTCCAGCGACTTCATTATTCATCTCTTCGACACTCTCTCTGTAGTTTCTGTAAGTTAGTTCTCTGAGCTCTCTTATCCCTCCTTCACGTAGTCACGGGTTCGCTCCCGTCGCGCCTTCTACTTTATGGAACTTTCGAGTGTTTGAAAGGCCTTCCACAGATATCCTTTCCTCTTTATCTGGGTTAGAACTTTTATCACAAGGAAAATCTGTATCTTCCAGCCTTCTCAAACATTTCATTCAATCTGGAGTCTTGTATATGGAAGAGGGACAACCCATGAGTTCCGTTCCGAGAACAAGCCTTTGTCTGCGTTCCAGAACTCTACCATCTGCTGGGTTTGTTGTCCTCTTCCACTTCTCTTCTCTTCGAAGTGCTCCAGGTACGCATGCTGCCTCTGATCGTCAGATTTCTGTTGCGTTGCCTCTGCAATCTCTTGTTCTTCTCTTAGCTGATCAGATAGGTCAGCGACCTTCTCCCGTTGCTTTCTTTTTCTCATTCTTACTTTTCGGTTGGCGGGATATTTCTTCTCATCATTCTTCTGCTCTGCTTTCTTATCTTTAGTGATCGGCTCGGTGTTCTTCTTCTCCTTAGCAGAGATTTTGGTAACAACTTCTACTTCAAGTGCTTGATTGTTCATCCTTGGTGGCTCTCTGACCTATGATGCATCTAATTTCACAACCTTGGGTGGTGTCATCATGGCGGCGAGAAGGCCCCCATGATGAAACTGTTTCCATATGGCTTCCATGGGTTCGTCCATGGACAGAACCCTCTTAGCTGAATCTCCTGGCCGTGCAATGGCTTCGATATCTAGAAAGCACAGCGCTCTGCAACTGAATCAGTTCTGTACATGAGGAAAACTTAACTACTCATTCTATAGCTCTCGGGTTTTGCAACTGTACCCCTCCGACGTGAAGAACTTGTGCCTTTATGTCGAAGGCAGCAGTCCCGGCCGCAACGGTCGTCTCCGGTGATACCCGTGGGTTGCAATAATGACCCTGTCAAGGCCACACCCATTGTCTGATCCCCAATCAATGCTAAAATCTGATCAAATTTCCCTCGAAGCGTGTGTGTACAGGCGCCGGTCTCGTCGAATATTTACCAAATCTGGAAAAATTTATTATACTGTTGCCAAATCTACGGTAGGGGATACCGGTCATTTCTTCATTAACTATCTATCATACAGTGACTTGACTGGCCCACTGTCAGTTGCAAAACTGAGTATGTGGCACGAGGTAACATCGCACTGCCGCGATACGACTCCGCATTACCTGCGCAAAACAATACCACCTTCTTCTTCTTTTTTAAACCGCCCTGATGCGATTCCTCATTCTCAGAAAATATCTGCCGGTGTAGACTAGTTCCCGGTGTGATGCCTCCTTTAAACTACACTTGACATCTGCACCACCATAAACTGGCTAAGCTAGGGCTGAGAGGCAAGGTGGCTATCACTATAGAGCTTAAGCCTACTGCCATTAATCCATGTGGGAAGAAGCTCCCAGTTTAGCTGGCTGAGCTGAATGGCACCTCCCTTTGTAACTTGCTGTATCTGATATGGCCCCAGCCAATGCGTTTTGAACTTCCCTGGAAACTTAATGAATTTGCTGTCATAGAGGAGCACTAGGTCTCCAATCTGGAAAGTCTTATTCTTAATGTGTCTTTCATGCCAAGCTTTTTCTCATGCTTTCTGCACTTTCTGATGGAATTCGGCGATGAATATGTCTTCCTCTAAGGCAAGCAGCTGTGCTAACCTTTCCTCCACTATGTCTATATCAGTCATCCCGGTAATGTGAGCGATTCTTAAACTGGGAAGAATATACTCCATAGGCATAACAACCTCCTGCCCGTACACCAAGCTGAAAGGTGTGTGTCCCGTAAGTTTCTTGCATGTGGTTCTGTATGCCCATAATACAGCGTTAACTCTAAGATCCCAATCATTCCTTTGGCTATTGCAGATCTTAGTAAGAGCATTTTCTAGAATCTTATTGAAGGCCTCCACCGTACCATTAGCCTGTGGATGGTAGGGAGTGCTCTTATGGTGCTGAATCTTGAACTCTTCTGTCAAATCCTCAATGGTGTGGTTCAAGAAATGTGTGCCTTGATCACTCATTAAGATTACTGGACATCCAAATCTACTGATGATGTTTTCAAAAAGGAATTATGCGGCTGTAGCAGCATCACAATTTCTTACCGCTTTGGCCTTTGCCCATCTGGTGAGGTACTCTGTTCCCGTAATAATATATCTCACACCCGTGCGCTTTCCCGGTGGGTTGATAAGACCCACAAAATCTATAGCCCATTTGTCAAATGCGCGCAGCATGACCTACGGTCGCAGCAGCATTTCATCGCGTCGTGAGGGCTTTCCTACCCTTTGGCAGATATCGCGGCATCTACAAAAGTCCTTGGTGTCTTTATGTAATGTAGGCCACCATAGTCCTGCCTCCAGGATTTTCTACGCAGTCGGCTTTCCAGCGAAATGACCTCCTGCGATTCCTGAGTGTGCCTCTCTAAGAATAGCGTCTTTTTCATGCGGCATTACACATCTGCGTAGAACTTCATCCGGTCCTAACTTGTATAGGTATCCTGCAATGAGGGTGAAGTCTGCTGCTTTCACAACCAACTGCTTCTTTTGCTGCTCAGTGAACCCATCCGGTGCGAGTCCTGTAGTGAGGAATTGAATAATATCGGCATAGTAGTCGTCTGCGATCTGGACAGAGAACAACTGCGCATCGGGAAAGTTGTCTTCTAGGTTACTGGGCTCTTCTCCTGAGTCTATCCGTGACAGATGATCAGGTCCAGCATTCAGTCTTCCTGGTTTCACAATGATTTCAAAATCATACTCCTGGAAGAGGAGTAACCATCTGTAGATTCTCCCCCCTAACACTGGCTTATTGACTAGGTACATCAATGCGGAATGGTCAGTAAACATTTTGAACGAGGCTCCCAATAGATAGTGCCTGAATTTCTGCAGCGCATACACCATAGCTAAGCCTTCTCTTTCTGTTGTGGTGTAGTTCTTTTCTGCTGTTGATAGCTTTTTGCTGGAATAGGCGATGGGGTGGTCAATATCTCCTTCTCTTGGTTGTGTCAAGACGACTCCCAGTGCGATGCCTGATGCATCCACATGTACATGAAATGGCTTAGTCCAGTCTGGAAACACTAGGATAGGTGCTGTAACCATCTTCTCTTTAAGCGTGTCTAGACTCTGCTGACATTCCTCATTCCATAGGAATTTTACATCTTTCTTTATCAATTTCTCCATTGGTACTGTAATCTTTGCGTGGCCCTTGATGAACTTTCTGTAGTACCCGGTATGACCAAGTACTGTCCTCAGCTGTTTGACTGAGTTAGGTGCTGGAAGATTCACAATGATGGCAATCTTCGCGGGATCTACCATCAAGCCTTGTCTGCACACAATGTGACCCAACAAAATACCAAATGGTGCACAAAATATACATTTTTTCAAGTTTAGGGAAATCTGGTACTGCCTACATTTCTCTAACATCAGTCGTAAATCTCCTATGTGTTTATCGATTAGTCCAAATACAGTCCAGTCATCAAAATATACTTCTAAGAATTTATGGATGTATTCTTTAAATACAGCAACTACTACTCTAGAAAATATAGCTGGTGCATTCTGAAGACCAAAGGGCATTACCATATACTGAAACGAGCCCCATTCTATTGCAAAGGTGGTCTTAGATCGATCTTCTGGATGTATTCTGATCTGATGGTAGCCTAAAAAGCCGTCAGTGAAGGAGTAGACTTCCTGTCCTCCCACATTGTCTAATACCTCGTTAGTGAACGGTGTCGGAAATGGATCATGAAGTGATGCATCGTTGAGCTTGCGCAGATCGACACAGATTCTGATGTCACCTTTTGTTTTCTTCTCTTGCACAACCATGGGGCTAACCCATTCGCTTTCTTCTACCAGCTCAATGATGCCTACTGCTAGCATCTTATCAATCTCGTCCTTGACTTTTTCTTTGTAGCGCGGATTTAATCTATATGGGCGTTGTTTGACTGGTCTAGCGTCCTCCTTCAATGGTATCCTCATTACCCCCAGGTCTCCGACTATTCCCTTCATCTCTGTGAACTTGGTGGGAAATAGATCCTGATAGTCGTGTAACAAAATCTACGATCTGTCCAACTGTTTCATCGTTCCAATAGTCTCCAATAGAGGCAAACTTAGGTTCTGCATCTGTGCCAATATTGACCTTTTTAATCTTGATGGGCTCAGTGATTGCTGGAATCTCTAACTGTGGTCCCCCAACATCGCAAGTCCCTTCTGACTCTATAATGTTAGTATTGCGAGGATCCTCATCCGCCTCCTCTGATTCTGACGCAAAATTATAACATTCCAACGCCTTTTCTAGCTGGATAGCCCACTCGGGTTGAGCCTGTACTGAGGTGGTGCAATCCTCAAATATCTTGATCTTGATTATGTCTAGGGCCTGAGCAACACTTGGATGGTCTGATTCAAACGTGAAGGTGAGTAGGAAACTTTCTGTCATAAGTGACCATGTAGTCATCCCCTTCCGCAATTCGGTCTCTGTGTACCAGTTCCTTGGAACTGTGTCCAACGTGTGAACGAATCGGTGAACCCATTCTTCCTCGGGAACGCCCGACCAGCTCTGTTCACATGCCTAAATGTGTGTCCTGGGATCGGTTTCTCCTGTGTACTTCTGCTGGACATACTTTCTGTCGACGAAAAATCTGATTGTCATCAGTCTTTTAATAGCATCCCATGATGTGATATTCTCTTTATGCGCATACCACCATCTTGCAGGGGTGGCTCGTACTGCAAGGTCCATAGCTGGGATCCTCTGCTCGTAAGGGATCTGCTGCTCAAACTGCTCAAGGAAGTCTTGGATATCTGTTAGTCCATGATATGATGGAAGGTCGGTGATCTCCGCACCGATCCATTGCAGTGACTTGCTCATAAACGCACATCTGTGCACTGAGAATTCATAAAGTCTGTTCTGCCAGTTCTCTAGACCAACATCGAAATCCGATGCGCATGAACTGTCGCATCGCTAACTAATGTTCCCTTCTGCGGTTGGATTGATGTAGTCGTTCTAGTTCACAGTCATTTGGTAGAGGCTATCCATGTTATGTGCCTCCTCCTCTGCTCGTAAGGGTTCAATATATCTAGGACCCTGGAGGGGGTCCAGTGGCATGATGACCCGGATCTGCGCATCCTCAAAGGTCATTTGTCTTCTCTTTAGGTCGATGACAGCCTTGCTACCAATCACCCAATCAATACTTAATAATGCTGGATACGATCGACTGTCGCCAATGATTTCTATAACCTCAAAGTCCGCAAAACTGTGTACTCCGTCAATGTCAACTGGCACCTGTGGCAATCGACCTAATGGTGATACTCGCTGCTGGTTAGCTAATCTCAGGTGGATAGGCAATCTGATTAACTGAGGGATACCCATCTGTTGCCATGTCTGCTTGGTTAGAACATTCACCTCTGATCCTAGATCTAAAACGACCTCATTCATTTCAAATTCCCCAATCTGTGCTGTGAGCTTCATTTCTCTGCCGGTCCTTGCATGTCCTGTAATATTATGAACAGCGCGGTGTGCACTGTCTGAGATAGAAGGTTGCTGACACTGATCTATGATGCACTATAGCTGGCCGATGGATTTTTCATTTCTCAGGAGTTTCAAGCAACTGTGCAGGAAGGATTGTACACTTCCTTTCGGTTCATCCTCGTCGTATCTTCCCGATGTGGTAGCCTGCGGTATCTGTTCACTGCTATCGCCACAAGGTACTTGCTGCGATACGCCCCTAGACGGCGGTACCTGGGATCCGGATTGGGTAGGTTCATCAAAGGAAGCCTTGGCTTCATGAAATTTCTCTTTCTTCTTCTACTGGTTGAATGATGTTGCTTTACTAGGAGCTCTGCGTACCCACGGCTGAATTGCGGTCTTTCCGATATCCTACGATGTCCCACTGGTGGAAGCACCGCTTCAAGTCACAATGTTAACTTTTGGCCCTGGTTCCTCCAGTTCAGCAGCAATAAGCTGGATGTTCTGGTGTGCTGCTGTCTTAGGGTCTTTGATCTTAGCTATCAGGGTAGGACACTCTTCTATGGTATGATCATAAGATTTGCAGTAGTTACAAGTGGTGGTAGGGCTCAGACAGTCCCTAGCATAATGTCCTACAACTCCGCAGTTATAACAAGTGATTGGTCCACGACCTTGGCCAAAACCTCCTCCTCGGCCAAATCCTTATCCATGTGCAAAGCCTCCTCCACATCCTCGTCCTCTGAATCCTCCTCCACGGCCTCCGTAAGCCTGATCTGGCTGTGGTCCTGTTGCTTGACCCTACGTTTTTGAGTGGACTCTGTACACGTCATGTTTTCTATCTAACATGAGATCATAGGCTCGGCACTCCTGTTCATCATGTCCAACAGACTTGCAAAAGACACAGTATAGGTTATTAGGTGTCTGTACATACTTCTGAAGTAAAGGGCATTGCTGAGGTGGATGTCCTTGTGTTTTGCATATTTCACACCATGGCCCTTGGGTTTGTGGTAAAGGGTTAGGAGCCCCTGATGCTAAATATTCTGCAAATACTGGACAGTTGTCTTTGGTATGACCCTGTGCTTTGCATCGTAAGCACCATATGCCTTGCATAACCTCTTTCCCTTTCTCAAGTTCATGTATCTATAACGTGAGGTTGGCCAACTAGTTCTGTAGAGTTGTCATGCCTGCACTGGTTTCAGCTAATGGTGAAGCTTCCAACTTCATCGCCATCTCCAACGCGTCATCCTGCGTTTGGAGTTTCTGCTGCATTAGTGGCAATCTGATGTGAGGGAGCAGCGCTGCAATAAACCACTCCTTATGATGCTCCGGCGCAAATTCAAAGCTTACTTGGTCTATCAGGGCTTTGAATTTCTGGTCAAAGTCCCATACTGATTCTGATGGCAGCTGCTTAATATCCTTAAGCTCAGTTATACACTGAGATTCAGACTTAGGTTTCTTGAACTCTTTAATCATGGCGTTCTTGACCTGGGCAAGTGTTTTGGGTAATGTAGTATACTTTATATACCATGTTAAATCTCGGTCTCTGAGTGTGGTGACCAACTGTACAAGTTTAAGGTTATCATCATTGATTGTTTTAATGGTCCACATGGCTTCGCATAGGAACCAATGCTGTTCTGGGTCTTCTGCTCCTGTACCCTTAAAGGTAGGTAGCTTCATGTCATCTCCCATTCTATTTCTCTATGGTGGGTTCTGATTGACTGGACGACTACCACTCAGCGGTGTAGGTGAAGGTGATGTAGCAGGAGTAGGTACTGTCTATGAACTACTAGATGGAGTACCCACGGGATTATTCTGAGTCCCTGTTTGTTTCTATGGGGTATAGGGGTGGTAAGGGATACCCCCCTCTGGTTCTTCTGTGGTACTAAGACTCGGTTGCCTAATATTGTCTGAACTGTCTTCAAATGCAGGAGAGCTAAAATCTACTTTATATTTCTTTCCACTACGTGTTCGTCCGATGTCATCAAGATCACTTTCAAAGTCTTGTGACATTACTATCTTTACTTATTCATCTGAAACTAGGTCCATTGTTCCTTTTTCATATAGCAACATCTTAAGGGACAAGTTTAGAGATCTTAGGTACTTACCACGGTATCCTTTGAAGAAGTACCATTCAGCCTCACTGAAGCTCTTTCTCTAATCAACTGCAAATTCTGTAACAAATCCTTCTAACACACTTGTAAGCCAGAAGTCCACTGCTCTCATAATCGGATTGTCAAGGTTCTGCATGGTCTGAATCAGCTCCGGTGTCCAGACAATGTTTCTTTTCCTCTTGAATATGTTCCTATCTGTCAAATTTGATAACCAGTCGTAAAGCTCGTTTCCATAGGTTGCAAATAATATCGAATGTATGTCTGAAGCAATATGTTTTTCCGACCAGGCCTCTGTACTCAGTCTAGGACTCTGATTTTCTTTCTTGGTGAACTCCCTTAAGTTTGAATCTAGCCACTGGTGAAACTCTTCTCTAGTAGGATGCCAACAGAACATTAACTCCCAATCGTTCAAACTGGCAACGGAATCATTTGTTGATTGCATGGGCAGACCCGGGTTTACTATAATCAACCAACAACACCCCTAGCTCACTGGCCCTTTCGACATCAGACCGTGAAGTGGTCTGAAGTCTCACCCGAAGTGATTCTAATGGGTTGGCCAAGAACTCAAGTGTCTTGGACCAAGTTTCGTGGTGATCCTACTTGCGACTCGCAGACCTCCTGGCCACGAGACCTCTCTTCCTGCACATCGTGTGATCTCCTGCTCGCGACGCACAATCTGTTCCCTACACGTGGCTCTTCTAGCCACGACATCTCTACCCTTGCGCACGTCGCACGGATTCTTCTCCCATCGCGCGACTTCTTCTTACCCCACAATATCTCCACTCTTACCGCATCGCCATGCACCGTGCGACACACAACTCCTGCTCAACGCTAAGTCCTCAACCTATGGTATCGCGCACCACAGCTCCTTTGCCAGTGTGGTATCGCCTTCCTTCGATATCCTCCTCCCGCGGCTCAGCGCACTTAGTGTTGCTCGTGTCGACGTGCAATACTTAGTACTAAGACTGTTCTACTGTGATTAATTGGCTATCTAAGACAAGCATAAATAAGTCCGCATACGACGTGCCAATGAATTCAACTTATATTTATCTTCCTATAGTACTGTAACTGAATAACTCATTCATACATTAACTGTAAGCAAAATGCATAACATAACCTATAGATGCAGCAAGTAAACACAATACGCAAATCAACCATAGAACTCGTAAGTTTTACGTGGTTCGCCCCCAGGATGGGAGTTACATCCACAGAACTATGCTTCTCTATTATAGCTCAGGGAAGGTGAAACACAGTTCTGTTGCACCTCATATGCAGCTCAATATCTTCTCTCTTAGATCTTTCTTCTTTACCTCTATATTGTCACTCTTTACAATATACTCTTCCCTCTCAGTCGATCCTTGCGGATCGTTACATGTATGCTCTTATAAGCCAGCTACTGGTTACAGTAAGATTGCTTCCTCTAAAACCAGAACCAGAGCTCGGCTTTTACAACAGTCTAACTTATTCTTGGTGTCTATCTCAATAACGACTGTCCAACTATCTAACCAACTATCCAACTAACCCCTTTACAATACAAAATTACATACATTTATAAGCAGCCCGAAGGTCTTTCTTTTACAACACTGTGGGCCTGTCCCAACAGTAACCCAAAAACCCTAACTAGTGACAGTCGGTCCTCTCTGTCCTTGAGGTAGCCGCTTCCCGTCACACCACAGCTCTCTGCAGTCTTCCATGCTTCTCGGCACTGATCATGGGTACTATGCACCGCTTCACCTTTCTATCCTTCGTCTTCAATGCTTGAGCCTCGTTGCTCCTTCTTCTTTATGAGGGTTGCTGAGCCCTCATGTCTTCCACTGCTGCCTTCAATGCAGTGGGTGAGCTCTCTCTTCTCGGCCTCTCAGGTACCGTTGCCTTTCTTGACTTTTCTATCTCAAAAGTCATGGTTTCCGGCTCTACTCTATAGCTAGAAACGTGCTACGGCGTCGTAGCTCTGTCCTATATTTTTTCCGCCAAAAATTATCTCTCCGCTAAACTTAGCAGCTTCTTCTGTAGCTACGGGACCCTACTCCAACACTGCGAGGGCTTTTTCTGTGCAATAAAGTAAGCTGGTTCCACCTCTGGAGTTGATTCCTGCAGAACAGCCTTCATTTGAGGTAGTGATGGGCATTCTTTTGTATCATGGTTCAACACGCATAACTCACACACTTCTACCTTATCAAGTGGGCACTCCTTCATAGGGTGGTTCTTCCTACATCTAGGGAAAAATACACCTAGTGTGAGATCCCCTACTGCTTGTTTCTACTTTTCCCTTGGAACATATATCTCCGAGGAGATGAAGCTCATCATTTATGTTTTGAAATTTTCAAGAAAATTTCCTATCTCTGCACGGTTGGCTCCTCCATTAGATGAATTTTGCATTCTGTCGAAGTCATCACGCTCTAATTTGTCCCGTTTGTCCAATCTATTATTCTTGCAAGACCCCCTGGAATACCTTTTGCACAATTCCACGATCTTTTCAAAGGACTCCTTGGAGATATCCCCCTTTCCTAACAGGTTTAACATGTCTAGGCAATCATCCCTAATCCCATGAACTAGGATTATTTTGAGCACATCTAACCCCATATTAGTCTTTCCATCTCTCTGTACATTATATAAAATCCTTTCAATAAAATCTTCTAGACTTTCAACATCCTCATGTACCATTTTAAATAGTTCTTCTCTCTTATCCTTGGTATTTCAATACTCCTGATATTTCTCCAGGAACACCTGTTTCATCATGTCCCAGTTAGTGAGAGTTCTGCCTCCCAGGCTCATAAACCAACGTAATGCATTGTCCTTCAGAGTGGTAGGGAAAATTTTCAGCTTCTGTGCATTGGTGGTGTAGTCATACCTGCAACAGAGGATGTCGAATTCAAAAAGAAATTCGCCCATATCCTCTACTGCTTTTCCATAAAAGCGATGCAACACCGATGGCGATATATTTTTCATGGGGGCTATCCCTTCTGGGTGTTGAATTGGGAACCGAAGTGTAGCAATTGTCCCTTCAGGTGGGGAATTACCCTCATGATGATGATTTTCTCCCATTGCTTCTTCCTCTTCGGGATCGCGTCTGTTGCTCATATTTTCCTCTGTTTTATCCTCTTCGTCCTTCCACTGCTCATTTAATTTCTAATGGAACTGTGTCCACTCCTCTTCAGTCACAACCTTCTCGTTAATGTGATAGATCAAATCTTGATCATCTGATCCTGTAGTACTAACTTTGTCTTTCTCCATAGGGGTATCCAAGGGTGTTGTAGCTCCTTGTGCGTTCTCCACCGTAGATACTGATGTTGCCACTCCTGGGGTGACAGGGATTCTTCTGATAGGTGTTTCTTGATAGCAAGCCTCGGTAGAAGAATTGGTTCTATCAACTAGATCATCAATGAATGTTCTTCTCCCCAATGTTGGATTTCTCCCTCAGCCTCGACCACCTGAAACATTAGTGTTCTGTGGGGTTCTGGGATTTATAGGATGATCACGCTATACCCTTCTTGTATTCATGCAACCCAAATCATGCAAAATAAAAAAAATAAAGAGGAATGAATAAAAATAATTACTGGATGCAACTACAATAGTGTCTAATACTTATCCTCCCCGACAACGGCGCCAAAATGTTGGGCACCTTATATGCAAGTTAATTAAAACTGACATACAGATTGTTCAATATAAATTGTCCACCTAGGGAAGTCTCTTATTTCAAGGATAATATGCACTGTATATGCTTCAAACACTAGGTATTTGATGTTGTAAGTAAATGATCATACTTTCTTGTTCAACCACACTCATCCCTTAATCTAATTCACTTTCTCAAGAATACGATCACAAACACCTTCTTACAACTCTTAACCTAGAATTAAAAGATTCAGAAAATAGAATCTAGATTACTTGTGCAGAAAGTAAAATCCCTAATTACCAAACCATCTAAAAATACATCCAACTATCTTGATTCAGTTATTTTAGAAATTCAAAGTACATGAATTAAATTCAATTATTCTAGAAGTTCAAAGTACAGGAATCAAATTCTACAATTATAAATGCGAAGGAACAAACTGCAAAGATCTAAAGAAAACATCAATTGAAAGAGCTAGGGGTGAACAAGGCTGTTACAGCTATCACACAGTTGCATAAAAGACAGTTAACCTATACAGTCGACTGACACACCACACCACTGCAGTTTTACAAGAGATGCAATTACTGATCATTCCATTGACACACAGCAATCGGTAATTATTCTAGCTTACTGTAAATAAATAAAGTTATCACAAAATCACACAATAGAATAAATGAAATACCTAATTAACTCAACAATCCCTGTGGGAAGGCGGGCCCAGCCTTCACACAGAAATGCTGGAAGTAACACGCGTTAAAACACCGAGATATGAAGAATCAAACTCCTTGTATTAAAAATGGCAGCTGAGCACACAACCTTAGTCACAACTGAAACAATAATTTGGTTAAAAGTTCAACCCTTGGCTCGGAATAGTTCCCAATATTTATACAATTACAATCATAACATATTCCTACTATTATCGGGCAGCCATGAAGATCTCTGATCTTTAGGCTACCCTAATTACGATGAGTTGTTACAATCGTGGCAAGATGAGAGAAGAAAATACAGGAAAGATGTTATTCGAGCCAGAAATAATGATCATGATTAATTGAGAAGATACTCTGTGGATTGCAACTAATTTTGAGCAGCGACGCACTATTGCCTCCAAATCTGTCACAGTCTGTTGCAGCTACCCTTGTACAACTCACGTGGAATAATACCCTTGGACCGTGTTCTTTGTGCAACAATGGAATGGATGGAAATCAACTCAGCAATGAATGTCCATCCCTCATTTGGCATGTTCATCCCACTACACCTGTATTCTTTACATCTTGAATTATCTTTATAAAACCACCATATGTTAGCATAATTTAAGATGTAAAGCCCTGATTACCACAATCCTAAGCATTAATAAAATATGACAATGATTAACCATACCTACATGACTTGAGGGACCACGTGAAGGAAAAACATCTGTTTGGTATGCATAATAGAGTAGGATAAGGAAAAAAGAGGTAAATAAAGGTGGTCAAAAAGGGGTCATTTCTGAGCCCAACAATTCCAACCTCTACTATAAAGTTAAGGATGATGGGATTATGATATTACTACTATATGTAGATAATCTATTCTTGACAGGTGAAGATAAGCCCATCATCGAATGTAAGAAGAAGCTTGTTGTGGATTTTGAGCTAAAATACCATGGAATGATGTATTACTTTCTAGGTCTTGAAGTATGGCACTATCTAGATGATTTTTTCCTAAACCAAGGAAAATATGTAGTAGAAATCCTAAAGATATTTGGAATGATAGATTGCAAGGTTATTCCTACTCCGATGACAACAACCTTGACATTATTGAATGTTGATACTTTAGAAGCAGTTGATGCCACCTTATACAGATAGATTATTGGTTCTCTGATGTACTTAACCAATACAAGACCATATATATGTTTTTCTATAAACACCCTAAGTTAGTATATGGTTAATCCAAAACATATTCACCTAATTGGAGAAAAACATGTAATGAGGTATCTAAAGAGGTCTTTATATTATGGTCTTAGATATGCATCAAGTGGTGAGATAATATTGCATGAATTTACATATTCAGATTGGGCAGGAAGTGCCAAAGATAGAAAAATAACTTCATGATGTTGCTTTATTCTGGGATCATACATGATCTCCTGGTTCAGTAGAAAGAAGACCAGTATTGCACTTAGCACGACAGAGGCTGAATACATTGCAGCATGTTCATCTAGTAGCGATTTATGTTTATGGTGATGAAGATGCTCCAGCATCTCTATGATGGTAATGTACATGATGATCTAGGATTATAGATGATTTAGTTTTTAGCACTAACATGCTAATGGGGTTCTTGTTGATGTCTCAATATTTATATACTGATGTTGCAAATGATGTTTTAGTATTTATATACTGATGTTGCATATGATGTTTCAGCATCTATATATTGATGTTGCAAGTGATGTTTCAGTATCTATATACTAACGTTGTAGATGATGTTTCAGTATTTACATACTGATACTACAAACGATGTTTCAGTATCTACTGATGTTGCAGATGATGTTTCAGTATTTACATAATGATGTTGTAGATCATGTTTCAGTATTCAAATACTAATGTCACAGGAGATGATCCAGTATCCATATAATGATGTGATAGAAGATGATCCAATATTCACATGCTGATGTGACAGAACATGATTCAGTATTCACATACTAATACTATAGAAAATGATCTAGAAGATGATTTAGTATCCATATACTAATGTGATAGAATATGATTCAGTGTGTATAAAAGATGATTCAGTGTTCACATACTAAGATTGCAGAAGATGATCCAGCTAAGATCGATGATGAAGATGTATGATGGTGTTCCAAAACTTCCTATGACATATAGAGACTCACCAGTCAAGTGTACAATTGTGGTAGCAGTTTCGACCTGGGTTGAATACCTTCCAAATTAAGAGGGACTGTTAAAGTATTGTAACTTCAGAAGATATTCCATATGTATTGATTTTGTTCCTCTCGATAGGAGATGAATTTGGTCATGTAAGAGTCGTTGAAATAATAAATGTTAACCTTCAGATGGAAGTTGATTCAATAGTACCCAAGTGTCATTATAATAAATATTAGTTTTGGTGTCTTGCTAGACAAGTCGGCCCTGTCAGTTAGATAATTCGGCCCTGTTAGGTCATAGGTCAAGTCAACTAAAGAATATAAATAGGAAGGTGCTCCCCTTCATTTTTACACACTCACTCAAGCAAGTTTTACAAGAGAGACAAGAACAAGTACACCAGAAAGAAGAGAGAAGCAGTTATCTGTGTTTTACACTGCTCTGGTTGAGTTCTATACTGAGGAAGTTTTGTGGGGTTTTCTACCTTGTGGTTTCCCCAAGGAAAATCTTTGTTTTCATATGTTTCTATGATTTTTGTTCTTTCAGTGATCCTACTAGTGATAATTTGCTTTAATAAATCATCTAATAAAATAAAGAAAACATAACAATGTTGGGATCATAGTTGGTTTTGCAGGGAATCGGATGCATATCGGATGGTTTAGTTTTCAATTTACAAACTAATTGTAGATGTGATTTTTAGTATGAGTTGGTCGTGTTACTTTGTATGCATTTTTATTCTTTATTGAATGGATGTAGGTTTTAGATTCATATTTTTTCCATTGAGCAATGTAAAACTATTAATGAAAGTGTTGTAGATTGGATTTACGGAAGTGTCTTAATTTGTATAGTTCATTTGTTGGAAATTTTGAAATTGTGATTATTTGCAATATTTTCATAAATTTTATTTATAAGTGTTATTGGGATAATTATGGTCACCCAAGAATTTTTTAATTGTGCTAATGTACAAGTTTAATAAGAATGTAAATCTGGTTTAATTTTCATGCTTGCATGATTGTGCATGTACAGGAGTAATGGAAGGATTATAATTGCATTTTAAAATTTTCACAATTTTATTTGCAAATTTGAATGTTTATTTTTATTGGTTTGATTCCATGATGTTTGAAGCCTTAGAAATGTTATTCATTGTGATTTGACTCAATTCCACTTCCCTCCTGGTCATTTGGCGCCTTTGGCCTTAGTTTTGGGGTCCAGTATGTTACATACAAGAACTTATGCAACTAAAATTTTCATGCTCTTCAAATCTATTAAGTTAGATGGATATCAAGTGAGGAAATCATTGAAATTTTGTATGTATTGATAGCTATTATATTGACTTTGTGGAAAAATGACATGAAGGACTCATGGTCTGATAAGGTAAGGACATTTTCAGTACAATTTTGTTTACATATGATTGAAAATATAGTGTGTGGACTAAATAAGTTGAACAATAAATTCTAAGAAGATAATGTTGATATTACCTCTTTAGGGGAAGCCATAAATGTTACAATAAATACTTTAAAAGGGTGGTTGTTAAAAAGTGAGTAATTTGCAGATGGCACATATTACTTATCTAAATTTTTAGATGCCTCTAACTTTTCTTATATAGAGATTTGTGATAAAGATGGACTTGTTCATAGAAATGTATTTTTTAAGGATTCAAATAGTATACCTAAGTATAGTATTCTAGGACATTATTTTGGATTGAAAAAATCATACATGTAGATATGCATAATTTACCACTAAAATTTGTAAAATGTGAGGAATATTATAAAAAAAACACATATTTTGTGTAAATATAGGTGACTTTTTAGAGTTAAAATGACCAATTAATGATTTTTTTTAAACCATAAAAATAAAGAATTGGCTAAATTCCACCCCTAAAAATTACCCTATTTCATAGGAACAAATTATGATTTGTAGCAATTATGCATGCATATGGTGATTATGTTGATACACAAAAACAATTATGTAAGCCTTGCACTGAAGGTTTGGAAGGGAGTTGCAAATAACTTGTAAAATATTACATTCAAGCTCTTGTAGAGAGTTTGAATGGAATATTCCTAGATCTTTATTTTTCCAACTATGCAATTTTGTTTAGTCCTTGTCATTATTTACTGTATGTTCATGGAAAAGAACATAATTCAAAGCATTTGCTTGAAAACAATTTTTGAACATGTACAACATACTTTATGTGAGAGGGGATAAAGCAAACAAGATTTATTTTGTTGCTTGTTTAAAAGAGTTGCATGCATTTGTTGATACTCTTTGGGTTAATTGTGAGGGATCATCCATGGAAGATGCTTGGATATTTTTTTGTATCATAGAGTTGCATGTACAAATTTTCCTAACATGTTAAAGTTATGAAAGGAAATGCTTACTATTCTTGCAAGTGCAGTGTCATGTGAGAGGAGATTATTTAGGAAAAACATAAGGATGTGCCGAGAATAAAATTATCATTGGATGCATTAGATGTCTTGATGTGAGTGTTGCTAATAGAGCTTGTTTAATTAATGATGGAATGAGATAGGGTATATAAAATATGAAAATAAGTTAAGCATTCTTAAATATTTAAGTTGTTTTCTTTTACGTTTACGCATGTAATGGTGTTGTGTCTTGACAAATAGATATTTTGCGACACTATCTAATATTTAGTTCATATGGATGATGATATTCAATATAATTCTTGAACATTTTCTCAACATTATATATTTTGTTTGAAACACATCACATAATTAGTGTTCCATTAATTTTTAAAGCTTGCATGAGTGACATTGAAGTGACTTCAATGAAAAACAGGATATGGGTACTTCTATTTCTATTAAGTTAAATTTTATTATCTAAATTAATTGCATATTTGAGTTATAAACTATATAAAGATTATTTCCATTACTTACTAACAATTCAGGTATGAAATATCTAACAAAATTGTTAGTAGTTTTATGTGTAGGTAACTTGATTGAAATAGGATTAGAATTTCCATTATTGGCACCTTTATTTAATAAGTTTATTTGTGCTCAACTTAGACTCCATGTGTAAAGTGATGCGGGGGCATATAGGGGGAAAAGCTTACTTGGCGAAAACTAGGCTCCTTGGTCAATGGTATACCCAATTCTGACATGCAATCTTAAATTCTACCATCACATACAAACAATATCGAATTCCTTTAAATGAAACCATCTTGCATTGACTCCAATGCCCTGGATAAGGGATAGCTAATGGAAAACCCACAACCTCCATAAGCCATATTACATGAAAAGTATATATTCTGCGGATGACTTTCAGATAGGCTAACAATGTAATACATATGCCTTTGATCATACATTGATAAAAAAATCACCAGATTCTAAAGCACAAACATCATGTCATCATATCCCATGACAAGAAGAAACCCATATTGTGCAAATAGAGATATGTCGTGGAACCCTGGTTTCTCATATTTAATCTCAATAATTGATCTCAAACCCTACAGGTTTGCAATTTTGATGCGAGAGTATTTTTTAATTCCTTTCCCTAAGTTTTTGTAATAATTTCTAGAGATTGCTAGGATGTAACATAGAAGGAAATTGTCCCCTAAAATTTCCATGTGATGTAACAAAGTTGTTAATTTAGTATATAGTTGAGTGATCCTAGGAGTAGGAGTAGGTCGAGTTATTTTTTATTTTCCTAAGTTCAAAGGATACAAATCCACAATTTAGGGCCTTGACATTATCTTTCCTAACCATGTGTATAAATAAATCCTATGCCACATGAAAATAGTGAGGAGGGAATAAGGATTGTGTGTATGAAGTAGAATTGCAAAATTCTTGAACTAATAGATTTTGCGTATTATTCTCGTTCCTCAATCTTAAACTTCTTATTCATTTTTGTGGATGGGAGAGAGACTTCAACCATTATTTTTGTTTTAATTAGCTTGTAAATTCTAGCTTTGAATTCTTTTTGACACTTAACCAAATTTATGGTTGAATAGAGTTTTGGAGAACATGTGCTTCAAATCAATAGATGGTGAACTCGATGGACCAATGAACTTAGTTGTATATTTTAATGTGAAAAGGAGCCATTAATTTCCATTGTTGAAGATTTATAATACTTGACAAAGGGAGAAAATCATGCGAGTGAGGTGAACCTACAACCCTTAAGTGTTAGAGAAGAATCCAAGCAAAGGACCATTGATGAATTGTAGGTGGTCTAGAACTGAAGAAAAAGAAGAATAGAAGACTAATTGACTCCAACATCTTAGCGAATTATGGGCATGAAAATCAGACTCGTGGGTTTCCTGAATCAAATTAAGATATTGTTGTAGCAATGAGGCATGAGTAGTTTGGATCATTAAACCCTATTCAAACATTCTATTGAAACCTTATTATTTATAGATGATAGGGTTATGATTTGAGCTTGCAATTGCTTTTGAATAGAATTTAACCTCCATTTATTTCGAGTAGAGATAGAACCATGATTTTTGGCATTCATAACCTATACATGTGTTTTTTTTATCTTTTGTGTAAGACTTCTAGAAGGGAAACAAAATCTAACCAGCATAGATCCATCTTAAACGTGGCTCTACCAAGCACCGATAAGGATCAAATATCTCTAGGTGCAAACCATTTCCCCTCTATCGAATCTAATACTCACTCACTTTGTCCTTAAAATCAAGTCTTCAACATAATGTGTGTAGTTGAAAGGCAGGTTGCCATGGATTATCATTCTACGGGGTATCCATGCACATTATTGCACACTACCATGGATGATACACTAAGGGTTATCACTTCATATATTTGATCAAGTGCAGGTAATTTTGTTGGTAATTAATATCATATTCTTATGGCAGTGTATTAATACTCTTATTGCCTATGCAAATAATTTTTTTACCTTCGCAGCAAATTAGTTCCATATCCCCACAAATTAATTGTTGCAGTGGATGGATCATGTATTTATGCATATTCTTGTAGTCTTTCAAGCATAAGAAATGGCAATGTTGTTGCAATCGAGAGGAGAGGTAATGTTTGTATTAGGTCATGAATTCTCTATATCCTTGAGGTATTAATCCATATTGTTATAGTGTGTGCATCCACTAAAAATGATAATGATAATATTGTTGCAATGAATTGACAGGTTATATTCAATCATCTTGATAGCTACATAAATCATGTATTATTTAAGTTACATAGTTAGTTGATATATTTTTCAGTGCAAGAAAATATTATTTGCATCTTTTTTTAGTGAGAGGAAATGAAGAATATATTTAAACCATTTTAAAAACCCTATCTCTAGTTTCAACATGATAGCAATGTCTGAATATAATTATAATATTTGAATGTTTTAAAATTTATAGTTAAATATTAAGTTGTTATTACAAGAGATTTAAGAGAAAGTATTTAGATGAGATTTCAGTATTTTTGTATATGATTGTGATGAGTGAATGATAAGAGGTTGAGTAGTTAGTGTGATAGAGGGACTTGAAATGTGAAATTTTAGAACTCTAGAGTGAAGCATATTAATTATTGAGCATGATTTACAATAACAATCAATATTTTTAAATAAAAAATATATTTTTAAAAGTTTAAAAAATAACCACAATACTATTTATTACCTCTTAAATATATTTTGAAAATTTTGAAAATATCCAAAAAATGATTAATGTGATTTAGTTAGAATCTGGTCATTAAATTTAACCTAAAGCAATTTTTTTTATAGCTTTAGTTTAATGTCATGTTAGTTTTAAAATGTGATAATGTGAAAATAACAACCTCTAGAAATTTTACATGTGCATATAAAATTTTAATAAGAGCCTAATCTTATTAATGATATGAATTAATGAAAAAAAAATGGTAACAACTATGTGAAAAACAAACATTCATTGGATTTATTGAAAAAAGAAAACAACATTGTCTTAAAACAATATCATTTTTTTCCAAAGCAAATAAATTTATGCATGAAACATAAGTGGGTGTTTAAATTGGGCAATAACAGAAATAGAATTAATAATAAATTTAAAAACAAATATTGTCTTCATTAAAACAAATATTATGAAACCATAGTTTTTTACTCTTTAACCATCTAAAACGTTTTTAAACTATATTATTATTTTTACAGAAACATATTTGGTAAATGAATAATATGAAACCATATAAAGTGAATATTAAACTTGAAGAAATAATATTATATTTTAAAACATGATTTAATATTAATTTTTTGAACTTAACACTATAAGAGTTTTATGTTTTAAAAGAAAGTTGAAGTAAAGATTGTGGTTGATGCGAATTTGTTTTTGCAGAATAATTAATAACAACATCAATGAATATATTGTAAATGCAATAATAAAGATTTCAAAATCTTAAGCGTGTTGAGGAAATATGAACCTCAACGGGCTTCATATATGAATTTATAATTGGATCTATTTTTTTATTATGTTGATATTTATTTTATTTTTATCAAGCTTACTAATTTTTGGGTATATTCAAATTATTTTCTTCTATTTTTTTATTTTTATTGGAGGAGATTACAGGCCTCCAAGGAGTTACACATCCCCCAATGAAACTTAAAGAACAATATTATATTATAAAACTTAAAGAATAATATTATATTTAAAAATTTGGTTTAAAACAAAAATTGTGGTTGATGCAAATTATTTTTGCTAAATAATTAATAAGAAAAACAACTAATATATTGTAATTGCAATAGTAAAGATTTAGTTTGAGTTAATATTTCATTTTTAATTTGTGTTTAATACAATGAAATTTCTTTATCAATAATAAAGTTTATGCAATTTTTTTAAAGAAAAGTTTTATGTGATTTAATTAGTTATTTTTCTACTATGCTTTGATATTTATTTTATTTTTATAAGAAGACCAATTTTTGGGTATATTTAATTATTTTCTTTTATTTTTTATTTCACGGAAGGAGTTACACATCCTCCCCTTAGTGGGATGTAGAATGCGCCTCTCGACACAAATATATTTTTCAAAGCCCAAATATTTTGATATAAAAAACATGGATACTGTATATGCTACTTGAAACTCTTGGGGTCACAAAGATGTAGGAAGAATAAACATAACCGGTATGTAAGTTAAACAAAAAGGAGACAAAAGTTATTAGTTTTTACAAAGTTTACTCTCAATTCACATCAAATTTCATAATTGCAACCACAACCTCTCTTTTCAATCCACTACCATATTCACCATTTACCCACTACTCACAATATCCTCTTTCTCTAATAGCATGTGATCTTAATAAATTTAGATTAGATCCCTTTTTGCTCTGTTGTGACTCTTTGTACCATAGTTTGTTGCCACAAAATTTTAGTTTAATTCCATTTGAGGACGAATTCATGCGTACAGGGGCAGTATCCACAAACATCAGATCACGGGTTCGATTCCACTCCATGTAAAATCTATATAGGTCATGGATAAACCACTGGCATCATTGACAGTGAATTTAAGTTTTATTGATTGTGAATTTTGCCCATTTGACAGGCTCCCCTTCCGAGAGAAAGTCTGTCTAGTAAATAAAGATTGTCGTAAATTTCAGTCTCATTGTAATTACTCAAACCGCAATTAGCGACCTATATACCAACTTACCAAGTAGTGGCTTTTTTATATATATTTCAGTACAACATTAGGAATCTGTACTTTCATAGAAGGGCAGAATTAATTATTAAACACTAAAAAGGAGGGAACCATCATAATTGAACCATAAAATTTTGACCCATGGGTAAAGAATGAACTAGATTGTTGGTCAGGAAAAAGAAGCTTTCGAGACAACTTTGCATGGGGAAATGATGACATTATGAAAGAGTTTAAAGGAACTATGGCCCAAGTGCCTCCATCATCATTGAAGATTATATGAAATTTAAAGCATTGCACAATGAATAGCTCGCTATAGAGCTTGGGGCCTCTTAGTATTTCTCAGATCCAATAAAGGTACATTGACCCTCTTTAACGGATCTATAAGTTCTTTATCTCTCAAGGAATAGTTTGTAGGCTTTGAGTTCAAGAAGCAGCAATAGTCCTTTTGGGACAGTATTAGTGGGTCTAATGGTTAAGAGCTTGTGTTTCTTCTTAGAAGGTTACAGGTTCAAATCTAGAGGGGATAGTGTATGTACACCTATGTAGGCTTTAGCAGGTACAAACTTGATTCATTGAACAATGAAAAAATCCCAAGAAGGACATGGAAAAAAAATACTTTATTTAATGAATCAAGACGTTAAGTGGATTACATAAAAATAAAGTGAGACAAAACGATGAACCCTAATATATCCTCGAATTATACCAGAGTTTTGGTATTACTAAAAGTGATATTTGAAGAGAAAAGAGCAGCAACGTTGTTTTGTATATGAAGTAGTATTTATGTTGTATTATATAAAAGGGTTTTATATTTATAAAGAGGTTTTTGGTTACTCCTAAGAATAAGATCAATATTTTCAGCAGTGAAGTCTGTGTTATGGGTAAAATAAAAATTAAACCAATCAAGAGATCTCAAACAAATCGCAAGAGAGAACGAAGCACAGAGGAAGCGTATTTATGTATGGTGAGGTTCTAACCTGAGTAGAGGAGCACATAAATCAATAAGATGAGATGATAAAGAATAGGAGAAATATAGAGTGTGTATAGCTATGGAACAGATCAATGAAGCTGAAGAGAATAACAAGCTCAATGAAGATGAATAGATAGATGAAATATTGAAAAAATCAATGTCCATTTTGCCATATTTCTAAGGTATGAATTATGAACTTTGGGAAATTAAACTTGGAAGATTTACCTTGTTGAGTACATTTATGGCATATTGTTCAAAAAGATTTTGCAAATTCTCATGATAAAAGAAAAAGTGAAATAGTAAGATGCCTTATTTTGTCACTGGTGAATGACAATGTCAATGTTTTTTCTACATTTTTACATGAATTTGATCTAATAGATCTAATAAACAAAAAATAATAATTTTGAAATAATTTTTAGATGCTCTACAGATGAAGTACAATAAAAGGGGACGAAACATAAACCCTTTACAACATATTGGTGTATTAGAAGAAGTTTCTATGTCTTAACCAAAGAAAGATAAAGAAGACAAAAGAAAGTTGAAGAACTCCTTTGTAAAGCATAGGAGAAGATTGAAGTCCTTTTGTGTGCAACAGAGCATAGACATAAAGAAGGTGATTCCCGCTATGTAGATACACTAATAGATAATGTAGATACACTAATGGATAATGAAGTTGCAGTTGAAGCTATCAATGTAGCATTCTCTGATGGTTGTAGGTGAAACTACCAATGAAGCTACCACTAATTTGGTAAACCCAAAAATGCCTATTGTTGATGAAAAACTTTGGTGAACCCAACAATGTCTATTGCTAATGAATAAATTCCAATGAAGCAGTATACGTTGATGAAGTGGATCCAAAATATAATGGTGTAAATACCATTGTGTAAGTGGATGATGAAGACAAAGATGGTAATGTTGAGGCAAAGGAAACTATATGATAGAAGTTTCACGTGGAACATTTGAAGTTACAGAAGTTGAAGAAATAAAAGAGAAAGATGAATACTTTGAAGAAACAAAATTTGACATTTACTGAGGATTGGATTGAAAATCCAGAAGAACTTGAAGATGACAATATACTTTCTAAGATAGAGGGATATATAACTAAATTTGTAGAAGAATCAAATGATAAAGGAAGAAGATGAAACATCCCAATTAATGGACAATATAAAGGATAAGGAAGTTGTGCCATGGGACATAGTTGATTTTACTAATGGTTTATTTTACATTGCATATATAGAAGATGGAGAATGCATCCGTGTTGAAGATGTAGTAGAAGAAAATTCAAAGAAAATGACATGAATTTTGAATATCTCTTTGATAACATATTCTTGAGATGTGTTGAAGAGTGTAATCTCACCTGTAGTTAAGTTAGTGAGTTAGGTAACCCACGGTATTTACTCACCTATGGTATTCGCCTATAGTATTGTTGTTTTCTATTTCCTATTTAATATGTTCTTAATAATAAGAAGGTAATTATATGCCCATAGTGCTTTTGTTGCTATTCTATTCTTTCACATGGTATCAAAGCTTACGGCCTAATCTATCCATTGCTGGGGTAAGCATTTTCACAGAGTGGAAAGCACTCTATGGAGCTATTGCCTATGGAGCTACGACACTCTATTTTTATTTTTATTTCAGATCTGAATTTTATTTTCTCTCGTGATTTGCAAAAAATCATTTTTTGCAGTGATTTAAAAAAAATGTGAAGATCTCGGTCTGTTTTTTTTTATTGGTTAGGATATTGTTTTTATATTCACCAGATCTGCCTTCAACTGAAATGCTCGGAATCCATCTGGCTGAACAGATTTGGATCTGCAATCTTCATGGTTCAGCAGGCAACTAGAACCCATTTTTTGTTTTTTGGACAGTCTGATCGGATCGCAAGCTCCAGGGAAATTTGAGATCTGAAATCCCAATTGCACAGAACGTTCATTGTGCTGGGCAATTTTTTTATTGTGCTGATGAGATTCACTGGCCTGAGAAAGACATGAAAATAACTTACTGGAGTGAAGAAGGATGGCAGTAGAGGACAATCAATTTTTATTTTTTGAAGGACGCATCCCATCCAACCACCCATGGCATCATTACTTTTTTCACGGAGCAATACCTAGGTTTTCCACCGCTCTTCTACCACACTGAGAAAGCGGTGCCATAGCTCATATTATGAACTGAAGAGGCAAGAAGCAGTACCACCGCTCTGTTTGTGTTAAGAGAAAGCGGTGAACTACTGGCTCTTGCACCAATTCCTGGGACTGTGCTGCCCCACCGCTCATTGCTCGATCACTTGGAGCAATGCATTTTTTTCTTTTAAGCAACATAATCCCTTGCTTTGCCTTTTTTTTCCTCACCTATGGTGCTTCTGTTGCTTCATTTTATTATTTCACAAGATGGAATTTTGAAGAGATTCTATTCTAGTTACTGAGTTGTGATAAAAATCATCAGTATGTCACACTATTAGAAAAACAAGATTCAACATTTGAATGATAACTAGAAGGTTGAAGAAAATTATAAAGATGAGGGTGATGATAGAAGATTAGAGAAATTGAAGAAAATAATGAAGATGAAAAAAGAGGTAAAGATAAAAAAAGTTAAAGTATTCACAGTTCAAGGTTTAGAATTGACCAAAGTGGAAATAACACAACCAAGTTGTAAACCTGCCTAAGACATACCAACAAGCATTTGCATATCTCATATTTTTAATTTTAGTAGTATTAGAGTATCATACCTAAAAGGCAGTGTTAATAAATAATGTAACCCTTCATATTATGAGGGAGTGTTAGAAGTAGTAATCTCTTAGTTTGTGTTAGTTACTTTCAATTATTTAGCTTTGAGATCACTTATAGCTGGTATTGGCTTGAACTATTAAAACATGTAAAATATATATACCATGGTATATGGTGTAATAAGAGTTGAGCAGTTCAGTTGTGGTGTATGGTGTAATAAGAGTTGAGTAGTTCAGTTGTTTTTGTTCAAAACTCTCTTGTTTTGTCTATGCCCGTATTTCAACACAATGTTGACGATGTTCATCCTTCATCCATAGGAGCATTGGCAATCACTTTTGCACAGTTATCCAATGCAAAGTTGAGAAATATGCACACTGATTCATGGAGAGAGACAGAGACGGCTAGTTTGAAAGAAAAACTAAGAACCCATAATGTAAAGGCCAAGAGAGACAACTTTGATCAGGAAGCCATTACACTGTAAGAGAAACTTATAACATTGGTACCTGACTATTTTAATAAGATAATTAATAGCCTTCACATGTTTCGAGATGCAGTAAGAGATTTAATCTAGCAAGTTGATGAGGATATGAATGAAGTTAGTCGGTGATAGTCTCAACTCATGTAATCCATACAGTGGTTACAAGAACTTGGCTTTCAATATGTGCTTTACCAAGATTTAGAATCTAATTTCAGAAGTTATTAATTAGGAACACTAATAAAATGGTCATGATGCACTATTACAATACCATACTCTCGGCATTCTGAAACCACTTATGGGAAAAGAATGTGCCTAACCTAGGATCTTCCTTGCAGACCCTTTTTGAATTTGAAAGATCTAATTTACGAATAGGTATACTTCTATGGGACCCTAAAAAGAAGATCAATATTTCTCCATTTTCATAGCTAATCGAAGACATGAATAATCACATTATCTTTTTTTAGAGAAAGATTATAAATAATGAATCTGATTACTTATTTTCAGCCTCTACCCAAACCCACCCTTTTAAACTTTTCCATCCAAGACACTCATCCCTCACCCACTGTTCATTTTCTATGAAGAAAGTCATGATGTATACACTTGTGAGATTTTGAAACTGGCCAAAGATCGTTTTGCATGGTAATAAACCTATGTTTACCGCAGCCACCCTTGATTGAGTTGATTTAAATGGAAATATTCTTGTTGTTACAACTAGAAATTGGTGTTTTAGGCTCGTTCAATCAAACTCAAATCATTCCCCAACACTAAAATATATGTTGTAGATAATTTGAAATTCTTCCACCTCTGTGAAAATGAACTAAGTTGATGAGTTATTTCCCTATAAATCGTTAATGATTAAGTGTTTATTACTCTCAGGTCTCAAAAAAATAAAATATTACAAAAGCCTTGGATAACCCAAAAAATAGTTCCCTCATGTACAAAATAATGTTTTTTCCTCCAGTGATTTTTAATCGTGAGGCTTATGGCCCACACGATTCACAAACATGGAATCTATGCAAAATCATTTGATTTTTTCTATTATCTTATGCTATATTAGGCTATGCAGCATTAGTAGCTCCAATGGAGTGTCCACTCACAATTATTTCTCATAGAGTCCTGCAATCATCAACGGCTTTGCTTCGGCCTTTTAAAGGATGTGGTACATTCCTGCAATCATCAATGGCTTTGTTTTAGACTTTCAAAGGATGTGGGTGGAGCTTTGGATCGATTCACTATTCTACCTTGAATGCCCAACATTGTGTTCTTCCAGTAATATTCATGCTATTTATGTAGTTAGGAAGTGTTCCCATGATGCAATACACCAATCAATTAACTCTCCAATAATGTAATGGTAACTTTGCTCTACTTTTTTTTAAACCAGAAATATTAGCCTCTGCTATTCAGCCATTATTAGAATCAAAAGGCCTTGTTTAAAGCCAGGAATGAACCTCCGGTAAACAGGACCCCACTATTTTCACCATTGTTCCATTGCTTCTCTACTTCATAACACCAAGATCACTGGCCAACAAGCAATTAGATTCCTTTTAATTCTACAACCTCAAATAGTTGAACATGACCATATACCCAACACTTTAAATGGATACTTGGAAGCCCAGGTTCAAATATGTAGAGGAGTGTAGTTCTTTCATGGAAGAGGTTGTACCCCACACGACCAGGTGACTGTCAATTTCAGTTAGGGAGATTGCTCTGGCATTTAAAATTGGGTTGTTCCATGTGTTTATTTCTATATGGAATAATCAACATTTTTTGGAGTAATCAAATGTTCGCCATGTACATATCGAAGGATCTGCTTGGCAGCCTTTCAATGTAGCTCATGTGGCTCCTACATGAACCAAGAGATTGCCCCAACTGCATACAAGAGGTCTGGTCGAGAGTGTGTAAGATACAAAAAGCTCCCCACTAGTTGTTTGTATAGAGTGTTGTCAACCAATGGAGTGTTCCTGCCATCCTCAAGTTTGACCCCAGCTAGGAAAGGAGTCAGTGCAGACTTGCAGTCTATCATATGGAATCGCTCTAGAAGATCTCGAGCATACTTGGCCTGAGATAGTTTGATGCCTGAGGAATTGTGGTTGATTTCAACACCAAGGAATAAATGTAATGGACCCATGTCTGTCATCAAAAACCTATCATGCAGAATCCTCTTGACTGCAGCAAGTGCTGAAGTCGAGCTGCCAGTGATCAACAAATCATGCACATATAAAACTAGTAGCAAAAGTGAGTCAGTTGTCCTAAGCATGTATACATTTGGATCTGACTTACACCATACAAAGTTTTGGGAAAATAGGTAGGATTCCATCTTGGCATACTATGCTCTTGGGGATTGCTTAAGGCCGTAGAGAGACTTCTTCAATCTGCAAACCAAGGATGAATCTTGTATGAAGCCTTGTGGCTGCTCCATGTAGATCTCGTCAGAGAGATCACCATGAAGAAATGCATTCTTCGCATCCATCTGATGGAATTCCCACCTCCTAGATGCAACAATGGAAAAGAGAGCTCCAAATCCTCCAGCATAACAATGCAAAGATTCATACAAGAACTGCTCTGGCCACTCGCCTCAAAAGGCGTAACCAGACAGGTGGAACTCCAACCACAAACTCCTGCATGACAGCTGGGATATGCTCTATCCACAAAATGGGAACTATTTGGGTAAGCCTGGCCAACTTCCCCTCTAGAACCCTAATAAGCCCCGGGTCTTCGCCTACGACAGAACGAACAAACATGCGTGGATTCCCCTCCGAGCGAACCAGTCCAATATCTGCATTTTGACATGTTAATAGGATTAATACTTGTATACATATGTATATATCTATATTTTAAAATTCATAAAAAAATTTAAAATGTTAAAAATTTAAAAAAAAAATACCTAGCTCTCCCCATGCTCCTCCTGGAGGAAAGACAAGGTCTGGATCACCTCGAAAATCCATGCCAGCATATGGAAACTACTCTAGTGTCAGTAGCTGTCCCTCCCACCAGATGTAGAAGTCATCATCGTATGCACTATGCACTGTGTCTCCTCCTCCTTGACGGAGGAAGATGTCTCCCCATCTGCTCAGCCTTTCCTGACGTGGAGATCGGACTGGTAGAGGTATGGCGGGGCTCAACCCTGGTACTCTCAAAGAATAAGAAGGAAACCAATATGCTAGAATACCCAAAGTTCTTTCGCCTTCCTCTCTTGCAATCAAAGAGTTGTCTTTTCATAATGGGGACAACTCCTGAACACCAATCATAGAGGGAACCATGCATACAATCCACCGCCAACCTCATTTGGTTCTGTGTAGCTAAATGTAATGAAGAGGATCCTACAATCCTCACGATGGTGATCGTCAGTACCTGTAGTGTGAAATCATGGATATGTGCAATAGGGACACAACTCCCTCTCTTCTGGGTACCTAGTGTGCAAAACACATCAATGTAGTTCTAGACACTTAAAGGATCGCCGCCCCTACTGGTGCCCTCTAAGTTGACCAGTGCTCCTCGTCGTGACAGACTGGTAATGAAATATATGTCTTCAGAAGTAATTTCCAACGTCTCACCCTGTAGGTCAAACATCCCCAAATCATGATCCCAATAGTTTATCATGAACTCCAATAGACGAACATTGAATCACATGGGTGATGTGCAAAAGAACTTTAATAACCCACTCATTTGCAAAGCATGTACGATGGGCGCACTTTGGAGTGCTTCTTGGTCCATAGTTTCATGTTCCCATTCCCTCCATTCCAACACCATCTTCACACCTAGCAAAACAAGTAATATGATTCATCAATTTCATATAAAATTTCAAAAAAATTTGCCTATAATTATCTTTTTATCCTTCACGTAATACACGCGACTCTCTAGTTAGACATCTCGCGTACTGTACACGACTGCCTCTATAGGCAACCCGCATACAGAACGCATGTACGCGAGTCTTTACACTGTGAACCCGCATACATGCCGTGACATGCTTTAGGATGCTTTTAACAATGAAATTGGGACTCAAAATTAATAATTGCTAGGATCAAATTGAAGAGCTTGGGGTGTAGGCTTACCTACAACTTGCGGAATTTGATTTCATCCACTAGATTGTCCACAACGATTGAATAAAGGTAGAGGTAAAAACTTGCTTCTTATGGCTAAAATTCAAAATGGTGAGTTTTGTTTTGATTTTGAACTATTTATAGAAATTTTATTTCTCAAGGTGGGTTTTTTTCCTATAGTTTGAAATCTATTCAACTAATACCATATCTCTTTTTTTCTTGAAACAGGTTTTTCATCATTATAAAGTGTTTTTTTCTCTCATAGGGTGGTTTTGACATTTTCAATGCATTTTTTGCATCTATACTCAATCCACATTAACCTTAGCAATCAACATTTTTCCACAGACTATGGTAATACAAACCATTAGTTCCCTATTTTTACCATTGTTCTTCCATGGATAGGACCCTTTTTTCATGAGTATCCTCCTTTAAAACCTATGTTGTCTTTTGATACTCATGCTGCAGTTGTTTCAGGTATAGGGATATCCTTTTAGCTATTTTTCATGACAAATAGAGATTCTTTTTTAACCTCTTTTTACAAGCTATCCCTTTATAGGACTCCCCACCCTTATGGAGTTTCTTTAGGCCCAGGTCTGACTCCTTTAAAACAGACTTAACTGCCGAGTTAACTTGTCTGTTCAAGCTTGTTAAGAATATGTGAATGGGCATCTGCATAGATGGTAGGTTATCTCTTCCTCGGACCATGCGGAATAATGCGAGAAAGGATCCCTCTCTTTTCTATTTTGAATTGAGAAGAGTATTCTCAAGCATAGGTTTATCACTTTTCCAGACCTAAGGGACTAAATTTACAGAAAAGGAACGCCCGATATGAGCTTAGTTTTCTCTTTTTTGTGCTCTGGACCTAAACATGAAAAAGATTCTGAGTGTACTTTGTGTCTTTGTCATGCTCATTAAACACTTAAGAACAAAGAAACGAGTTTATTGTTGGAAGCCCCATTTCTCGTAATCAAATGGATCTTTTCAAGTGATCTTGCTTTCCTTCACACTCGTAAAACTCAAGCTATTCATGTTGTTCTAGAAGGAGCGTTTGGTAGGTGGTAATTTAACCTTTTTCGAACCTCCCTGACTAAGTATGAAAAAGGTTCACATTTTATTCTATGGAAGTTAAGAGAGTTCTTCTATGGTATGTTTTATACTTTTCCAGCCTCAGGAGACTAAATTGGATGAAAAAGGATCCCCCTGGAATCTTCTTTGGAGTTTTCAGACTCTCTAAATGTGAAAACACCAACTGAGCATGTACTAGTTCGAGCTCATTAAATCCGCGAATCAATGACACTATCAAGCATTATTTCCCCTTCTCTTCAAGCTTGTTAAAAAATGAAGAGGGATCCGAGTTGACTTTCCTGGACTCGTTAAAATTTAATAGGGAAGGTAAGGAACAAGTTTTCTCTTGTTTTCAGTAGTGGCAACATGTCCTCCTTGAACATAGCAATCTCTATTTTTTCCAATACCCATGTCTCAGTGTTCACTTTCAATTCAGCTATTACTTTGAGTTTACTACTCCTCCTCTTGTTCGTTATACCTAGGGAATCTGATCATGTATCCTACATGACAGATAAGTCTAGTTGTTCTATCTATGAGTTAAAAGCTGCCTTGGGTCATCTCTGTGTTGTGCTCACTGTTCAAGGACTCAACCTAATGTTTGATCTTTATCGTGATCCCATCATTGTTATATATGTTATCTATTGTGTCTCCCTTCTTTTGCCCAATTCCTAGTCACTCTTGTGATCTGTTGGAGGATCTATTGCCTTCCTTATCATAGTATGGTTCCATTTCAGTACCTCCTAATGACGAAGACCTAGATTTTTGACGATCGTACCTTAGGATTCACTTTCATCATTGGTGAATTCCTTTGCTTCAGTTGTCGATTATCACCTATTGATTGACAAACTATTGAATCCTTTCCATGTTCGACTTCAACCTACATTTATTCACATGGCTTGGATTGTACTGGTTCTTTGGGATTGTTTATGCAGACCTTAGTTCCTCTCATATGGACTAAGTTGCGCGATATTATGTTCTATTTATGTCCACAGCTTCCAGATCTTTGAAGACTCATCATTATTGTATATTGTGGCTTTGATCCACCTTTGTAATATACATGGTCTTGTACCCGTATCATATGATGTACTCAAGTAATGTAAAGGAGCTAGTGTTCCAGTATATTGAACATAGCATCCTCAGATATGACTTTGTATATGACATTATTATGTATTTGTTTCAGGTACTACCTCCGCTCCATTGGATTTCTGAGTTCTCCAAAGATAAAGATTATAATTTATTTTGGCCATCACTTCCCTCTGACCTCACACATTAGGGGGCATCTGTTATCTACCCAAAATGGCACTTCTCCGTCCGAGTGTCGACATTCCCTATGTTGGCACACAAAAGGACACTTATGGATTGAAGGTTGCCTAAAACACTATAGATGGGAATGTTATGAACTACATTCATTATCCATCCAACTTGCCATTTTTACCTTTGAATATGTTAATTGTTGTACATGCCTTTGCCTATATGCAACCCGCATACATACGCAACTTTTCCTACAGCATGTCGCGTACTGTACGCGAGTATTTGTAATTGCAACCCACGTACAGATCTGTATGCAGGATTCCATTAGAGAAACTCGTGTGTCATACGCGAGTTTCCAGTATGAATACCTGCATATGCCTTTATTTGACATTAAAAATAATAAATCGTGATTATTTGAGATTTGTTAAGTCCTTAACTATAACCATCTTAATTGTCTCAACCTCCTCAACCCTCGAAACTGCCTTATTTCACTAAGTATAAATAAAGGCCTTGGGGAGGGTATTAATCAATCATACTTGGAGAGCAAAGTTATGCTGGTGGTGTCTATTCAGAAGTCTTTGGAGCAGCGGATCTCAGAATCCCTTGGTTGTAGAGGAGTCCTTGTCTCAGGCGTTGGGTTGTAATCTTAACTCATTCACTATTGTTAATAAAGAGAATCCTTCTTCCAAATGTGTTTTGAATGTGTTTCATGTATCATGGTTCAATGAATATTTATGATTAAGCACTCTATATATGATTTATCTAACCTATTCTATATACATGTATAATCTTGCACTTGGAGAATTTTCTCTTTACAGGTGAAGGAGAAACATCCCTGAAGGCTTTGGAGGAGAAGCAGAGCGGAAGAGGACAAAGATAGGATCAACCATCGTGAATCGGGTGAGTCTATACTATCCTCTTGTTTCCTTTCTGCACTCTAAAGTTGATTGCCTGCAAGTTTTATGAGTATGTGGGTAGCCCCAGAACTTCGGTTATAAGGTGTTTATTCCTATACAACAAAGTGCCAATCGAATGGAATCCATATTTGCTACTGGAGCAAAGGTCTCATCATAGTCTAATCCATGAAATTGCTGAAAACCTTTGGCAACTAGCCTGGCTTTGTATCTGTTGATTTGTTCAGTTGCTACCTTCTTGGTCATGTAGACCCATCTGCATCTGACAAGCTTCCTGTCTGAAGGAAGTGGCACTAGATCCCAAGTCTCATTCTCAAGGAGAGAGTTGTACTCATCCTACATAGCAGCTTCCCAGAGGGGATTCCCTGCAACTTCTGCATAGGCCTATAGGTCTGAAGAGAGAACCATGTAACAATGCATGGGAATCACTGGTTTGGTAGCTATGAGTGCATGAGAAGGCTCCTCAAACTGGGGCTATGTCCTTTAATCCACTGGATCCCCCACAAGGTCACCTGCATCCTGTGGAGTTGTTTGTGCATATATCTCTCATAAGCTCCTTGTTCTCTCAAGGGAGAAAAGAGGTGGATCAACATATTCATGCTCATGTTCTCCATCAAATTCAGAACCCAAATCTGAATCATGATCTAAATGAGTTGACTCATCATCACGGATGTGTGGTGTAGGTAGAGGAACAAAAGTCTCTGCATGTGACTCCAATGGTTCATGCAAGGGGATTTCCTCAAACTGGACACTTCACTCAATAAAGAGCTTGTGTGTAGAGGGATCAATCAACCTGTAACCCTTCACATCATCGAAATATCCCATGAATATGCATGTAGTGCTCTAAGGATCTAATGCTTTCCTCTTTTCAGAGGGTATGCAGGCTCATGCATGTGATCCAAATATTCGGAAGTGGGTGACTTCCAGTTTTCAACCGCTCCATGCCTCAAAAGGAGTCATGTCCTTAATATATCTATGAGGATATCTATTCTGTATGTATTTGGCACAGTTAAGTGCCTCATCCCATAGTCTAGAAGGAAGAGACCTTGCATGCAACATGCAAGAGGCCATCTCTTTGAGGGATCTGTTCTTCCGCTCAGCCACTCTGTTTTTCTATGGAGTGTATGGTATTATATGTTGCAACTATATACCAGCCTCTGAACAAAGAGTTTGAACATTCATGTTCACATATTCCCCCCCATTGTCTGTGTGAAGGATTTTAATCTTTCTCATGGATTGATTCTTTGCAAGTGCTTTGAAGTCTTTGAGATGCTCAAAAACTTCAGATTTCTGCCTGAGAAAATACACCCAAGTATATCGTGAGAAATCATCAAGAAATGTAAAAACATACCTTGCCTTGTTGACGGATAGATGAGGAAAGGGTCCCATCAAATCATTAGGGATGAGCTCTAAGGGAGAGGAGGCCCTCTTAGACTTCCCTTTTTCAAACTTCTCTTGAGGATGTTTTCCAATAACACATCCTTGACAAACTCCTTTTGAAAAATGAATGTTGGGCAAGCCAATGACCATTCCCTGCTTGTAGAGTTGCTACATGTATCTGAAATTAAGATGACCAAATATTTTGTGCCATAACCTACTACTATCATCAGCATGCGTAAGTAATAAGGTAGAATCTAGTTTAATGAATTCAAAAAATGTGTCAAGCTTGGATCTGTGATTTACCTCACCAGTGGCAACTTTAGAGTTGCTTTGTATGTCGAAGATATTCACAGCATCAGGAGTGAATTGAACTCTCTTTTCGGTGCTAGAATGTGTAATCTGGTAGACAAAGAGAAGATTCACTGAGATTTTTGGAACATGTAGCACATCCTCAAATCTACCATGATTGAGTTCAATTCTACCCTTGCCGTTGATATCAACAGGAGAATCATCCCCCATGAGTATAGAATGACCTTTGCATGCATCCAATGAAGAGAATGCTTCCTTGGTGGCAGCCATGTGGTAAGATGCACTTGAATCTACAATCCATGCATAGGGAGATGAATTAATGGCAATCAAAGCATGGCTAGAGTTACCTTTCCCAAGAATATGATCTTTAGGCTTCTTCTTGACAACCTATGGAATGTGATCCCCAAGGTTTTGCTTCTAAAGTATATAGGCCATCTGATCTATCTACTTCTTCATGCATGAGGATTATGGACGGACTCCTTTCTGGTAGTATGTGCATTTCTCCATTTTCTTCCATTTTTCACCTTTGGATCTGGAGGAATCATTGAAGGGTTTGGTGTTCCCTTCCTTATTTGGAGTTGCATGTGCCTTTCCTTTGTTTTTGGATTTAAATCTCTATTTTGGGTTATGACTGCCATCATGCACAGCAAGAGCATGTGCCTTGGAGCCCTTGATTTTTCCCATATTGATGAGCTTGTCTTGTTCCTGAGACAAAGATTCAATAAAAGCATCAAGAGTGGTTATGGTCCAATTCTTGCTAGAGGTGAGCCTCACTGAATGAAACGTGGAGACAAATACAGAGTATTCTGGTCCAAGCTTGGAGAGGATGGATAGAACCATCCGTTTTTCCTCCTTAGATTTATCAACCCCGCAACCCTTGAGTTGCAGCAGCAAATCCTTGTATCTTGTGAAGAAATCTTGTATATTGTCAAAGCTTCGTGGATCCAAAGAGAGCAACTCCACTTCAAGCATGTGGCCTTTCATCTCATCTTGCTTGCCAAAGAGTCCTTTCATAGTGGTCCAAACTTCATTGGGACTTTTGCAAGAAGAAATATGGAAAAGCAACTCAAGGGAGATGTGCATGCAAAGGGCTCTGTAGGCCTCATCCATCCAATTGAGGTATTTGGACTTTTCTATGGCTTCTATAGGCTCACCATCCATGGCCATAGAAATCCTATACAATCCTTTGCTTCGAAGAAATATCTCCATCTTTGCTTCCCATGCAAAATAATTGTATGATGTGAGAATAGCTTCCTTTGGAAATTCCATTCTTCCAACAATTTTCGATCTTCTGTACCTGCAAATAAAAAATGCTGGTGCATCTTTGTCCTAGCAGCAAAGCTCTGATACCATGTAGATGAGTGTTGAACACCTGCACAGAAAGATCTAGCTAGCAAGAGAAAATACACAGCTTGCAAAATAGAAAAATAATTAAAAACAGAGAGAAGGAATGAATAATTCTGTACTGATGTATGTAAAAGATTACGAAACATAATAGCTATCTTGATTAGCAAAAAAAAGAAACATGCCATAGTGGTGGTCTAAAGAGAACTTATGCATGCTATCAGCTACGAAGTGAACTGATACCAAGGCTGTCAGTTACAGAGGAAACTAAGCCTGCACGGGTCTCCAACAACATTGTTGGCTAAGCTATTTCGAAAGTTTCAGGTTTATTTCCAGATGGAACACTCATCATTAATGGCTAATATGTTTGGTAGCTAGGCTGTATGGAGGTTCCTCTCAGTTGGAAAAGAAAACCCAAGTACTCTTCAACAATATTATGCATTTAAGCAACCAACAAGAAGTTTTATTATAGGGTAATGTATCATGTACAATACATATGCATCAAAATATAGTGCATATGGAGACAAGTTTATGGGACTTGTTGCATTAGCAATTGAGGTCCACTGCAAATCAAATCTTTAACGTTATATCCATTTCCATCAAGGTGAGCACATAATCTTATCTTCTAAATACGTAATAGATCCTTTCCCACAAATCTGTCAATGTGCCTGCAGTTACGTATTATCGCTCCTGGCTTGAGGGAAAACATGGCAGCATTTAACCACCTTTCAATTCACACAGTAATACGAAGAAATTGGAAGTGGCCCATCATATAAGTCATCATAACAAGGGAATTTCCAACCACTCAATCCCCATGGAGACCAACGACCAAATGATGAAATACCAAGCCAACTACCAAGCTCCAAAATTAGAAACATAGCTAAAATTGGAAACTAATTGCCAACTACTCTAGTTTTTGTAATATTTTAAATTTCCTATTATCATTAAGTCAGTATTTCATATTATTATTTTCATTCATGGTTACTAAAAACATTGTTTATTCTGATTTTAATAAATAGATATGGTTGGAGATACAATGCACCTTGTTATTATCATGAGGTAGGCTTCTATGCAGGCTTCCTTTGTTGTATCATTCAGTTCACTCTCTAACTGAAGGGATTGGTTTTATAAAACCAATACCATCATAAAACCAATCCCGTCAGTTATGGCTTTAAGTGATAAATCAAATCCGGTTATCGAGTGAACTGAGTGATAAAACAAAGAGAGCCTGCATGCCCACCTACTTGGTGATAATATCAAGGTGTAGTATCTCCAACACCCACTTTGAACACTATTATGGGGTGAAAAAGAAAGGGCCTTGATAGTCATAACCCAAAACAAAGATCTAAATCCAAAGACAAAGGAAAGGCACATGCAAATCTAGAGAAGGAAAGGAACACCAAATCCTTTAATGAATCCTCTGAATCCAAAGGGGAAAAAGGGGAGAAAGGGGATAAATGCACATATCGTCTGAGAGGATTCCATCCAGAATTCTCATGCATGAAGAAGAAAATAGATCGAATGGTGCATATAATTTAGAAGTACAACCTTGGGGATCACATTCCAAAGGGAACCAAGAAGAAGCATGAAGGTAATGCTCCCCAGAAAGGTAACTCTTGCCATGCTTTGATTGCCATTAATTCCTCTCGCGATGCATGGATTGTAGATTAGGTGCATCTTATCACATGGCTGCCACAAAGGATGCTTTCTCTTCATTGGATGCATGCAAAGGTCCTCCTGTACTCATGTGGGATGATTCTCTTGTCGAGAGCATCGGCAAGGGCATAATTGAACTCAATCATGGTAGGTTTGAGAATGTGCTACATGGTCCAAAACACTCGGTGAATCTTCTCTCCATCTATCAATTTAGACATTCTAGAATAGGAAAGAGAGTTGAATTCACTCTTGATGTTGTGACTATCTTAGACATGCAAATCAACTCAAAAGTTTCCACTAGTGAGGTAAATCACAGATATAGGATGTACACCTTTTCTGAATTCATTGAACTAGATTCTTCCTTATTACTTACACATGCTGATGATAGCAGTAGGTTAAGGCACAAATGATTTGGTCATCTTAATTTCATATACATGCAATAACTCTACAAGCAGGGAATGGTTATTAGCTTCCCCAACATTCATTTTTCCAAAGGATTTTGTCAAGGATGTGTTCTTTGAAAACATCCTCAATAGAAGTTTGAAAAAGGGGAGGCTTGAAAGGCCTCATCTCCTTTGGATCTCATCCATAATGATGTGATGGGATCCTTTCCTCATCCATCCATTAGAAAGGAGAGGTACGTGCTTACATTTATTGATGATTTCTCATGATATACTTGGGTGTATTTTCTTAGGCAAAAATATGAAGTTTTTGAGCATCTTAAAGACTTCAAAGCACTTGCAGAGAATCAATTCCGAGAGAAAGATCAAAATCCTCCACACAAACAATGGGGGGGAGTATGTAAACATGAATGTTCAACATCTTTGTTAACAGGTTGGTATATAGTTGCAACATACGATATTGTACACTCCATAGCAAAACAGAGTGGATGAGCGGAAGAATAGATCCCTCAAAAGAGATGGCCTCTTGCATGTTGCATGCAAGGTCTCTTCCTTCCAAACTATGGGTTGAGGTGCTTAATTATGCTAATTGCATACATAACAGATCTCCTCATAGATCTGTCAAGGACAAGACTAGTTTTGAGGCATGGAGCGGTTGCAAACTGGAAGTCAACCACTTATGAATATTTAGATCACGTGCATGGGCTCACATACCCTCTGAAAGGAGGAAAGGATTAGATCATTTGAGCACTGCATTTATATTCATAGGATATCCCCATGACATTAAGGATTGCAGGTTGATTGATTCCTCAAGAGACAAGCTCTTTATTGAGCGAAGTGTCTAGTTTGAGGAAATCCCCTTGCATGAACCATTGGAGTTACATGCAAAGACCTTTGTTTGTCTATTTGCACTAGATATTTGTGATGATGAGTCCACTCATTTAGATCATGATTCATTTTTTAGTTTAGAACCTGAGGAATAACATGAGCATGAATACGTTGATCCACATCCTATCTCCCCTGAGAGAACAAGGAGCTTAAGAGAAATATATGCACAAACCAACCCACGGGATACAGGTGTCCTTGTCGGGGATCTAGTGGATCCAAGGAGGAAGAGGTCCCAGTTGGGGTTTCTCATGCACTCACAACTACCAAACCAATGATTCCCATGCATTATTACATGGTTCTATTTTCATACCCGCAGGCCTATGCAGAGGCTACATGAAATCCCCTTTGGGAAGCCACTATGTAGGAGGAGTACAACTATCTCTCCTTTAGAACCAAACTTGGGATTTGGTTCCACTTCCTTCAAAAAGGAAGCTTGTCAGATGTAGATGGGTCTATAGGACCAAGAAGGCAATAGACAGACAAATTAGCAAATACAAATCTAGGCTAGTTGCGAAAGGATTTCAACACGTTCATGGGATAGACTATGATGGGACCTTTGCTCCAATAGCAAAGATGGATTCCATTTGATTGACACTTTCCATTGTTGTAGCCAGGAGGTGGGAAGTCCATCACATGGATGTGAATATTGCATTTCTTCACGGTGATCTCTCTGACGAGATCTACATGGAGCAGCCACAAGGCTTCATACAGGATTCATCCTTGGTTTTCAAACTAAAGAAGTCTCTCTATGGCCTCAAGCAAACCCTAAGAGCATGGTATACCAATATGGACTCCTACCTATTGTCCCAAAAAATTATACAATGTAAGTCAAATCTGAATGTATACATGCTTAGGACAACTGACTCACTTATGCTTCTAGTTTTATATGTGGATGATTTGTTGATTACTGGTAGCTTGACTTCAGCACTTGTTGTTGTTAAGAGGATTCAACATGATAGCTTTTTGATGACAAACATGCATCCACTACATTTCTTCCTTGGTCTTGAAATTAGCCAAGATGCCTCAAGCATCAAGCTATCTCAAGCCAAGTATGCATGAGATATCCTAGAGAGATTCCATATAGCAGACTACAAGTCTGCACCGACTACTTTCCTATCTGGGGTAAAACTTGAGGATAGAGGGGACACTCCATTTGTTGACAACAATATATACAGACAACAAGTGAGAATCCTGTTGTAGCTTACACACTCTAGACAATACCTCTTGTATGTATTTGGGCTAGTCTCTTAGTTCATTTGGGAGCCACATGAGCTACATTGGAAGGCTTCTGAGTGGATCCTTCGATACATATAGGACACCATCACCTTTGGGATTCACTATGCAATAGATTTTGCATTGGATCTCATTCGATTCACTGGTTCTGACTAGGCTAGCGATAGCAATCGCAAGTTCACATTTGGGTACTCAGTCAGTCTAGGTTCAAGGCCCATTTGTTGATCGAGCAAGAAGTAGGATGCTATTAATCTATCTTTAGTCGAGGCTGAATACAGAGGGGTAGTCAACATAACTGTTCAGGATTTGTGGTTACAACATTTTCTCACTCAATTGTGCATCCAATTCCATCGACCTATTGTCATCTGGTGCGATAACCAAAACACTCTGAAGTTCTGAAGAGATCTAGTACATATGCAATGGACGAAGCACATAGAGATCCACATGCACTACATCAGAGATATGATAAATGAGTGGATGAATGACTTCCAATTCTATCCTTAAGCTGAATAGATTGCCGACATCTTCACCAAGACCTTCACTAAGCAGAAGTTCCACTCTCTCTGCAATTGTCTTGGGGTGAAGGAAACAATTTCCTAGAAAATGTCTTTTTCTTCTTTTGCTACATTGAATCTTGGGGCGGGGGGGAGGGGGGGGTGTTCTCATGAGGATTTCCCTCTTTCCTCATTTTATTTTAGTGCTCATTAGTTGCATGGTTTTTTTTATTGATGTCCTATTATGGCCTTAGTTAGAGGGGTCCTTTTTTTATTACCCCATAGTAATGTTCAGGGAGGTTTTGGAGATACTACACCTTTGTATTATCACCAGGTATGTGCCCATGGAGGCTCCCTTTGTTTTATCACTCAGTTCACTCTCTAACTGATGGCATTGGTTTTAACACTAAACTCTAACTGATGGGATTCGCTTTATCAATCAGTTCACTCAATAACTGATGTGTTAGATCCCGCTAGACCACCCCTATGGCGCACTTCCTCATAGGAGCTACTCAAGTTATACCATGTATTGTAATAATAGAATTACATTATTTCTTATCTCGAGCTTTTCACATTTTTTTGTTTTTGCAAGTTATATATTCTTTCTTGTTAACTAAATCTTTCTATACATATGTTCAACACTCATCTACATATATTACATTAAATTTCCCATTCCAATTTGTAAAGAAACATTACCAATACTTCCACTCTTACAAAAGCATTACCAATACTTCCACTCTTATGCATATATTCCATTTGGGTCCATTTGGTAACGAAGCATTACCAATACTACCACTATGAAATGCATGGTAGATTTGGTCAAATGCCCTTACCAACACTCTTGTTGCGTGATCTGTGAAGTTTACACTTTTTTGTTTAAAGAAAAATCATTTATATGTGCCATGAATCAAAGTACCTTTACTTTTGATTCAGTGTATCTGGTATAAAAATAAAAAATCCGTCTTTTGGTGAGCAAGGCAGCAAAATGGGCATCCATGTGGTGAGTGCGGGCTTAAACAAAGGCTTCCACTTTGTTCGTGCATAGTGATGCAAAATAAATACTTGTATATTCTATGTGCTCGGCTCCCATGGTGAACCTCGCTCTACTCCTGGTCTGCACCAAATGATGTAGATAGTGCTACACATTGCGCTTCACCTCTCCACATTCGGGAAGACCGTTACAGGTATCTACAGCTCTGGTAATTGTTTCTTCTTCCTAGACAGGCCTTGGGTTTCCTCAGTCCACCCATTTGCTGTCGGGTTCTTTGCTGGGGTATCCTTTTTGGTCTGTAGGGTGGCTGGCGCAGTCATGTCCCTTGGATTCCCTCCCCTTCATTGGGGGACTAGTACCAACCAAGGTAAAAAACAAGTGGGAAGGACATCGCTATTCGGCTGACCGCGCAGTATCCATGTTTGGATGCTGACACCTTAGCATGGGTTTCTGTCGTTTTCTTCAGACTATTCTGTATTTCTGTCTGTTGGATTAGTGAGGGTTGACTTGGGTACCCACGCTTCTGGGGGTTAGGTCTTCACGTGCACTGTGGTTTACACTCCTCCATCTTCCTTGGGTTTACATTGGAGAGAAGGAGTAACCTTGGTTGTTAGTAGGTTCCCGGATTATCTTCTTACTGATAGGGTTTTATCTTCACTTGGGTTTTGGTGCTGACGTTGATCCTAGCTGCGGTTGTTTTGTCCAAGATTATTGTCTTGGTCTGTGTGGCACGGCTACTAAGCGTGAAGGCTGCTTTGGATTCCTATGGTCCCCTTTTTGTCCAAGGGTATTGACCAAGTCTGTGTGGCATGGCTTCTACGTGTGAAGGCTACTTTGGATTCCTGTGGTCCCCTGTCACCCTCAGCAGCTCCACTGAAGCCGACTTAGCAGTTTTGGGGCACTACTCTGGTGGGCTACATAACACAGGGTTTTATCATGACTGAGTGGGTTCCTCCCACTCGCTTCCATCGGAAAAGGAAGGCAAAAAGTATAAAAGCCTAGGAGGGGCACTACCGATATGTGCTCGGACACGATATCTACTTGGATAGGGTAACCACCCTATACTCTCGAGCTTTGATTGGGCGCTTAGAATATGCACGAATGGATAAATTGGCATGGGTGGAGTGGGCTACTACTAACTGGAAACCGCTAATTGATTATGTCCCTACGATAAGCTTACTATCTAGAGGATGGATAGTCTTTGTATTTTTGGAGGAAGCTCATTGCACCCGTATCTTGGAAGGCATCTAGCACATGGGAGCTGGTTCTTTAGTCCTGGACCGCTGGCATACGGGTTTTGATCCTCTTAAAGAAAGAATCACCAAATGACATTTATGGGTTTTGCTCCCACACCTGCCCTTTCCTCTGTGGAATAAAAACGTCCTAGAGGGTATTGCCAACTATATTGGTCATTATGTGGCTATGGAGCCTGACTTCCTCCTTGCCTTTGATAAAAGGATTGCAAGAGTTCTTGTCGAACTGGATGTTTCTCGGGGTCTACCTGCAGAAGTGGATATACTATGTGGGGAGCGTCTTCTAATACAAAAGCTCGATTATCTTTGAGTAACATTTAGATGTAGCATCTGTCATAAGCCCGGACACCTTCGACGCCAATGTACATCTCTTGGTGTACTTGAGGAAGATTCGGGATCTGATATCTTCCATTCAGATGCGGCAATAAACAATACCAGTACACCTATCCCGTCTCCAGGTACTCATGGTGCTTCTCCCTTTCCAACTAAAATTGTTTCTGATTCTTTTTTAAATGATATTGATGGACTTATCCTGTCACACACTAAAGGTCCGCAACTTGACCCTTCTCGGCCACCATTTAATGATACGGGTTTTCAAACCCCCTCTCCCATTTTGGATGCCTCACCTGCTGTTTCTGACCACCGGACATTGAGTCCACTCTTTCCTTATTCATCTAGCGTGGATGTGGTTTGCTCTTCTCCTTCGCAGCCTTTGCTTTCGCCTTCACTGGGCCTACATGTTCCTCCTCTTACTTCGCTGGTGGAGTTCCCTCCCTTGATGACTCGGGGCTCTTCCCCCCCTTCTGCCCCTCTCCCTATGAGCCCTACTTCCTCTCCTTCCTTCTCCGACCCCTCCCTAAAACACTCCCTTTCTATTTTCACTGCCACTACTCCAACTTCTCCCTCCATTCTTCCTCTGAATTCCATTTGGTTTGCCAATGTCACGGTCAGAAAAAAAAAAAAGTGGGGGGGGGGATTATGGGAAAATATCAAGTGGATCTATCCTCTGCATCCCCTCCCTATATCCCCCTCTCTGATCACTTAAAATATGTTTCCCGCAATGTGCCTCCTCGGGGACTTAGAGCCATGTCTCCCCTTCAGGGTGAACCATGAAGATTGTCTCCCTCAATGTCAGAGGCCTTGGAGGCAAGGCCAAACTTCGTTGCCTCCGCACTCTCTTCCACTCTCTTAGTCTGGATATGATACTTCTCCAGGAAACCATGTGTAGCTCCTCTCCAGCCTTATTGGCTTTCTCCAAACTTCTCCCTTCCTGGGAATTATGTGCCATCGACACAACTGGGCTCTTAGGGGGCCTCCTTTCTACCTGGAACCCTCGCAAAGTAAGACGTAAAGCTTATCATACATGTGTTGGACTTCTGACTCAAGCATATTTTTGGGGGCTTACCTATTCTGTTTCAGTCTTCAATGTTTATGGACCCTATAAGGACCGTGAATCTTTCTAGGATTTAGCTAAAAGAAGTGGTCTTCTCAGCTCCCCAAATCTGATTCTTGGAGGTGACCTTAACCTTACACTTCACTCCTCTGAGATCTGGGGGCATAAATCCTCTCCTGGCCCCCTTTCTGGACACTTCCTTTCTCTGTTTCACTTGCTTGGCCTGATGGATATAGCCCCCCATTATGCGGGACCAACTTGGCGTAATGGTCATTCTGGAACTGAGGGCATCAGCAAAAGACTAGATAAATTTTTAATCTCTGGTTCCTTAATTCCTACTTTGGGAATCCATAGAGTCTGGACTCATTGCTCGGACATTTTGGATCATTACCCTATTGTCTTTGAATGGAATAGGCAAAGAGTCTCCTTTAACTATCCCTTCAAATTTAACCGATCATGGCTCGAAGATCCTGCTTTTACTGACTGGTTTACTAAAAATTGGTCCCTCCTCTCGTTGGATGATTCAGCTTTGGACCTTGACTCTCTTCAACTCAAGCTTTGTTCCCTCAAACAGGAAGCCAAAGTCTGGATCAAGGATAAATAGATCCGGTTGGGCAATGACCTTTGTATTATTGAACATGCCATTTCCTCCCTCCTTGCAGACTCCAATGGCATTCTCTCCTCTGAAGATATGGCTCTTCTAGCCCATCTTAGAACTAAAAGGAAGCTGATTTTGAATCACACTCTCCTCACTTGGCAATTAAAAGGTAGAACTCGTTGCGCTCTTCAGGGTGATTTGAACACAAAATACTTCCACATGTTGGCTTCTAGTCGGAGAAACCAAAATACTATCTGATCTCTTGTTGATGAGGCAGGCAACACTTATATTGAGGAAACTGCCCTCAAAGGCCTGGGTCAATCGTATTTTGCTAATATTTTCAAAGATGATGGGGGAACCTGCCTATCCCACCAACTCAAAGTTATCCTTCTTTATCCTAGGATGATACCGGTTGAGAAAGCTGCTGAACTTACAGGAAATGTCTCTCTTGGGGAAATTGATTCTGCACTTAAATCCTTTTAAAAAGACAGAAGCCCAAGCTCGAATGGGTGGCCTGTAGAATTTTATCTGTTCTTCTTTGATCTACTGGGAAAGGAACTTATGTCTGCTATTGACTCTACTAGAATTACTAGAATCATTCCCACCTCTCTGAATGCTACCTTCATTGCCCTGATTCCCAAAAAAGACAAGCCGCAGACTTTTGCTGACTTCAGACCCATATCTTTGTGCAATCTCCTGTATGAACTCATCTCAAAAGTTATTGCGACCAGAATTAAACCCTTCTTGGATATTGGCATTTCTCAGGAGCAATTTGGATTCCTCAAAAACCGTCAGATTGTAGATCCCATCAGAATTGTATAGGAATCTCTTCACTCCATCAAATCCAAACACCTCTGTGCTTTTATCCTCAAACTTGACCTGACCAAAGCCTTTGACCGGGTTAACTGGACCTTTATTCATCTCATACTGATTCAGATTGGTGCTCCCCTTCAACTTGTCAACTGGATTCTGGGCTGTGTCTCCTCAGCTACCTTTGCTGTTCTAATAAATGGTACCCCCTCAAACTTCTTCCCTGCCTCCTGAGGTATTCGACAAGGTTGTCCCCTTTCACCCTTGCTTTTCATCCTTGTCATAGAAGGTCTCTGTCTTTTAATCTCTAATGCCCGTAGACATGGTCTTATCCGAGGAATCAAAATCTCTTCCTCTCTAGCCCTGACTCATCTTGTTTTTGTGGATGATGTCATTCTAATGGGTACCGGCTCCCTCCAGGAATGGGCTGCTTTTGATGTTTTACTTGAAACTTTCTGCAAAGCTTCTGGAATGTCAATCAGCTTGGATAAATTGGTCCTCTTACATAATAATATACCAGCTCCGGAACTCTTAAGTCTCTTGAGAGTTATTCCTTTCAAGTTCCTCCCTATCACTACTCGTTTCAATTATCTTGGGTATTTCATAAAACCCCTGGGTTACAGATCAAGGGATTGGGATTGGCTGGTTCAGAAATTTGAAAAAAAAATCAGTTTGTGGACACATAAGCTGCTTTCTTTGGGAGGAAGGCTGATACTAGTGTAGTCAGTGCTCTCCAGCATCCCGGTTTACTGGATGGGTCTTGCACCTATACCAGCTTCTATTTTACATAAGCTAAGGAGCATTACATTTGCCTTTATTTGGGGATCTTCTGGAAAGATTCGTAGATTCCACCTGGCATGTTGGTCTGACCTATCTTGGCCAAAGAAATTTGATGGGTGGGGCATAAAAAATTTCCATTGGTTCAGCATTGCACTACGTCTCGGGCATTTCTGGAAAGTTCTCTTTAGTGATAGTCTATGGCACCGTGTACTTACTTCAAAATATCTGAAACAGTCTTCTGTGATCTCTTGGCTTCGAGAGAAAAAGTTCTGCACGCGTGGTATATCAGCAATTTGGAGAGGGTTTCTTCAAACATTACCTTGGATGGGATGTCACCTCACATGGCAAGTTGGTAATGGCAGGGACATCTTAATTGGAATCGATCCTGTGATAGGCAATCCTATCTCTCACCACTTTCCGGATGGTATGAGATCATATCTTGAAGACTTAGACATTAAGACTCTAGCCCAAGCCCACAATACTTTACCGGATGCCCATCACTATTGGTACTCAACAGATGAATTGTTCCTGGATGGTGAATGGAAAGAAATATGGGGTAGATTTACAAGGGATTTGGACCTCAATCGTATACGGCTTTCATTTGAACCAGACTTACTGTTATGGGATTATAACAAATATGATGGTGCGATCTCAGCTAACAAAGCTTATGACTGCATTGTAAATTCTTACAAACCGGTGTTAGGTAGCAGGCTATACAATTCACTATGGTCGGGTCATCTCCCACGTAAAATTGGATGTTTCTCCTGGCTGGTGCTGAGAAATAAAATACTCACATGGGACAATTTACAAAAAAGAGGTAAACATGGTCTGGGCATTTGTCTTTTATGTTATTCAAATAATGAGACTGTTATTCACCTCTTTTCGTGTTGTCCAATCTGGAAAAAATGTTTTGGGACTTTTAAGCAACCAATTGCAGCTGAATTTACCTCCTGAAGTTGTGTCTATTACTGAGTTCTTTGATTTCTGGGCATCCAATTACCAACGCAGCTCTGTCCTCTATTATATTCCCCACCTTTTGACTTGGATCATTTGGAAGGCTCACAACAAGGCTATTTTTGATGGATATAAGGTGACTGTTCTAGGCGTGTTTCATCAAATCTTAAACGCTATTCATTTATGCCCCTCTCGGCCTGTTAACAAGAACAATAGAAATAAATCGGCTAGACAGATAGGGCCGAGACCTCACATGACTTTCCCATGTGGCTATTTTGATGGTGCCTCGAATACTTCAGCTGCTGGAATTGGATTTAGCTTGTTCCTAAACGAGAATCATCATCTGGATTTTGCGCTGGGGGTCAAAAATGGTTCCAATACTAAGGCAGAACTCTTGGGTCTATGGGCCCTTCTGCACTCCTCCCATATGATGGGAATTCCTCTTTCCCACATATTCGGTGACTCAATGGTCATCATCAATTGGGCCAAGGGAATTACTGCTCTCTCCTCACCAGAGCTTTATCACTGGTGCAGGGAATCACAAAAGCTTATTTCAAGCTTCCAGGATCTCACCTTCTATCACATCTATCATGAACACAATTGGAGAGCAGATCGTCTTTCAAAATCAGCACTCGCTTTCCCTCTAGGACTTGGCTGGTTTTCTGAATTTATTGATGACCATTTGGTCACTTGTGACTCTTTCCAGCTCATTTGATTTTTGTTAAATGGGGTACCTTCTCCCCTGCTGGTGACTTGTACTGTGATATCAGAGTAACTCTTTTTGGATCACAGTTCAGCCCCTTTTGGTTCACGATAGATTGGTCTGATTGTGACAGATCATTTGCATGATGAGACAGATTTCTGATGGGAACACCACTTTCTATTGCATGCCATTCCCCCCGGCTGCGTCTGGATGTAATCTCTCATGACTAGCTGTATCCTTTGTGATGTAACCCTTCTTGGGTGGGTGTTTACAATGCCCTTTGATTCTTAATAGAATATCAAGGAATAGCAAGTGATAAGATAAGATATCATTAGGTAAAAAGATAACTCATAGTTATAAAAAGAATGCCAGTGATAAAATAGGATGTAATTAGACATAGATAACTCAGAGTTGAACCTCTTTAATTAGAAGAATATGAAAAATAATTTAATTTTTCCAAATTATCTTTCATTTCATCACTATCTCTTAACCATTTGATCTTATTATAATAATCCAACAACAAACTATAACAAAATAAATATACTAATTAATATGATTACTTTTGTATACATATATTCAGTCCATGTTCAATAAATGGATATATAGTTCATATGGATTGGGATTTGAGATTTTCTATGAGAAGAAAAATATGAAGAAGTATACACTTTAACCAAATCGCCTCCAACACGTTAGAATTTCGGTAGGGGGAATTTTTGAAAATGTAATTTCAATAGTTTAAATAGCGATTTCAACCCTCTTGTAATGTATTTGTTTTAAAATATTTTTAATTAATTTAAAAATGATAATTCTAATTGTTGAAATTACATAATAACTTAAATTACAGCCATAATTTTAATTAAAATTAATTACAATTCTGCCAGTAAAATGGGGTGTTTTGGGGCATTTTGGTTATCAAAAAAATATGGGTGTCTTTTTATTGGAAGTTTTGGAAGTTGACCATTTGCACCTTTTCAGACAAGTTTGGCCAGACAACATGATTTGTTGTTAAAAATGAGATTTTCAATCATAAAATTACATTTCTTGCAGAAATGGATTCAGGACTCTCTACCCTTGAATCACACAAATTAAGCGAACAATAATGCTGCGGCAGCAGCACTATAAACCGTTAGATATCTGCATGTAAAATATTTTTCACCCCAAATTATACAATTCCAATCACTGACTTCCCTTTAAACAATTTCCAGCCAATTTTAAAATAAAAAACTCACTCGGTGCAAATGATATAGAGTTTAGCTTACTGTATTTTTTCTTTGAGGAAACGTGAGGGAAATCGAGTTACGGAATAATATGGGTGTCCTTTTTTTAACCCCAATGTTTTCACGTTTGATGTGACTTGTCGGAGGGTCCTTCAGTAAGAAAAGGACAACTTCTTAGAAAACAGAGACGGTATCTAATTTCAAATGTTAAATGAAAGTAAGTGAAAATTGAAATTAAACTTTTAAAACATTGTTCACATGCTCGAAATGTGATCATACTGTGGAAGTTCATTTTTCTATTTTATTATATATGAGATTTTAGTCATACTAATAAAAGGACTTGAAAACGACTTATTAAGATTAGAATAATTTGTCCGTTTTCTAAAAAGATCACCAAACCCCTGTCCCTTTCTCTTCGGTTGTCGTCTCGTGTTCCCAATTGAGTTGAAAAAATGGTTAGCCTTTGCTTAAATGAAACTTTTCCAATTCCAATCAAAACATACCAACATAACAATTTACTTATTTATTATTGGTTGGTTTTCGTTTTTAATCAAATACATGATTTATAAATTTACTTTTTAAGCATGTGGATAGATGTTTTTATTTTATAATTTAAGGTCGACTATGACTTATGTTATTTCATGATTCCACGGAGGATAAAACAAGTGTACCATCTAAATTGGTTATATGACCATAATGGTTTAAAATTTGAAATAAACAATTATAAAAAACATATAAAAATTAAGTGAGGTCTAATAAATGGATAAGTTGTTGCTGATGCATGGATACCATATAATTTGGAGTGGACTAGTAGTTGATGCATAGATAATTTTGATTTTGTGGTACTTATCCATGTTAACCAAACACAATTTAAGTGGTTGTGTTAGTTATTGATGATGATGACGATGCTCATTAACGTTCACTAAGACCAACTTTGGTCTATCGGACATTAAGAACGGTAATACTTTGATTACCTTAAAATCTTGTTCATTTGCTAAAAAAGATTTCCAAGCTCATGATAGTTTTGGCAAGTTAGGAGGTTATAAAGGTTTGTATTGTAGCAAATACTATGAAACTAAGATCTAATGTGGGTCTAAGCAAGGCACTCTAAGAGAAAGCGATTTTCATCCTCAACGCTCATAGACTCACACAGATGGAAAACCCTTTCCGCCCATGGAGTTTTAGGAATAGACCGACACCATGTTTCGCCATGGAGTTCATGAGAGTTCGTTCTAATCTTGGCTATATTAATTTTCTTTTGTGAGCTAGTTGCTACCGAGAGATACTTCTGATCTTCCAAGTTACGATTTAATGACCTCCTTATAGTATCTTAATTTTCTCTTAACCAATAAATTTTCCTCACACCAGAAATTCTCTTTAAACATAGAAGTAATAATATTTTTGACATTGTCAATGTTCTGCAAAATGTCATTTTCATTAATGCCCCAATATGTAATATCTTGAATTTTGACCTAACACTTATGGGCATAAGCCCCATTGCTTATGATGTTACTTTGATGTTTTAATTGATATATTGGATCTAAGACCCCACTGCACATGAACATGATGATTTGTTTGATATATTGGGCGTAAGCTAATTGCATATGTTTTATATATGATTTCATGTGTTAGGTGTGGACCCTGAAGCACATAGTTGATGAGATGTTTTGTGTTGAGCACGGAGCTTTGGAGCACATGAGTATTTGATGTTTGTGTTGAGCGAGAAACTCTGGAACACATGAATGTTTATATTTGTGTTGAGCGAGAAGCTCTATAACACATGAGTTATGAAAACCTTTGTGTTGAGCATGAAGCTCTTAAGCACGTGAAAAGATAAAATTGGAAGTGTTGGGCATAAGCCCTGGAATGTTCCAAGTTGATGTTGAGCATAAGATGTGGAACATCGGATCCTTTCCCATTGTATCACTAGGTGTATCCTACAAATACATCCTACTATTAGTGTTGAGCGAGGAGATCTGGAATTGCACTAAGTTTGTAACTCTCGGATTTTAGCATTGAGTATGGGCTCTGGATAAGCGCTAGGAGTTACTGAAAAGAATTAATAGGTTGAGTGAAAACGACTCTGGTAAAACAATGATCTCATCTTACTTATTTTTAAGTGATTAAATGAAATTTTGAATTTCTGTATCTCATCAAGTACTGAAGAACTACCATGTTATACGAGGGAATCCAACATGCAAGGAGGTTTAGAGTTGTCTAACGTAGTTGACCTAACGCCTACTTGAAGGCCTTATTAAAGAAAGTAACTAAGCTAAAAGAAAAGTGCCATATGTTTAAGGATCATGCTATATGATTGTTATCAGGAATATTGCACCTTCTGTGGACAGAAGTCGTTCCTCTGGTTTGAATGGTTCAGATCCAGAACAAATGAGTGAACGACAAAGGATGAAAACCTTCCCTGAATACTGTAGACACCTGTAATACTGCTTCAATTGTGAACCTGTGTACCTACAAACATATCAAACATGCAAACACATCAAAGCTACCAGAAAATCATCTACTTATCCATGTTAGTGACTAAGGAATCTAACAACATGTACATGTGAAATCAAAACAACAGTAGTGTGAGACGAAAATCAGCTTTGCATTAAGAATGTATGGAGAAGCTTACAACCGTTTCCTTAGTGTCGAAAAGCCCCTCCACAAGACAAACACTTCATCCCCATAAGCTCCAACTTTGCTCTCTATGCTCTCCAATGATTTGGATTAGGTAGTCAATCCAACAGCATAATAATACCTCTATAGTTCTCCCCCTCAACTATGGACATGAGCTTGTATTTATAAGGCTCAATGGATATGAATAGTTGAGAGAATTATGGGTGAGGTGGCTCCAAGATCCTACCATGGGGAATCTCGAGCTCAAACTAACCCATAATGATAGGGATAAGGGAGTACATCAGGCTCAATGATCTAGAAGCCTCGAGAAACTTCTCTTTTTCCCATTTTACCCAGTGTACCGCTTTTATTCCCTTATCATAAAGCAGTTTAGATGAGAACCACATTTAGACCAAAGACCATAAGCAGTGGCATCGCTTCTCGAAAACAGGATACAAGTGGTGCTGAGCAAGGTACCACTCATTAACCACAGGGAAAGTGTGGTGCTAGGTTTTTTCAAGTAGAATTGACAAATAGAGCAAGTTTCCACTCTAAGTGTTGGGATTACAGGGAAACATGGAAGAATATATTGAATGATTGTAAATCAAAATGTGCCTGATGCAGAATTCGAAGAACTGACTATATATGCAAACATCGAGAAATCTGTTGTTATGAAAGTGGCCACAAGACCTGAATTGTTCCCGTGCTCAGAAGTGATTGGTTGGATTCTGCCAATGGCAGATATAACTACTATGATCCTGGAAAACACTACCAAATAGGGCTATGCTGCATATAGTCCTGCTTATGTCTTAATGGCATATCACCTACGTCCTGCTCAAGTCTACGTAACTGAAAGTTAGTTGAAAGAGATAAATTTGGACCTGGTTGAACCAGTCAAAAGGATGGTGATACCTAGGAAGAACTTTAGAACCAGGCCATTAGGGGAATATGAAACAGCCACACTCTGGACCCCTTATAGGTTTATAGCATTGATGCTGAATAGAGTTTTCGGGAGAGCTCATGGTAAAAGTTTCAAATTGGGATGGATACCCATTATTTTCCATGTGTCCACTCAAGGGACTATATTCAACTGGGAAAACATAGTTTCCAATAGCCTCTCAGCCTGGATATCTTCAGCTTTGGGAGGGGTGTCACAGAAAAAGTCAAAGTTCTACATGAGCTCTATCTTAGTGGACTGTATATTATGTACACATTCATTTCCATCCTTGAGGTGTAATTAGGATAGGGACAGAGCCCCTGTATACACTGCATACAAACTATTTTGGGCACACAAATATTATAGCCACTATAAAGAGATATGTGAACATTTCATTATGCCTTTGTACACTTTAATCTTCTTGACAGAATGCAACTGCATGTCCAAGGAGGCATTCGAGGTTATTGAAGAATATGGAAGTTATTGTCTGACTGATAAGGGGATGTATATTAGAATGTATGGTGGCTCTAGGGCACCTTCTCTGCTCCCCAAATATACCCCTGATTATGTGTTACATAAGAAATCCGTCAGGCAGGTATACATTGATGGTGTTGGAAGCTTCTTGTTTGAACATAAGAAGGCAACATATCCTGCCATACCTTTTAGGCTGTGGAGTTATAAGTTTACAAAAGTTAAACAGACTACAAAATTTGTGTAGGGACTGGAGCACTTTCATTTTGGTGAAATGAACTTCCACAAGAATGACTCCCAAAATAAAGTTGCAGAGCATTGCAAAGAAGTAAATGTTCATTTTGAATACACAAATTTTCTGGGACAAGGATGAAGAAATATTCAGAAATGCAAAGAATATGACTGCATTGAAGAAGAGATTTAAACAGAATATCACCATTGTGGGTAGTAAGGGAAAAACCACAAAGAAGACAGCTGAAGAAGAAGAGCCAAAAAAAGAGAAGAAGATGCTAGAAGACTAGCGCAAGAGGCGGAAGGTTGGCTAAAGCATGAAGAGGAGGAAATAAAGAAGAAGGAAGATGCAAAGATAAAGAAAAAACAAGAAGAAAGCGAGGGTCGGAGGTTAACGGGATCGCAAACAGACCAGCAAACTACTGAACAGGTGGATGCACAAGGGGCACATGATCAGACAGATCAGGGGCATGGACATGATAATCCCAATCTTTAGGAGCCTGCTGCAACTTCTGGCAGCACTCAAGAACAAGTTGTTTTTTTTGGATTTAATTTGATACCTTTTATGCAGAAAGAAGGAGAAGAGGTCCCTAATCTTAGCACTATCTTCTATGACAAGGAGAAGAAGAGGATTGTCAAAAGAACTGAAAGAAAGATTGAAATAGGAGGACAATTAGGTAAGATGATAACTAATAAAACTTTGGTGTATGGAACAGATGCAAATCCGAGATTAAAAGCAAGAGCTGGGGTGGCATTAACCCAAGCCACTGAAGATAATGTAGAAAGACTGCTGACAGATCTGGAGCAATCAAGAAAGAACGTCGCCTAGTTAAAAGAAACACTGAAGAAAGAAAGAGATGAAGGTTATAAGCTGAAGAGGAAATTTGAAGACATGCAGAATGAAGTGAGGACTTCAAAGGTAGAACTCCAGAATCTGCATGTAAACAAGATGACCTTAGAATTTTTTGTGGAAAGAACAGAGAAAGATGCTCATAACAGCCTAGCAGAATTACAGAGGCTACAACTAGAGTATCAGGTAGTGAAGACAGAGAAAAATGACCTCAAAGTATCATATGAAACTCTGAGTGCAGAAAAGGACCAGCTACAAAGAAAAATTGCTGAGTTGGAGTCACAGAAGGCCACCATAGAAGAAAGAGAAAATCAATATCAAGTGCAAGTAACAAGTTTTGAGGGACATATTGCTTCATTAACAGCGTCACTGAAGGATGCCAGTGAACAAAAGATTGATATCCATGCTTTGAAGGAGCATGTCCTAGCTCAACGAAGAAGAATTCACCAACTACAAATGTGTATTGAAGAAGAAAGATGTCAAATCTTACAGATAGATGGCAGGTTGGAAGAAAACTTGGACACTACTTCATATTTTGTAGATAGATCTCAAGATATTTTGGAAGTCCTGGTTGGTAGGATAGTGTGGATAGAAACCAATGAAGAAACCCCTGTAGAACTACCAACTAAAGATCGACATAGCTTAAAGCAGGATTACGACTTATTATAATTTGCAATGAATAATATGAAGGAATTCAAGAAGACTGTGAAGAAAACAAGAGGAGCCTGTGCTAAATACTGTAGAAGAGTGCTGGTCACCTGCAACAGATGCCAAGTTACTACAAAACAAAGACTGGATGCAATACTAGAACATGATCTATTCATAGAACAACTACAGAGCAGGTACCAGGAAGATGAGCAAAAGATCCAACAAGTCAAGGATCTAAATGAGCAGATCCTGAAGAATGTAGTAGCTCATGCAGCAGTCAGCATCCATTTACTTCAAGATCAACTACACTTGAGTCCAGCAAGAATAGAGGTGGTTAAGAATCAGGCTGCAAAGTATGAGATCAACATCCGTTTTCTTGAACCCTAATATTTTGGAAGCACGGCAGCAGAGGCCCAGGCATGGAAAAAGTTTATAAATGGTCAAGCGGGGCCCTCTTCATAAAATTTCTCTATTAAATTTTGTTTAAATGTAATATATCATATAATGTATGAGCACTCACTACAGGACAAAAATTCTGGATTGAAACGTTAGGGAAGCCCAAAAGTCATTTTGGGGTAGTCCAAAAGTTTTTCCTTTTTGTATAAGTTAAGGAGAGTTAGATAGAGAATGGAACTTTTTCCCAGATAGATTTGTGAGAGTATGTTGTAAGAAGAACTATTTCCTTTTGCAATAAAGAATTAGAAGTTTCCTGTTGGAGAAAGCTTGGTGGAATATTTCAAATGATGTGCTATGGATTTGTTCAATGTGAACTATTTCATTTTCAGCTTTGTGTCCATTAACTGTGAGATCGTTCTAACTCTTTTAACCTATGTTCTTGTTATGAATGCGCTCTAGTTTATTCTATGAAATTTCCACTATGCGTAATGAAGGATTTTCATAAACAATGAGCTATCTTATTGTTCATATATCTATTAATGTTAATGTGTTTTGAATTAAGTAACAGTTGTTTGTGATTTTTCTTAATGCATTTGCAGAAATACATTACTCATTGATAAACAATAATCTTGCTCCCTAGGGATAGGTTAGATAGTTAGTTTTAGTTTCTTGTTGTGTGTGATTTAGATGCGAGAGAGTTAAGATGAGAGGTAGGAACCTGCGCATCACATTGTGGCCGTTCCTCGTATTCTCTATCAATCTGCATTTTTATATAGGCACTTGCATATCATAATTAAACATAAAAAACTAAAAATAGACACGGTGGACCGGGCCATAACCGGTAAAACCTTGTATTTTGTTACTTGACCTATGCTAGCCGGACCGTAAACTGGACGGATTCCCCTTACCAAACAGTAACAGGCTAGTTGGGAACGTTTACTAGGGAGAATCCCTAATTGTTGTTACCTGTGATTTTCCAAGCCTCAACAGTTTTTGGCGCTAGAAGGAGGGCAGCCAGTGCATGGCTGGCCGAGGAAACCCATTTCCTCAAAATTATTCCACCCATAACAATTATGAGAGCAGTTTGTTTCCCAATCCAATTCTTGAAGAGAAGTGTAAAGAGTTTTTGTATCCTATCGATAACAAAGTAGTTGACGATTTGAGAAGAATTACTAGGGCTTATGTGAAGAAGATCGGAGGATTACCAATTATCCTTGCCTTACCCAGAAGATAATATCGGAAGAAAGACCACCCTATATTGGAAGATGCAGTGTTGGTTGAAGATTTTGAAGAACTGGTAGAAATGACCTTACAGGAATTTGTTCAACCTCTGAATCAATTGGACCCAGATACACCTTATTGGTCACCTGTTATACCCTTTTTCATTCACCACCTCACTCTCCACTTAAAATCATGGCAAATGTAAATGCAAATCAGCCACCCAACCCACCAAATCCCACCTTCTTGGAGGGCTAGATCACCATTAAACCTAACACCTCCTTTGCATGACTTACCTTAAGCTTTTGAGAAAATGTTGCCTAAGTTTGACCCAAGTGAAAAGATTTTAGTAGATGATCATTTGCAAAGCTTTTACTTGGCTATATAAGGACTACGGGCTGGAGAACATGAAGATGTACTCTGTAGATTGTTTCCACATACCCTGATAGGAGCAGTAGCCTCATGGTATTTTACTCTGCCTGCAAATTCAATCACAGACTGGGACACATTTGAAAGAATATTTAGGAGGAAATATGTTGTCCAGAAAACTCATGCAGCTCTAATGAAAGGGTTATGCGCTTTAAAGAAAGAAAGCAAGAAAGAAAAGTGCATAATTTCACCCAAAGATTTGCTGCTTATATAAAGAATTTTTATGTTGCTGAAAAGCCCTTTGATAAAGTTTCGATTGAATATTGCACTTTAGCTCTAGGGCCTGAATTGGCCAGGTTTGTTAAGATGTTAGTCAAGCCTACATTGTTAGAAACTTATGAAGAAGCTAAGAGAGTAGAAGCTGAAAAAGAGAGCATAGAAGATTATCCTAAGCAGTTGGGAGAAAAAACTTTTTGTAGAAAAGCTTTATTACTGACTAAGCCTAAGGATGAGCAATCACATGACTTTGAAGGAATGTCAAAAATGATGTAGAAGCTATCTAACAGAGTGATAGATTTGGAAAAAGAAAAGGAGGCTCATAAAGCATACAAGCCTTACTATAAAAGGAGAGAAGACAATAATCAATCTAAACCTCCTCCACACAGTCCTACATCAATGAATTTAATTGAGGTAGGTGTTTGTGTCAGAAATTGTTTCCAAGGCTAAAAGAAACAAGCCAACACAATCTCAAACAAAACTTGATAAAGTGAACTAGGTTTAGGGTTTCTGGTACGCTTTATTGGTTGTAAACTTTGGAGACAAACACGGAATACACTCATGAGAAAAATAATAACTGAATCATAAGTAAAAGAAGACAAAGATGCATAATATATTCAACAAGATCCAACAGAACACAATATTGAAGTTCATTCATAAAAGATAAGCATCACTAGCATATAAACATAAACCAGTAATGAATATATCAGTTAAGCAACTAAACAAGCTGAACAATGAAACCAACACAGAAACTGAAGGGTAAAAAGTGTCATATATCTCATAATTTTGTCATCAAATGCATACAAGAGTTTTGATACTTAGCTCATGAATAAGTCTAAAGACCTCCTGAAGCTCTCCCAAAATCGAACCCCCCTTCTGTCCTTCTAATCTGTCTAAATACTATTTTTTTTTTACAAAATCAGTCAGGGATCAAAACCCTAACTGCCCTCAACCAATTCGATGGGACAAAGTAAAATTTACAATATTACAAAATATGATATTTTCCAAAAATAGTAAACAACTAACTAATATGTTTCTCAAAAAGAGATAACAAAAAAATGATTCAATAACTAACTCATAGGTCATTTGCTGCCTCAGCTAGCAAAGCTATTCCATCCAATGCCTGAGCTTTCTTCCTAACTCGCCTCTGCTCCTATTCCATGTCAGCTATCCTTTTGGTGAGCTCCTCATTTTTCTGCTGCAAGTCCTTAACAGTTTTCTTCATCCCTGTAGATTGCTCATCAGTGTTTATTTTTCTCTTTAAAGCCTCCTTAGAAACATCTATTAGCTCTTGATAATGGTCATTGACCTCCTGCAAATCTTCCCTCAACCTTTTATTGGCTAAGATAAGGCCATCATTAGTCTCCTGTAGGTAATCCATTTGATATTTGTACTGTTTAATAGCTCTTTGAATGTTTTCTTTGTCTGAATCAATGAATTTTCCTGTTATGCCCTCTTGTGCATCACTAGGCATCCATGGAATGTCAAGTTTCCTGAAGATATCTGCATGTTCATCTAGCAGATCTGTGGAAATATCAGGGATGCTAGGTTTTCCATGAGTGTTTGTCTCCCTGGTTGTAGCTTCATCTTTCAATGGCTGACCTTCAACATAAGGAACCTCAGTTTCTTTCTCCTGCTAATGCTTCAACAATTTAGCTCTCAATTCAAGAAATGCTGTAGGCAACTTAGTCTGGGTGACATTTGAATCTTCTTCTGACTGTAATGATATTTTTTATTTTGCAGGATGAAAAGATGAAGTTTTTGCAGCTGCTATTTTCTTCCTTTTAATGCTCATTTTATCAATTTCTGGTTTTTCATCTGAGGAAGTATCATCCAGGACAGTCACTCCTTTGACATTCAAACTAGGGTCCAGTAGTTTCTTCATATTTAACCTTAGCTTATTCCGTGACCTAGTTTTAGGCCTCCATCCTGGTGCCAATTCTCCTAGCATCTTCACAGTTCTTCCCTGATGTTTGACAGCAGCAAATTCCATCACTTCAAGTCTGTTTTTCTTTCTGCTAGGCCTGACTGCTTTATTCTCCAAAGTGGAAAATTCTCTGCAGGAATCAGCCTTAGCTTCTACTTTAGCAATGGAGTGATCCTCTTCTAACAAATACCCCTCATCCTCTGACAGGATGGTGATGGGACTCCTCTGCTGGGTCTGAAACTCCTCTTCATGTACAACAACATTTTCTGTGACAACAGCTTTAACTTTACTGAAATCCTCTGCAGGTGCTATGTGCTACATAGGCTTCTCTTTCTCTTCTATGAACAATGAGTATTGACCTTTAGTGTCAGATGAAAACACTTTAGGTTCACTGTCATCTTTCATAGCCTCTGATGCTTCCTCCAGCGTAACTTCTTTCTTGTCTTTAGATTTCACCTTCTGACCTAATTTCCTTACTAGTACTTTCCCTTTGTCTGCTTGCTTCTTGGTTTGTTGATCCTCTTGGTTAACCTGAAAGCCAGACCAGAAGAGAAAGAAATCCCAAGTTTTCCCTTCCTTCTACAAGACAGTACTAATGATCAATTTGATTAGTCCATGGTGGAAAATAGATTGTGATGTATGGTCTTCATGCCCCTTAACCCTACTAGAAATCTTCTGTAGGATTTTGTACAGGAAGAAAGGAAGACTCATCTTGGACACCCCAACCATATGCTGTAAAAATCTGAAGTGGTATTTAAACACATATGCATATCTGCCCTCACATGTTATATAGCTCTGCAAAAATTCTGATGGGTTCTACCCACTCACTTCTGAAGTTTTGGATCAATATGCCCTTGCTCCAATCTGGGGTAACATTAGGTAACAAATAACTCTGAGCATCAAAGGTAAAGGGAAGTTTTTTAAACCACATTCCCCCTTCATTCTTTATTCCTGTAGCCTCTGCAACCAAATCCACTGTCAGCCTAAACTTTAAAGTGTCAAAAACTATCATATCCTGCTTATAGCTTTTAGCAAATTGATGGGAGACCTCAGAATTGTATCCATCAATCCTTTTGGAGAAATTAAACCACCCAGCCTGTTGGAAAAGTTCAACACACCCTGGGAGTTTCTCAATCCAACTTATATCAGTAGGTTCAACCCTATTTACCTTGCCACTCTTACCCATTTGTCTTTAATAGCTGGAAATTGTATGGCTTCTAGGGTTCAATTGATGACCTGACAGATGTTGTTTCTTCTTCAAACCTCATAGGTTTCAATAAATTTCCTTCCTCAATCTTCCCTGAATGCTCTTTTTTGTTTTCTAATGCAGGCTAGGTTTTATCACAGGTATAAGTGATCTAGGTCATTCAGAGTACTCCAGCCTCTTCATTGCAACTGATGATGAAACCTAGTTGTCATTCAATTTGTTTGTTCAAATGGCTGACCGTCTCTAGCATGCATAATAAACCTATGTATTAATACCAAAATTAACCCTCAAACCCTTCTAGTATCACCTATGAACAATTTCTACATAGTAAGACTTTGCAAATATGATCTCAGCTACAAGCTTCTCAGATTAACTGAAAACTATTTGTTTGTTGAATGAGAAGATATACAAAGCAGAACAATCTCCAATCTATTCACGTTATGCTTTCTGTAGTTTTTAACATCAAAATGAGGCTAGTTCTTCCTGTAATCTTAGCCATTCAGCACCTTCATTGCACTATGTACAAGTAGCAGACTTTTTGTGAAGCTTAAGCACCATAAACTGCACAGCTTTCTGCCCTGTCTTCTCTTCAGGTTTTTAAAGGGTAAAGCTCAATGAAAAACTGTTGTTTTTTCAAACTGGTCACTCACCAACACCTCTAATATACTTATATTTTCAACAGGAAAGTTGTCTCAAGCATTCACTAATGTTCTCCTTAACTAATTTAAACAAAACCGACTTTAAGGACAAATCCCCAAATTAGGCAGACATTAACCAGTCATCGCGGAATACCTTTTTTACACGCTGCTGCATATGCTTAAAATCATTTCTTGAGCTGTCAGATTGTCCACCTTAGATATACAAGAGTCCTTCAATGTCCAATTTGACTGCAGGTGGCGAAATCAGGAAGCCCTAATTTCCTGTGAAGCCATAAAAACCTCACCTCTGTTCTACAACGGCAATGTCCAGTTTTTTAGCAGCTATGGTTGCTACACTAAGTCTTTCATCTTCGAATATGCATGTAAGTAACAACCCATCTCACATTAAACCAAATCTATGCTGCTACCTGTCATGATGGACTGCGTTCGGCTAATGATGACCACGATCCCTTCTATGACATGAAACCACCTGTTCTCATGAAGCTCACTGAATCCACATGTAGCAAAAACCCTCAAATCATGCAATTAGTCACTCAAGATTCGTAATCATGCAAAAATTTGGCTAAAAAATCGGAGAAACTAACAGTCGCGATATTCTTGTGGCACTCCTTTGTTAATTTCGGGCACTTGCGCTACAAGAATAAATTTAACTCTATTTTGGTGTTGTTTTATGACTTTTTTCCATTTTGAATGCAGGTTAGGTGCCAAACTATGCTTTTGGAATGTATTTGTGACATATTAACTCAACATAATGACCTTAAAACCCTTCAAAAGCTAACAAAGGAAAAAACAATAATGAACCTAAAGGCAAAAAACACTCAAAAAATTTCACTAAATACCAAAAATTTCTACAAAAAGTGAAAGGATGAACTCAAGGAAATAAGCAAACTAAAATAAAAATAACAAGCAAACATACAAAAGGTAAGAAACAAGTTCCTGACATAACATCTGGCTCCAGCTACGGGATGAAGACCTCCCTGCGAGGCTTCAAGAACCTGTAGACCAATTCCTTATGTTTGCTATCTTATCTACCTGTCTGCAAAACTTCCATTGGGCTATGGAGTCTTTATTATGCTTCACTCACACTGGTATGTACAATGAAAAGTGAAAATCCCCTTGTAGACTGTAAAAATGCTTGAGTAATCGCCCATTAACAGGACTGGACAACTCCTCACCTTCCAATGACTTCAGGATAAAAGTATTATTTTCCAAAACTTTTGACACCAGGAAAGGGCCAAACCAAAGATTTTCAAACTTACCATGCTTACCCTTTTGCTCCTTTCTTGCATCCCACCTTAGAACCATCTCACCAACTGAGAAAGTATTTTCTTTAATGTTCCTGTCAAACCTGTTTTTAATCTTGGATCTGTACAAATGTGCTTTTTCATCCACCTTTTCTCTACTCTGCTGTAACTATATCATTTCAAATATTCTCCTCTACATATCATTTGGCTCCTCCTGAGAATTCTGGAGAAACTTCATCACTGGAATCCCCAATTGAACAGGGAAAACTGCCTCTGTACCATAAACTAACTGAAAGGGAGAAGTCCCAATTGCTTGTTTCACTGTGATCCTATCAGCCCACAATGCATACTTCAGCATTGAATCCCATGATCTTTTGTTATGTTTGAGGAGTTTCTTAATGCTTTGAATGATGTTCTTGTTAGAGGATTCCGCCAATCCATTTCCCTGAGGGTAGTAAGGATTTGAATGCTTCAGTATGATGCCGTTCTTTTCACAAAAGGCCTCCATTGCCTTGGATTTGAAAGCCTTTGCATTGTCTGTCACTAGTTTCTTAGGACAGCCAAACCTACTCAAGATATTTTCTTCAATGAACTCCATGCTTACCTTATCTGTAGCATTCCTTGTAGGAATGGCTTCCACCCATTTAGTGAAAAAATCTGTTGCAGTCAGAATCCAGTGGTGCTGTCCTGAATATGCTGGATTTATTTCTCCAATAAAATCCAAACCCCATTGCTGAAAAGGGGCATTAACCACAATAGGCTTCAAGGGCAAAGACAACAATTTATGTTTTCCAGAAAACTTCTAACAAGGGACACAGGCTCTTACCTGCTGATAAACATCTGCAAACAAGGATGGCCAATAATATCCAGCTCTTAAAATTTTGTAAGCTGTTGCTTTCCAATACTTGTGCCCTCCACAGGCACCTTCATGGGATTCTGAAATCACTCCTCCTATTTCAGATTGGTCCAAACACCGGAGCAAGATACCATCTGGGTCCTTCCAGAACAATTGGTCTTCTACCAAACAATACTTAGTAGCTTTAAGCTTTAAAGATCTAGCAGCCTTCCTATCCAAATGCTCAGGGCATTGCAGAAACAACAGAAAATAAACAATGTCTACATATCATGCTGATGATGAATAATAATCCATGATCTTCTCTTTTTCCAGTATTGCTTGATCTTCTTCAAGAACTAATTCTTTAGCCATGACATGCAATCCCAGTGCATGACAATTTGATTCAGCCAACAGCTTGGCTAAACCTTGTCCCTTGACAAGCTTGGTAGGTATGATCTCTACATCATACTCCATAATCTTTGCAATCCACCTGCCTCTCTTCCCTTCACTATCAGGCTGTGTTAAGACATCTTTTACAGCAGAATTTGGGACAAATGAAATAACTTTTGAATGCAGAACATAAATTCTGAAAAATTTCAAAGCCTTTACCAAAGCATGAGCCTGCTTTTCCAATACACTATACTTCAGCTCAGAATATCTGAGAGTTTTACTGAAGAAGGCAATAGGCTGTTCCGATCCTTCTTTATTCTTCTGAAGTAAGACAGCTGCAATTGTGTCTTCTGATGCAAATGAGAAAGTAAGGAATTCTTTGGTAAAATCATGACTTACCAATATAGGTGCTTCAGTAAGAGCTACTTTGATTTTCTCAAATGCAGCCTTTTCCTCATAAGTCCACCTGACTTCTTGATCCTTCTTCAGCATGGCTGTGATCTATTTAATGGTTTCAACAAAGTTGGGAATAAACCAATGCAAAAAATTGATTTTGCCAATGAATGATTAAACATCCTTTTTACTCCTAGGTAAACTAATCTTCAGTATAGCTTTCACTCTTTCAGGATCTATTCTGATGCCATCAGCAGACACCAAGTGGCAGAGAAGTTTACCTTCTTGCACAGCAAAATGTGACTTCTTTGGATTTAGAGACAGGCCAAATTTTCTGCATTTTAGGAAGGTCTGCCTCAAATGCTTCAAATGCTCATCATTTGACTGTGAGAAAACAGTAATATCATCCAAATAAATAACCACAAACTTATCTTTTTCTCCCACAAAGGCAATGTCCATAGCTCTCTGAAAGGTTGCTCCAGCATTCATCAAGCCAAAATGCATCTTGTCATACATGAATGTCCCCCAGGGAGTTGTAAAGGTTGTCTTCTCCTTATCATCAGGGTGCATAGCAATATGATTATACCCTGAGAAACCATCTACTATAGAGATCCTTTGTGCCTCAACTACTTGCTGCAATACTTGTTCAATCTTAGGAAGAGGATAGTTGTCTTTTAATGAAGATCTATTTAAATTTCTGAAATCAACACATAATCTGATTTCTCCATTCTTTTTTCTGACAGGAACCGGATTAGCCACCCAAGAAGAATACCTGAGAGGCACTATGATCTTAGCATCCACCAGCTTCTTTATTTCTTTTTCAATTACAGGAAACAAAGCTGGGTTAATCCTCCTTAGTTTCTGTCGGAAAGGTTTAACATTTGGTTTTAAGGGAACCTTATGCTGTATGATTCTTGTATCATAAGTTCTTAGTTCTTCATAAGACCATGCAAAAACATCTACATGCTCCTTTAACAGTTTGATATATTTGTTTATTTGTTCAGCTGTCAAAGATTTAGAAATTTTGACCATTTTAGGATGTTTTGCAGAACCAATATTGCAGTCCACTACATTGTCTTCTGAAGACTGAACAACAGGCTTTGAAGGTGTATAATCTTTTGTAAATATTCTTTCCATAGGTACCAAACCCTTTGGGATGAAGTTGCTTTTTATTTCAATAATTTTATGACCTGCTATCTCATCCTCAGCAAACTCATCTAACTGTTCATGCCCCTCATCCTCTTCCTGATCAATCAAGGAATTTGAAAATTCATCTGTAAGCTCAAGGAACCTTTTAATCTCAACATCATCTTCAAACACTTTCCATTGCTTCACATTATCAGGTACACATGGTCTGTACCTCACCTCTATGGGATACCTTAACTGAGTGGTCTTAGGGATTATGAAGTGTGTGGCATCCAAGGCCAAAGAATCTGCAGTCTCATTGTGATTCCTTGGAATATGAGTGATGTTAAATGCTACAAAATAATTTTCAAGCATATCCCATACCTCATTCGGATAGACTTTCAGCAAACCTTGCTTCACTTGATAGTTGCTCTTCACTTGCTGAACAACCAATTCGAAGTCACCAAATGCAGCAATCTGTTGAATGCCCAAGTCTTTAGCAGCTTTCAATCCTAGTAATAGAGCTTCATACTCAGCAGTATTGTTAGTGGTAACAAACTCCAACTTATACATGAGCTTCACTGTTTCACCTCCAGGGGAAATGAGAAGAACTCCAGCTCTAGCACCCTCTTTGCATGAGGATCCATCAAAATACAATTGCCACAGTGCATCTTCTTCCTCTCTATTGTGTTTTATTGGCTGTTCTTTTTCCACTTGTAACAGACCAGCAGAATTATCGTCCTCACTAAAATGTAACATGCACGTACCAAGATATTTATCAACAGAGTACAGTGGGTGATTGGTGGGGTTTTTATCATCTGTCACTATGTAAGCAAACTGCAGCTCTCTATACAGCCTTCTATTTTCTCCACCAAACATAGGAATGGTGGCATATGAAAGGTCCATTTGTAAGGTTCCTCCAACCTTCTTTGCCCAAGACCTAGAAAGCAATAAACCAAACTTCGGTGTAATATCAGCTACCACCACATCCATAATCACACTTTTCATAGGTAACTGAGCTAAGCTGACTACCATGTCTTTTATTACTCCAAGACACTTAACTGCTCGGGAATCAAAGGCATACAGGTCATGGTAAGGTTTGGTAATACTCAGGCCTAAAGCTTCCATAACAGCCTTTGGCATCAAATTGTGGGATGCTCCTGAATCTAAAAGGCAATTGTGAATCATTTGCTCATGGACTGTCAGGGTGACATAGAAAGGAGGTGAAGCACCAGCCTCATTTTCAGTTTTTTCAGCTAGGGCTGATCCAATGAAGACTCTAGGGTTTTCTTCTTGCAAATTAACTGTGTCTGAAACAGGCTGATTACTTGCTGAATTCATCACTTTCAGAACTGTTTCTTTATATGAAGGATTCTTTATTAACTCAGTCAAAGGTACAGGAATCTTTAATTTTCCTAATTCATTCTCCAAACTGAAATTCTGGACAGATTTATTTACCTCTTCAACTTCTGTTGTTTTCTTTGATTTTTCTGCAACTTGCTTTTTCTCTGTCACAGGATCAGTTGTTTGTTTAGCAGGAATAGTTGCTTTCTTCTTCTGGGCTTGTACCACCTACTTTGGGCCTGATCTAAGATTTATAGTCTTTTTGAGTTCATTCTAATGGACAGCAGTAGTTACAACAATTTTTTCCAAATCCAAGTCATCCTCAGCTTCAAACATGTCAGCATCATAATATTCTGCATTCAGAAATTCTTCCTCAGTGACAAAACCTCCAGACAATCCCTCTCCAAAATGATTCATATCTTGGTCAGTCTCTTCAAAGAGCAGCTCTTCATCAACTTCTTCCTCATCTGCCACATTGTTCTAAAGAGGTGGTGGCACTCTCTGATCCTCATTTTCTCTCCTTTCTCGTTGGATATCATTGTTCCTTCATTCTCTAGGCATAAAACGGGGAGCAAATTGCCTTCTGAATTGATTCTGATTATTTGTATTTCGTTCCCCTTATGGAGTAGGCTTACTGGAATTTTTCTGAAGCTCTAGTTTGTTCAGTTTTGCAGTCAGAATCTTCACCAACTTAGCCATTTCATCAATCTTCCCCTCAGCAGAATGAGGAGCAGCACTTCCTAAAGCTGCCTCCTTCTTTCCTTTTCTGTCATACAGCTGCTGAGTTGTTTCCTTCTTCAGTCTATTAGAAGCCAGTATGTTGGACTCTACCTCCAATGCAACATCCTGCATATTCAGCAAAGAGATAGGCCTCCTCTCTCTTAATAACAAAGAGAATTCGTGATCAAAAGCATTTGCATATGTGAGTTTAGCTGATGTTTCTGTAGGCTTTATCTCAGCAGGAATTCTACTGTACATCTTGTTGAACCTTTTTGAAAAATATGCAACTGTTTCATCTTTCTTTCTCCTAAGAGCTCCAAATTCTATTATGTAATAGGTGTGGTATTTTGTATCACCCCATTGGCTCATAAAGAGATCATGGAGTTCTTCAATAATAGTGATAGAGTTAGCAGGTAACTCTCTGAACCACTTCCTCACATCTCCATCAAGACTCTGAACAAACACTCTCATCCAAACATCCTTATGCTCAATGTTCTGGTTGTCAGCATAATTGAGGAAAGCTTCCCAATGTTCCGCAGCAGTGGTTTCCCCATTTCCATTGAACCTAGGAAGATATTTCTGATAGTCACCCCCAGGCAGTGCATTTAAAGGTTGAGGTAAGACCAATGGTGCATATCTTGCTGCAACCATCCGGTCCATCATGTCTATGTGAGGGTTTTGGGCTGCCATTTTTGGACTGACTGGTTTTGAAGATGAAGAAGCTTGACTAGAAACTGACTGAAAAGAGCCTTTACCTAATTTCAACTGAAAAAGAGGTATTTTACCTGGAGAGGCAGCTTTTGCTTTTCTAAAGGATTGAGGATTAGTAAAAACCTGAAAAGAGCGATTAGGGATAATAGGCTTTAACCAGGGTGAGTTTTCTTCTTCTTTTCCTAACAATATATCACCCAACTGATCAGGGTCACACAGGGCCGGTAAAGATTGAGACCTCCTAATGTTTCTTGCTATTTTCAGTATTTGTTCAGGGTCTGAAACCCCTGAATGTAATGGTGAATTAGGTATGTTCCTGGTTCCCACTCCTCTAGTAGCCACTGTGTCAAAATTTGGTGAAAAATAGCCTTATAAAATGTTCTAGTTTAAGTTCACCTCTTAAAACCAGTAAAACTGATAAGTATCCCAGGGAAAATATGTCTTCAACTTCGTTCCCCGGCAACGACGCCAAAGATGTTTGTGTCAGAAATTTTTTCCAAGGCTAAAAGAAACAAGCCAACACAATCTCAAACAAAACTTGATAAAGTGAACTAGGTTTAGGGTTTCTGGTACGCTTTATTGGTTGTAAACTTTGGGGACAAACAGGGAATACACTCATGAGCAAAATAATAACTGAATCATAAGCAAAAGAAGACAAAGATGCATAATATATTCAACAAGATCCAACATAACACAATATTGAAGTTCATTCATAAAAGATAAGCATCACTAGCATATAAACATAAACCAGTAATGAATATATCAGTTAAGCAACTAAACAAGCTGAACAATGAAGCCAACATAGAAACTGAAGGGTAAAAAGTGTCATATATCTCATAATTTTTTCATCTAATACATACAAGAGTTTTGATACTTAGCTCATGAATAAATCTAAAGACCTCCTGAAGCTCTCCCAAAATCGAACCCCCATTCTGTCCTTCTAATCTGTCTAAATACTATTTCTTTTTACAAAATCAGTGAGGGATCAAAACCCTAACTTCCCTCAACCAATTCGATGGGATAAAGTAAAATTTACAATATTACAAAATATGATATTTTCCAAAAATAATAAACAACTAACTAATATGTTTCTCAAAAAGAGATAACAAAAAACTGATTCAATAACTAACTCATAGGTCCTTTGCTGCCTCAGCTAGCAAAGCTATGCCATCCAATGCCTGAGCTTTCTTCCTAGCTCGCCTCTGCTCCTCTTCCATGTCAGCTATCCTTTTGGTGAGCTCCTCATTTTTCTGCTGCAAGTCCTTAACAGTTTGCTTCAGCTCTGTAGATTTCTCATCAGTGCTTCTTTTTCTCTTTAAAGCCTCCTTAGAAACAGCTATTAGTTCTTGATAATGGTCATTGAACTCTTGCAAATCTTCCCTCAACCTTTTATTGGCTAAGATAAGGCCATCGTTAGTCTCCTGTAGGTAATCCATCTGATATTTGTACTGTTTAATAGCTCTTTGCATGTTTTCTTTGTCTGAATCAATGACTTTTCCTGTTATGCCCTCTTGTGCATCACTAGGCATCCATGGAATGTCAAGTTTCCTGAAGATATCTGCATGTTCATCTAGCATATTTGTGGAAATATCAGGGATGCTAGGTTTTCCATGAGTGTCTGTCTCCCTGGCTATAGCTTCATCTTTCAATGGCTGACCTTCAACATAAGGAACCTCAGTTTCTTTCTCCTGCTGATGCTTCAACAATTCAGCTCTCAATTCAAGAAATACTGTAGACAACTTAGTCTGGGTGACATTTGAATCTTCTTCTGACTGTAATGATCTTTTTGCTTTTGGAGGATAAAAAGATGAAGTTTTTGCAGCTGCTGTTTTCTTCCTTTTAATGCTCATTTTATCAATTTCTGGTTTTTCATCTGAGGAAGTATCATCCAGGACAGTCACTCCTTTGACATTCAAACTAGGGTCTAGTAGTTTCTTCATATTTAACCTTAGCTTATTCCTTTACCTAGTTTTAGGCCTCCATCCTGGTGCCAATTCTCCTAGAATGTTCATAGTTCTTCCCTGATGTTTGACAGCAGCAAATTCCATCACTTCAAGTCTGTTTTTCTTTCTGCTAGGCCTGACTACTTTATTCTCCAAAGTGGAAATCTCTCTGCAGGAATCAGCCTTAGCTTCTACTTTAGCAATGGAGTAATCCTATTCTAACAAATACCCCTCATCCTCTAACAGGATGGTGATGGGACTCCTCTGCTGGGTCTGAAACTCCTCTTCATGTACATCAACATTTTCTGTGACAGTAGCTTTAAATTTACTGAAATCCTCTACAGGTGCTATGTGATGCATAGGCTGCTCTTTCTCTTCTATGAAGAATGAGTATTGACCTTTAGTGTCAGCTGAAAACACTTTAGGTTCACTGTCATCTTTCACAGCCTCTGATGCTTCCTGCAGCTTAACTTCTTTCTTGTCTTGAGATTTCACCTTCTGACCTAATTTCCTTACTAGTACTTTCCCTTTGTCTGCTTGCTTCTTGGTTTGCTGATCCTCTTGGTTAACCTGAAAGCCAGACCAGAAGAGAAAGAAATCCCAAGTTTTCCCTTCCTTCTGCAAGACAGTACTAATGATCAATTTGATTAGTCCATGGTGGAAAATAGATTGTGATGTATGGTCTTCATGCCCCTTAACCCTACTAGACATCTTCTGCAGGATTTTGTATAGGAAGAAGGGAAGACTCATCTTGGACACCCTAACCATATGCTGTAAAAATCTGAAGTGGTATTTAAAAACATATGCATATCTGCCCTCACATGTTATATAGCTCTGCAAAATTCTGATGGGTTCTACCCACTCACTTCTGAAGTTTTGGATCAATATTCCCTTGCTTCAATCTGGGGTAACATTAGGTAAGAAATACCTCTAAGCATCAAAGGTAAAGGCCAGTTTTTTAAACCACATTTCCCCTTCATTCTTTATTCCTGTAGCCTCTGCAACCAAATCCACTGTCAGCCTAAACTTTAAAGTGTCAAAAACTATCATATCCTGCTTATAGCTTTTAGCAAATTGATGGGAGACCTCAGAATTGTATCCATTGATCCTTTTGAAGAAATTCAACCACCCAGCTTGTTGGAAATGTTCAACACACCCTGGGAGTTTCTCAATCCAACTTATATCAGTAGGTTCATCCCTATTTACCTTGCCACTCTTACCCATTTGTCTTCAATAGCTGGAAATTGTATGGCTTCTAGGGTTCAATTGATGACCTGACAGATGTTGTTTCTTCTTCAAACCTCACAGGTTTCAATAACTTGCCTTCCTCAATCTTCCCTGAATGCTCTTTTTAGTTTTCTAATGCAGGCTAGGTTTTATCACAGGTATAAGTGATCTAGGTCATTTAGAGTACTCCAGCCTCTTCACTGCAACTGATGATGAAACCTAGTTGTCATTCAATTTGTTTGTTCAAATGGCTGACCGTCTCCAGCATGCATAATAAACCTATGTATTAATACCAAAATTAACCCTCAAACCCTTCTGGTATCACCTATGAACAATTTATACATAGTAAGACTTTGCAAATATGATCTCAGCTACAAGCTTCTCAGATTAACTGAAAACTGTTTGTTTGTTGAATGAGAAGATATACAAAGCAGAACAATCTCCAATCTATTCACGTTATGCTTTCTATAGTTTTAACATCAAAATGAGTCTAGGTCTTCCTGTAATCTTAGCCATTCAACACCTTCATTGCACTATGTACAAGTAGCAGACTTTTTGTGAAGCTTAAGCACCATAAACTGCACAGCTTTCTGCCCTGTCTTCTCGTCAGGTTTTTAAAGGGTAAAGCTCAATGACAAACTGTTGTTTTCTCAAACTGGTCACTCACCAAAACATCTAATATACTTATATTTTCGACAGGAAAGTTGTCTCAAGCATTCACTAATGTTCTCGTTAACTAATTTAAACAAAACTGACTTTAAGGAGAAATCCCCAAATTAGGAAGACATTAACTAGTCATCGTGGAATACCTTTTTTACATGCTGCTGCAGATGCTTAAAATCATTGCTTGAGCTGTCAGATTGTCCACGTTAGATATACAAGAGTCCTTCAACGTCCAATTTGACTGCAGGTGGCGAAATCAGGAAGCCCTAATTTCCTGTGAAGCCATAAAAACTTCACCTCTGTTCTACAACGGCAATGTCTGGTTTTTTAGTAGCTATGGTTGCTCCACTAAGTCTTCCGTCTTCGAATATGCATGTAAGTAACAACCCATCTCACATTAAACCAAATCTATGCTGCTACCTGTCATGATGGACTGCGTTCAGCTAATGATGACCACGATCCCTTCTATGACATGAAACCACCTGTTCTCATGATGCTCACTGAATCCACACGTTGCAAAAACCCTCAAATCACGCGATTAGTCACTCAAGATTCGTAATCATGCAAAAATTTGGCTAAAAAATTGGAGAAACTAACAGTCGCGATATTCTTGTAGCGCTCCTTTGTTAATTTCGGGCACTTGCTCTACAAGAATAAATTTAACTCTATTTTGGCGCTGTTTTACAACTTTTTTCCATTTTGAATGCAGGTTAGGTGTCAAACTATGCTTTTGGAATGTATTTGTGACATATTAAGTCAACATAATGACCTTAAAACCCTTCAAAAGCTAACAAAGGAAAAAACAATAATGAACCTAAAGGCAAAAAACACTCGAAAAATTTCACTAAATACCAAAAATTTCTACAATAAGTGAAAGGATGAACTCAAGGAAATAAGAAAACTAAAATAAAAATAACAAGCAAACATACAAAAGGTAAGAAACAAGTTCCTGACATAACAGTAGGTATGGATAATTTTTGCACCTTTCATCAGCAGCCCCATTCTGAAAAAAATTGCCCTCAATGGATCAATTCGATGACATTAGTAATGAATAGACTATTGGACTCTAAACTAACAGAAGATGATGAGCAGGAAGAAAAAAATAATCAACCCATAGAAAAATAAGAAGAGAATGCTTTAGTTTTATGGGATAGTGTCTCACTTTTTGATACAGATGAGGAAGGTTCACTAAAACGGGAAGAAACATCAGAAACAAATGTGACAAGAAGGAGTCAAGGTTTGTTAAATAAAGACAATTCAATATTTCGGAAAATTAAGAGACTTCACGAGAATGTAAAGAAAATTCAGAAAAGAAAAACAGATGATAAAATACTTGAATTTACCATTACCAGCCAAGATCCAAAACAAGTCAACATGCCTATTAAGCCTATTGAGGACAAAGTTGATAATGTCAAGGAAAATCTCAAAGCACCTAAGATGGGGTACGGTATTGTGGAGGACATTAAAAGGGATAAGGCAAATATTTTGTTATTTGAAATGTGTAATGTACCTCAACAAAAATAAAAATTGTTAAAAGCGCTTGAAGTACCAGAGGAAGAGCTTCCCACTAACAACCAACCTGTACAAGAAATTGTCAAAGCAAGTGTGGGAGGTAAAGCTAGGTTTAAAACCCCACCATTCCTCTTGACTTTTGAGATTTTAAATCATAATGTGCATAATTGTTTAGTAGACTCAGGGTCAGCAGTCAATGTTATGCCACTGTCAGTCTGCAAGAAGATCAATGGACAACCTAAACCAACTACCTGGTAGGTTACTAAGCTAGAAAGGAGTACTATGAAAGTAGTCATGGAAATGGAAGATGTTCTGATTCACTTATCTTCCAATGAAAATATATTTCAGTACATTGATATTGTAGTAGTAGACATACCTAATGTTTATGGACTTGCTTTGAATCAAGACTGGTCAGCAAGGCTAAATGGGTATTTCGCATCAGACTGGTCCCATCTGTGGTTGCCTCATAAGGGAAGTCCAAATTAGATAAAAATATTAAGAGAGCCCCACATGAAGCACAATGTTACTCAATTGGAAGAAAAAAATGAACCAGTGAATTCTGTGTTGGGAAATTATCTAATTGAGCTAGAACCGGGAAACTACCAAGCGGAAGAAGCCGACAACATATCTGACACCCAGCCCGATCTCCTTCGATTTTCATGGGCTGTTGAGATTGATTGTAAAATAGTAGATTTAGTTTCAGATGTAGTTTTTAATTCAAGTTTCGTAGAACTAGATAATGGTTAGGCCTTTTCAATTTGCAGTCAAGCCTAGACCCTCAACTTACAAGTTGCCAGATTTACAGGGATGGGCAGAGAACTGACCAGTTAGTTGTTTAGTTCTCAAACTTTATTTTTCTTGGTTTTTATTTCTTGATTATCTTGTACATAAATAAACTGATTTGGTTGTTTATTTTTTATTTATTTTATTTTAGTTTGTTTTAGTTAGATTTTGATCGATTTCAATAAAAGAAGCAAACTTTTGGTTGCATGGAGAGCAACAGAATTCTGGATTAACTAAAATCCTTGATTATAATACTGTGTATTATTGATTTATCTGAAAGAATTTTTCTAGTTTAGCATTTTTTATAAATGGCTATGAACACATTGAATTCCTACTTAATCCTTGTAAAATAACTCAGGATCGAAAGGTCTGGAATACTATTTCGAGGCTCCATCCATCTCACATTTAAAAATGTCTGAGGGGGTGACAGCAAAACACCCATGGAAAGGAAGCAGGGTAAACAATATATTATATATAAATGATCCCATGCCAAGAAATGAAATCCAAAAGGAAAATAAGAGTCAAAATATCCTAAGAAATCAATATGTATTGAAATGAAGTACTGAACCATGTGAGTACAAAATGGCCAAAGTTCTTCTCCATCTGTGAGCTGAAAATTAAATACATCTCTCACACAAAAGGTCACTATGGATAGAGGGGCTTAAATAAAAATTTAGACAGAATGGCATGGGAATGAGGAACAAATGAATATTTCTGTTTACCATATGTTACAATCCTGTGGTGTCCAAGCTGGGAGTTACCCGAAGATAGAGGTAAAAAATGAAACTCATATTCCTAGCCTCAAAAGAGTTATCTTGACTTTGAAATCTTGGTTTCCATTTTCCTAAATTGGACTATCATCAATGATTAAAAGTACATACATTTTCCATTTGAGAAATATAGACATCTAGAAGAATTCAACATGTTGGTTTTATTGTCAAACAATCTGTTACTTAAGGAAGAAATTGTCCAGAGATCTAGGTTCACCAGGTAGTTGTCAATTGTTGCAGTTGCAACTATTTTTCCCAAATTTTTAAAATCTTGGAACCTCCCTTTAATTTTATCTTTCCTGGGTTGCTGAACTTTGTTGTTCCTCTGCTACATTTTTGAATTTTTAAGTTTGATTTGAGGAAAACTATTTTCCTTCATTTCGGAAGTTGAATGATCTAAAATTGCCTTTGTCTAGCTAATGCTTTTAACTTTGGAACCTTAAGTTTTGAGTTGAAAATGATTTCCTTTGTCACCGTCGGAAGTCTATTGAACAGTAAATCGGGGCCGTAGTTCTCTACACAGCCGCCGTTGCGGAAGCTAACTAATGGACGTCCCAATGGACAGTCATGTTTTTCACCGATGGGTTTTTATCTCCTTTGTTTATTTTTCAAAGAAACTTTTTGACTTTTAGTGTTTTTGTTTTATCACGATTGGAGCATTAGTATTTTGTGTGCCACTGTTTCGGATGGAAGTTATTAAGAACCCCAACAGAAAGCCCATATCCTTGCCGATTATGCAAGTTTTTGCTTTTAATTGATTTGCTTTGTTTTCGCCATTAGAACAATGTTTGATAGTTGATCAAAGGGATAGTCTTTTGCGTCGCCGACATGGAAGTAGCATTGAGCTTGGAGTCACCGATATGTAGCCATTCGTTGTTTCGATCACCGATGGTTTTGTGTTTTGCTGATTTCGCAGTCAATTTGTTATCTGCAGTTGCGACTGTGTAGTACAGTATCTCTCTAATGTTTAGTTGGTTTATCTGTCGACGCATTACTAGTTAGTCCTCCAAGACTCCTTTCGCAGATGTTTTCAGTTGGTCACGGAGCCCATAGTTTTTCCATTGCCCGCCGTATGGCTCCTTATTGAACTAATCGTTTGATGCTATAGTGGTTTCGACCGCCGATTGAGGTATGTCCCATCGTCTTTTTCACCGGAAGGTGTATATATATTGGGGAAAGGTATTTGTTTATTATTATCCTGGTTGAAAACTCGCGTTTTCTCCCTCCCTATCGAGTCAAATTGTACCAACGTGCTTACCTGTTGGGATTTTGTTCATTTGGAGAGCTACTGTGGAAGTTTTGGACCTTCCCGTCGACTGCACAACTTACTTGCTAGGTAGGCCAACCATGGTTTCTCCTTCCTCTTGATTTTATTGGTCATTTTGGGAAGCAGGGTCTTCGCCTGGCTATGTTTTCTTGCCATTGTGTAGTTAGCCGTCCAAAATGAGTTTTGATCCTTGCAGCGTGAGGAATCAGTTAACTTGACATTTTTGGCGATGGGGTTTTTCTTGTGCCTATTTTTGAGCCGTTATGGAAGCTCAATCCCAGTCTAAAGGTTTAGGTAGTTGGTGCAGAAAAGTGTTATGTTGTCTACATCGACTTTTGCGGGGTTTTTTATGGCTGTCCGGGGGGGGGGGTTCATTTTTCATGAGCGCTGACCCTAGTTTCGTGGAACGGCGAGGGGGTTTTCAACATTTTGGTTGAGCTAGGGATTTCCGCATTTTTTACAATTAATTGGGTGGTTCATGTTATGCAAAGAGTTTGGATGCAGTTCAATTTAAGTGATGCATTTTCTATCAGGGTCATGTTTCAGTCGTAGACAGAGTCAGAAGTTTTAGACCCAGCTTGCAGAACTTCCTTTTACTTGTTATTTTCTATTATGCATTAATATTCTGATAGTTATTTGAGAATGCATATGGAAGAGGTAAATGGTTTGATACGGTTTTATTCATTCTTAGAACACTAACTAAAAGCTCCAATAGTCTATGAACATGTTTGGTTTATGCCAGGGTAATCATTGCAAAGGAGATATGTCTAAAAGACAAAAGAAGAAGGCTCCTGTTGCAGAGGAAGAACCAGATGTGGAAATCATCACCAAGGTGGAATGAATTTATGAAGATACCAGAGCCACCATTGGAGTAGAGCCAGATTACAAGTGGGGTGAAATATACTGGATGATTGCAAATCAAAATCTGCCTGATGCAGGATTCAAAGAACTGACTATATATGCAAACATCGAGAAATATGCTCTTATGAAAGTGGCCACAAGACCTGAGTTGTTCCCGTGCTTAGAAGTGATTGGTTGGATTCTGCCAAGGGCAGAATTGCAGATGTAACTACGATGATACTCGAAAACACTACCAAACAGGACTATACTACATACAGTCCTGCTTATGTCTCAATGGCATATCACCCACCTCATACTCAAGTCTACTTAACCGAAAGTTGGTTGAAAGAGATAAATTTGGACCTGGTTGAAACAGTCAAAAGGATGATGATACTTGGGAAGAATTTTGAACCAGGCCATTAGGGGAATATGAAATAGCCACACTCCGGACCCCTTATAGGTTTATAGCACTGATGCTGACTAGATTTTTTGGGACAACTCATGGTAAAAGTTTCAAATTGGGATGGATACCCACTATTTTCCATGTGGCCACTCAGGGGACTATATTCAACTGGGAAAACATAGTGTCCAATAGCCTCTCAGCCTGCATATCTTTAGCTTTGGGAAGGATGTCACAAAAAAATTCAGAGTTCTACATGAGTTCTATCTTAGTGGACTGTATATTATGTACATAGTCATTTCCAACCTTGAGGTGTAATTAGGATAGGGACAGAGCCCCTATATACACTGCATACAAACTATTTTGGGCACACAAATATTATAGCCACTACAAAGACATATGTGAACATTTCATTATGCCTTTCTATACTTTAATCTTCTTGACATAATGCAACTACATGTCCAAGGAGGCATTCAAGGTTATTGAAGAATATGGAAGCTATTATCTGATTGACGAGGGGATGTATATTAGAATGTATGGTGGCTCTAGGGCACCTTCTCTACTCCCCAAATATACCACTGATTATGTGTTACATAAGGAAGAAGTCAGGCAGGTATACATTGATGGCGTTGGAAGCTTCTTGTTCGAACATAAGAAGGAAGCATATCCTGCCATACCTTTCAGGCCGGGGAGTTATAAGTTTACAAAAGTTAAATAGACTGCAAAATTTGTGCAAAAACTGGGGCACTTTCATTTTGGTGAAATGAACTTCCACGGGAATGACTCCCAAAATAAAGTTGCAGAGCATTGCAAAGAAGTAAATGTTCATTTTGAATACACAAATTTCTGGGACAAGGATGAAGAAATATTTAGAAATGCAAAGAATATGACTGCATTGAAGAAGAGATTTAAACAGAAGATCACCATTGTCTGCGGTAATTGCAAAACCATAAAGAAGGCAGCTGAAGAAGAAGAGGCCAGAAAAAGAGAAGAAGATGCTAGAAGACTAGTGCAAGATGCGGAAGGTTGGCTAAAGCATGAAGAATAGGAAAGAAAGAAGAAGGAAGATGCAGAGATAAAGATAAAACAAGAAGAAAGTGAGGGTCAGAGGTTAACAGAATTGCAAACAGACCAGCAAACTACTAAACAGGTGGATGCACAAGGGGAACATGATCAGACAGATTAGGGGCATGGATAGGATAATCCCGATCTTCAGAAGCCTGCTGCAACTTCTGGCATCACTCAAGAACAAGTTGTTTTTTTTGGATTTAATTTGATACCTTTTATGCAAAAAGAAGGAGAAGAGGTCCTTGATCTTAGCACTATCTTCTATGACAAGGAGAAGAAGAGTATTGTCAAAAGAACTGAAAGAAAGATTGAAACAGGAGGACAATCAGGTAAGATGATAACTGATAAAAATTTTCCGTATGGAACAGATGCAGATACGAGATTAACAACAAGAGCTAGGGTGGCATTAACCCAAGCCACTGAAGATAATGTAGAAAGACTGATGATGGATCTGGAGCAATCAAGAAAGAAAGCTGCCCAGTTAAAAGAAACACTGAAGAAAGAAACAGATGAAGGTTATAAGCTGAAGAGGAAATTTGAAGACATGTAGAATGATGGAATTCAAAGGTAGAACTCCAGAATCTACATGCAAACAAGATGACCTTAAAATTTTTCATGGAGAGAACAGAGAAAGATGCTCAAAACAACCTAGCCAAATTACAGAGGCTACAACTAGAGTATCAGGTGTTGAAGACAGAGAAAAATGAACTCAAAGTATCATATGAAACTCTGAGTGTAGAAAAGGACCAGCTACAAAGAAAAATTGCTGAGTTGGAGTCACAGAAGGCCACCATAGAAGAAAGAGAAAAGCAATATCAAGTGCAAGTAGCAAGTTTTGAGGGACAGATTGCTTCATTAATAGCAACACTGAAGGATGCCAATGAACAAAAGAGTGATATCCAGCCTTTGAAGGAGCATGTCCTAGCTCAATGAAGAATAATTCACCAACTGCAAATGTGTATTGAAGAAGAAAGATGTAAAATCTTACAGATAGATAGTAGGTTGGAAGAAATCTTGGACACTACTTCATATTTTGTAGATAGATCTCAGGATATTTTGGAAGTCCTGGCTTGTAGGATAGTGTGGATAGAAACCAATGAAGAAACCCCTATAGAACTACCAACTAAAGATCGACATAGCTTAAAGAAAGATTACAACTTATTAGAGTTTGCAATAAATACTACGGAGGAATTCAAGAAGACTGTGAAGAAAACGAGAGGAGCCTATGTTGAATACTGCAGAAGAGTGCTGGTCACCTACAATAGATGCCAAGTTGCTGCAGAACAAAGACTGAATGCAATACCAAAACATGAGCTATTCATAGAACAACTACAAAGCAGGTACCAAGAAGATGAACAGAAGATCCAATAAGTCAAGGATCTAGATGAGCAGATGCTGAAGAATGCAGTAGCTCATGCAGCAGTCAGCATCCATTTACTTGAAGATCAGCTACGCTGGAGTCCAACGAGAATAGAGGTGGTTAAGAATCAGGCTGCAAAGTATGAGATCAACATCCATTTTCTTGAACCCTCATATTTTGAAAGCATAGCAATGGAGGCCCAAGCATGGAAAAAGTTTATTAATGATCAAGCAAGGCCCTCTTCATAAAAGTGCTCTATTAAATTTTGTTTAAATGTAATATATCGTATAATGTATGAGTACTCACTAGAGGACAAAAATTCTGGATTGAAACATTAGGGAAGCCCAAAATTCATTTTGTGGCAGTCCAAAAGTTTTGCCTTTTTGTATAAGTAGAGGAGAGTTAGATAGAGAATGGAACTTTTTCCCAAATAGATTTGTGAGAGTATGTTGTAAGAAGAACTATTTCCTTTTGCAATAAAGAATTACAAGCTTCTTGTTGGAGAAATCTTGGTGGAAGATTTCAACTGATGTGCTATGGATTCGTTGAATGTGAACTATTTCGCTTTCAGCTTTGTGTCCATTAATTGTGAGATCGTTCTAACTCTTTGAACCTATGTTCTTGTTATGAATGTTCTCTAGTTTATTCTATGAAATTTCCACTATGAGTAATGAAGGCTTTTCATAAACAATGAGCTATCTTGTTTTTCATATATCTATTAATGTTCATGTGTTTTGAATCAAGTAACAACTATCTGTGATTTTTCTTAATGCATGCGCAGAAACAAATTACTCATTGATAAATGATAATCTTGATCCCTAGGGATAGGTTAGATAGTTAGTTTTAGTTTCTTGTTGTCTGTGATTTAGATGTGAGAGAGTTAAGACGAGAGGTAAGAACCTATGCATCACATTGTGACCGCTCCTTGTATTCTCTATCAATTTGCATTTTTAGATAAGCACTTGCATATCATACTTAAACATAAAAAACTAAAAATAGTCACGGTGGACCAGGCCATAACTGGTAAAACCTTGTATTTTTTTACTTGACCTACGGTAGCTGGATCGTAAACCAAACGGATTCCCCATACTAAACAGTAATGGGCTAGTTGAGAACATTTACTAGGGAGAATCCCTAACTGTTGTTACCTGCGATTTTCCAGGCCTCAACAGGTGGTTGTAGAATTCCAATATATGATGACATACCCTAATTTTTGTTAAAATATTATAACTTCGTAAGATATTCCAGATGTATTCATTGTGTTCCTCCATCAGAAGATGAGTTTGGTCATGTAAGAGTCATTGAAAGAATCAATGTTAACATTTAGATGTAAGTTGGGTCAATAGTACCCAAGTATAAATATAATAAAAATTATTTTTGGTTTCTTGCTAGGCAAGTCATCCCTGTCAGGTCATAGGTCAAGTCAACTGAAGAATATAAATAGAGAGGTGCTCCCCTTCATTTGTACACACTCACTCAAGCAATTTTTGCAAGAGAGAGAAGAAAAAGCACGCCAGAAAGAAGAGAGAAGTTGTTGTCTGGGTTTTACACTTCTCTGGTTGAGTTCTATACTGAGGAATATTTGCAGGTTTTTCTCCCGTGTGATTTTCCCGAGAAAAATATTTGTGTTGTTATGTTTCTATGCTTGCTGTTCTTTCATTAATCCTACTAGTCATAATTTGTTTTAAGATATCATCTAAGCAAATTAAGATTATGTAACATGGTATTAGAGCCACCCTTAAAGGAAACATTGCATAGTTAGGGTTTGTTACTCTAAACAAATCTTTTGACATATCAACCAAAAAAGAGGGCTCACTCAACTCTCCCCTAAAGAGTGCATCTTTCTGTTAATAAATAACTGAATTCCAGGAAGTTTTAGTTTTGGACCAGTCACTACTGACGAGACAAAATAGGGCTTCATTTTTCTTGAGACTCCATCATCAATCTCATAAAAAGAAAGATACAGTCTACCTCGGCTTAGGGAGGTGCATATTTTCCATCACTCATCCCTACCAGTGATCCCAACTGAAAAATTATGGTTTCTACATCAAACCCTAGGTCATCCAGAAGGAGGTAAGCCATAAGTTGTTTTCATCAACTAAGTACTAATCCATTTTATTCCATTTGAGGTTCTCATTCTATTGAAGATGAGAAATAATATCAAGCTAGATGAAAATATTGAAGGTTCTAAAAACTTCAGAGCATGGAAGTATCGGATCATGCTCATCCTACAAGAAAATGATCTAGAAATATTTATAAAGGAGGAAGTGGAATAACTAGAAGAAGTTGAAGCCAAGTATAAATATAAGAAGGATATGATCATAGCTAAAAGGATCATATCTGACTCCATCAAAGATAACTTGACCCCTCAAGTATCCTCAAATGCTCTATCTAGTCTATTTAAAGGAAGAAACATCAATAGAAAGATGACCCCGAGGAATCACCTCAAAATTGTAAGAGCTCAAAATTCAGAGACCATGCAATCTTACTTTACAAGAGTAGCTCAAATAAAGGATTAGTTAGAATCTATTGGTGACATGGTTGAAGAAGCAGAATTTGTAATGACCACCTTGAATAGTATCCCAAAGATTCGAAAGCCTTTGTTCGAGGAATATGTTAAAGAAGGAAACTAACCAAGTTTTGAAAAGTATGGGAAGAATGTGTTCAATAAGATGAAAGAATAGAAGCCAGAGAAGAAAAGATAAATGACAATGAGGATCAAGCTCTGACATTTCATACCAAAGGAAAGAACAAAAGGAAGAGTCACAACCATCCACATAGAAAGACTCAAGGGTTTAAGAAGTCCAAGAAATACTTCTCAAATTATGAATGCTTCACTTGTCACAAGTTGGGACACATTGCTAAAAATTGTCCCATGAAAGAAGAAAGAGTTAAAAAGATGAAAATATTTCAGGCCTATGATGCTGAAGATAGTGATCAAGAAGCTGAAGAGAAAGCTAAGAAGGAAGAAGAATCCAGTGAAGAGTATGTCTCGATCTATGCTCTAACAAGTTCGGTATCACTAGGAACTGATGCCTGGATAGTGTATAGTGGTGCCTCCAATCACATGACAGGTTACAAGGACTAACTCTTATGTTGTGTACAAAAGGAATCTCCACACAAAGTAATGCTTGGAGATGATCCCCAATATTCCATCAAAGGAATGGGAGAAGCATCCTATAAGTTGGACTCTGGAAATTCCATGAAGATGAAATATTCTTGTATGTCCCAGGACTAAAGAAGAACCTTCTTTCTATTTCATCCTTAGATAAGAAATTCTTCATAGTTTCTTTTGTGGATGGAAAAGTTCTCATGTGGACAAAAGGAAAAACCAAAGATGATGCAATAGAAATTGGAGTTGAGGACGAATGAATATACAAATTAAATGGACATGTAGATTCAACATTAATGACGAGTTCCATAAGCCCATGCAAGCTAGGGCACATAAGCCTTACTCATATACACTACAAAGCATTATCAATTATGATCATGGTTGTGACTAGCCTACCATAAATTCAAACAGATCATGAAGGAGTGTATAAGGGATGTGTACAAGGAAAGAATACTAAGAACCCTTATCCAAATAGTGACAATAAAGCAAAAAGGTTCTTAGATATTATACACTCAGACATATTCGGGCGAATGCAAACTACTTCATTAATCTGGTATGTTTATTATGCTTCTTTTAGTGATGACTATTCTCGCAAGAGTTGGATATACTTCTTGAAAAATAAGGATAAAGTGTTTGAAAGGTTTAAGGAATTTAAAGCCTTGGTAGAAAACCTCTCTGAAAAGAATATAAAGATATCGAGTTCATATATTGGAGGATATTTCACATCAAGTGAATTCCATGAATACTACAAAGAAGCTGGGATTAAGAGGGAGCTCACCGTTCCCTATAATCCACAAAAAAATGGGTTGGTAGAAAGAAAGAATAGATCTATCATGGAATCTGTGAAAGCTATGATTCATGATCAATATCTACCAATGTACCTATGGGAAGAAGCATCTAGAACATTATTATATGTATAGAATACAATATCTCACAATTCCCTTGGGAACAAGACTCCAGAAGAGATGTTTTCCGGAGAAAATACTGAAGTAAGTCATCCAAAGATATTTGGTTTTCTTGTATACATACACATTCCAAAGGAGAAAAGATAAAAGTTAGATCCTTCGGGAAAGAAGGGATCATTTGAAGGATATAGTGAGCAATCAAAGGCTTACTGAATCTATATCCCAGGATACCGCCAAATTGAACTTAGCAGAGACCTCACATTTTACAAAGATGTAGCTTTCATAAATTCAAAGAAAGATAAGGAAGATGAAGATGAGCATGAAACTCCCAAAGCTACAGAAATTCCTAAACCACTTAGGAACAAAGAAGAAGATCAGATGCCTGAGGATCATGATATGACAGAACCTCAGTTACTAGAAGAAGTTCCTAGTGAAATGATTTCATGAGAGAGAAAACCTTCCTAGGCTCGTGAAGTAATCAAAGAATAAAAAATACATGGTTCTCTAGAAGGAACCATTAGAGAAAGAAAGAAGCCAAATCCATACCCTAGTTATGTGGGTTTGATGTGTGGTCTAGTTGAAAAAGAACCGACATGTATTGAAGAAGCAATAAAACATAAAGAGTGGGTTGATGAAATGGTCAATGAATACCAATCCATTGTAAAGAATGATGTATGGTAAATAGTACCAAGACCAAAATACAATTCAATGGTATCCTCGAAATGGATCTTCAAAACTAAGGAGTCAACACATGGTAGTATATAGAAGTACAAGGCAATATTTTTAGCTTCAGGATTCTCTCAGAAAGAGGGAATCAACCATGAGGAGACCTTTTCACCAGTGGCTAGGTACACCTTAATCAAAACCATCCTTGCCTTGGAATCCAACATGAAGTGGAAGTTACATCATATGGATGTAAAGACAACATTTCTAAATGGATTTATTGAATAAGAAGTATATATCGAACAACCACAAGGGTTCGAGACTAATGATAAGAAATATCATGTATGTAGACTCAAGAAGGAATTGTATGGGTTAAAGAAAGCACCCAGAGCATGGTATGGAAGAATTGATGGATTTCTAATGAATTTAGGATTTAACAAAAGTAAATCAAATTCCTGTTGGGAACCCTATATGCAAGTTAATTAAAACTGACATACTGAGTGTTCAATATAAATTGTCAACCCAGGGAAGTCTCTTATTTCAAGGATAATATGCACTGTATATGGTTCAAACACTAGGTACCTGATGCTATAAGTAAATGATCCTGCTTTCCTGTTCAGCCACACTCATCCCTTAATCTAATTCACTTTCTCAAGAATACAATCACAAACACCTTCTTACAACTCTTAACCTAGAATTAAAAGATTCAGGAAATAGAATTTAGATTACTTGTGCAGAAAGTAAAATCCCTAATTACCAAACCATCTAAAAATCCATCTAACTATCTTGATTCAGTTATTCTAGAAGTTCAAAGTACAGGAATCAAATTCTGAAATTATAAATGCGAAGGAGCAAATTGCAAAGATCTAAAGAAAATAGCAATTGAAAGAACTAGGGATGAACAGGGCTATTACAGCTATCACACAGTTGCATAAAAGACAGTTAACCTATACAGTTGACTGACACACCACACCACTGCAGTTTTACAAGAGATGCAATTACTAATCATTCCATTGACACACAACAATGCATAACTGTTGCAGCTTACTGTAAATAAAGAAATTTATCACAAAATCACACAACAGAATAAATCAAATACCTAATTAACTCAGCAATCCCTGTGGGAAGGTGAGCCTAGCCTTCCCACAGAGATGCTGGAAGTAACACACATTAAAATGCCGAGATCTAAAGAATCAAACTCCTTGTATTAAAAATGGTAGATGAGCACACAACCTTAGTCATAGATAATACAATAATTTGGTTAAAAGTTCAACCCCTGGCTCAGATTAGTTCCCAGTATTTATACAATTACAATCATAACATCTTCCTACTATTATCGGGCAGCCATGAATATCTCTGATCTTTAGGCTGCCCTTTCTACTATGATTTGTTACAATCATGGAAAGATGAGAGCATAAAATATAGTCCAAAGATGTTATTCGAGCTAGAAATAATGATCATGATTAATTGAGAAAATACTTCGTGGATTGCAACTAATTTTGAGCAGTGGCGCACTATTGCTTCCAAATCTGTCGCAGTTTGTTGCAGCTACCCTTGTACAACTCGCGTGGAATAATACCCTTGGACCACGTTCTTTAGACAACAATGGAATGGATGGCAATCAACTCAGCAATGAATGTCCATCCCTCCTTTGGCATTTTCGGCCCACTACACCTATATTCTTTACATCTTGAATTATCTTTATAAAACCACCATATGTTAGCATAATTTAAGATGTAAAGCCCTAATTACCAAAATCCTAAGCATTAATAAAATATGACAATGATTAACCATACCTGCATGACTTGAGGGACCACGTGATGGAAAAACATCTGTTTGGTATGCATAATAGAGTAGGATAAGGCAAAAAGAGGTAAATAAAGGTGGTTAAAAAGGGGTCATTTATGAGCCCAACATCTCCCCCCAACTGTCCTTTTGCATGTCCTCATACAACAACCTCCATTATTTTGAATCTGAATCTTCCATTGTGCTTCGTTCGTGGAGAGAAGAAAAGTTGTATGGGAATTCAGATGTTCCCTGTTTTTCTACAAATCCCTTATGGACAACCCAATATCTCCAACACTTATGTTCTTCTGCTCTTGTCAATGAGAAATCTCCCCTGTATGGTTTTCCTGGCCACTAGATGAGAATAAATTTAAATTTGAGTCCCAGCCAATTAACCCCACATTCCCTCATGCATCCAACATAACCCTCAACCCTGGAAATTGCTTGTTCAAAATTCCTGTAACAGTAGGGGTCCCTATTTCTAAGGGTTGGAGAGGAAACCTACCATCTATGTTGACTACCTTCAAAATACACTCATTGATGCATGGAGATTTGGCCGGTACAAGTAGAAATAACCCTTTCTTGAAGTTCCATTATATGCTGAGTTCGGATGGGACACGAGAGTACACTTTGATGTCGAGCAAGGAGAAGACCAAGATTCTGAGGTTCGCTTCGAATCCAAGGATTAGAGTGGGCCTCATTGTGAGATAAAGTTTGGAAAGACCTTTCCCACTGAACATGATTGCTCACGAAGGAGGAAAAATCCCTCAACTAAACATCACCTGAGAAAGGGACAGGATTCGATTGGTGGTCCAAAGGAAAAACCAAATCATGCAAATAAATCTCACACAGCAAATTTCGGTCCTCAAAATCACTTACTAGAAATGTTTCCAGGAACTTAGTTGAGGTTGCTATTTCATATGGCCTCCCTTATTTTACAGCCCTTAATTTAAACCTAATGAACTACTCAAATAAAAATACAAGGTAAGAGGAAGATGGTACTCTGGTACCCAACAATTCCTAAGAAAGAGTATATAGTTGATTTTTTTCCACCTGCATGGATTTAAACTTTTTCAGCTCCTTTAGCTCCTTCTGTAACTCCTCCCCATGGAGTTTCTGGGTCATGAGTTCTTCTGCCCATTTTTCCTTCAATTCGTTGATGGTCTTTCTATGTTCAGCGAGGGAAACCATACCTTCTTGATATCTGTCCACCTAACTCCTCCACTTCCTCACTTCTATTCTCAGAATCGACATTTCTTTTGTAAGCTTCAGGATTTATTCTTCTTCAGGATGTATTTCATTATCAGAATCCAAATTGATAAAATTTTGAGGAAGTTCAGTCCATACCTTATCACCTGATGTGCCAAATTGAACATCTTATACTTTTGAGATCACTTCTGGGGGTGTTGGTTCTTATGTAACATCGTCCCTTCCTAGAATTTCTTCTGCAACAACTTAAACCATAGGTGTTTCTGAAACAACTTCTAGAGATGTTGGTTCTTGTGTAACAACATCCTCTCTTTGGAGTTCTCCTATAGAAACTTTAGTAGTTGATTACAAGGATGTTGGTTCTTGTGGGGAAACCTCCTCCTGAATTTTAATCTCCTTATCTACCCGATAATCAGCTGCAGCGTCGACAATGGAATGCAAGGCCATTGGTTCTTGTGTAACAGAGCCTTGCCCTTCTCTTTATTCATGTTGATGGGATTGTAGAGTTTCTTTCATGTCTTTTGCAATATGGAGATGTTCCTTGAGGATTTCAGTGTCCCCCGAGGATTGTGATTGCATTTTTTCATCCTCTCCTAAATCCAAATCAGGAATGATGACCATCCCGGGATTGACTTCTTATTGTAGCCTAAGAGTCTCCACAGAAATTTCTAGGGGTGTTGGTTCTTGTGTAGCAACATACTTGTTAACTTCCTCATTTTCCTACTGTTGGGATTCCATTTATATTATCTCTGTGTCCTGAGACGGTTCAGGGGTCACAGTGTAAACTTCTTCATTAAATTCCAGAATATTTTCAATCCCTAGTTTTTCTTCCCCCATTTGGGTGGAAAATTCAACAAGAATATTCAAGGATGTTGGTTCTTGTGTATCAGCATCCTATTCGACCTCATCATCATTCTGCTGCTAGTTTTCCATATCTATTAGTTCTGTATCCTAAGAAGGTTCAGGAGTCACAACACAGACTTCTTCAACAAAATCAAGAATAACCTCGACCTCTGGTTCATTTATCCCCATTTGGGTGGAAACTTCAACTGGAATATTCAAAGATGTTGGTTCTTGTTTATTAGCACCATGTTTATCTGCTACTTCCCTTTACTAGATTTTTTCTTGGGGAGCTTCACCATCCTTCCAATCAGGTTGTCCTTGTTCTTCCACAGCTGTAGGTACGAGTTGTTGTGTCACAAAGGCACGAACTATGACTCTGTAACCTGACTCATTAAATATTTCTCCACACACAGGACAAACCACTCTTTCTTCCTCATCACCAGCCTCAATAGGAGTTGATCCTTCTACTTGGTCTACAACCTCAACCAGTGTGTGCAGCTTCCTTTCCACCCGTTGCTTGCATGCTTCCTTCCAATTTTCTAGTTATTTTCATAGTGATTGTACTTCCTCCTTTAGTAACCCATTTTCATACAGAAGTCCCTCAATTTGAGGTTCTTCTGTAGACGGTTCATGTGGGGCATCATTTGCTATGGGTCTTAGAGTGGGGAATTCGATCTGTGCTTCTATGGTTTCCCATATTTCCCTTGCTGCTTCTACTGCTGTAGTTGACCTAGTACTTTTTCGTTTTATTGGTGGTGATGCCTGTATTTCTTCTTTTGATCTCCTCCTTTTTCTCCATGGTGATGGAATTTCTAGATTTGCAGTTGATGTGGAAGGGATATCCTCTGTCTCAACGTTTTCTTGATCTTCCTCAATCAGGGTTCCTCTACATTCAGGGGAAGATTCAATGGTCAAGACCTCCATGTTTTCTTATGTTATCATGGCTCTAGAATCATTGAATTTAGCTGTTGTAGCATCTAATCCTGCTCCAGTTTCAGCCTCTGCTGTCAGAGCTTCCATAGTATTTAATCTCACTATAGGGTTTTCTTCTGAATTTTCCTCCAATTGTGCTGCTTGTTCTTCTGACTGAACCTGTGATCCAATCTCATTTCCCCCCCAACTAAGTTGAAGGGACTCCGAACCTCCTATTGTTCGAAATTCCCCCCCCCAACTGTTGATTGGCAGGCTCTTCTTAGTTTTGAAGAGGCTCCACGAGTACAGGTACTTCTTCTTCTTCTTCTATTGGAACACAGGCAAAAGTGCGTGTTCCTAAATTTGACTTGTGAATTGCTCCTAGGTTTGGTTTCGTTGAGCTAAGGCTTGTAAAATTATTAATTTAATTAGGCCATGGTGGGTAAGGGAGGAAGTTCGATCCTTGGTTGTTCTAACAAACCCCGCCATATGGTGTAAATCATTTAATAGGTAAAATGGAATGTTCAGTAAGGCCCTATGATGGAGATGAGATAATAAAGGAAATTTAGAGTAATAAACCATTTGGTACCTACCTTCAAAGGTGATATACTTCTTGAGGAAAATTGCTACTTGATCCCATGGCTGAGGCAATGACTGTAATTCTATCCCTCTCCGTGAGTGCTGAATGTGCTCCCCCTCTCTCAGAAAATCCTGTACTGCAACAACATTGGAGGTTCTTTGACCAAACCAGGCTCTACCCACCTAAGGAAGGCCAATGACCTCAGCCACTATCGCTTCAGAGACTTCAATACATAACCCCCGCACCTATGAGTGGGTTTCTATAAGATTTAATAAAAATTGTAGAGTTTTCTCGTGATGAAACCCATTCAGGCGTTGGAAGAACTCGGTCCAGTCTGCAGCTTCAAAAATAGAAAAAAAAATCAGCATTTCTTATTAGTTCTAATGTATTAGGAGGTTCATGCTGAGCTGGGATACCCATGTTTGTTTGACTTCAGAAGTGTGCCTTAGTCCGAAAGATTACGGGTCCCGACAATAGAGGCTAGAGCACAGAGTATGCATGAACAACTGAGAGTGGAGTTGGGTAAATTTGGAAAGTTTCAGAGCATAGAAATGTTTGGAATTTTTTTTTCAAATTCGGAAAGGTGGCAGTTATCAGGTATCATAAATATCCATTAAGTCATATGAGTGGACAGTTAATGATATGTAAGTGTAATAATGGGCATGGAGAGGAAGGTATGATTAATGTTGTCAGATCTAATTAACGCTTAATCAAGTAAATAATAAAAAACATACCTTTCGAAAATATGCGATGAATGGTGACCTTTGGAAAATAGTAGTGCATGTGAAGTGCATCCATTTAAAGTTAATCATTATTGCAAGTATGCTGGAATAATATTTTATGTCGGTGAACCAAAACCATCGTGTCAATTTTGTTGGAAACATAATGAATACTGAAAAATAGATCGGGATCACCGACATCAGAAATTGGAACCTGATCTAGAGGAGTCACTAACTAAGGTTTCTAATAATTTTGCCAAGAGTGGAGGAGTTGCAGCCGTAGACCATAAAAACATCAAGTAGTTTAGCAGAGTTCCGGCCATGATTTATAGCAAAATAAGCCAGTTTTGGTGGAGTCGTAGCCACCGGAAAAGGTGAAAATGGACCAAAGTGAAACAGTGTCGCAGCTGCCGGAAAGGGTGAAATGGACCAAAGTAAAGCGGTGTCCCCGCTGCTGAAAAAGGTGAAAATGGACCAAAGTGAAATGATGTTGCAGCTGCTAGAAAAGATGAAAATGGACCAAAGTGAAACGGTGTCGTAGCTACTGGAAAGGCCGAAATGGACCAAAGTAAAGCGGTGTTGCAGTTGCCGTAAAAGGTGAAAATGGACCAAAGTGAAATGGTGTCATAGCTGCGGGGAACGGGGTAAAGGGTGGGAATTTACGGTGTCGCAGCTGCGTGGAATGGGATAAATGACGATAATTTACGGTGTTGCAACTGCAAAAACAGGGTAAAAGGCAATGATTTTGACGGTGTTGTAGCTGCGCGGAATGGGATAAAGGAATGTGTTGCGGCTATAACAGATTTGTTCAAGGAATTTTCTTCTGATGCAAGAAGTTACAGAAGGATGACCCTGGTCAATAGGCTCGATAATGACCATTGCTCCTTAAGGGATTCCCTGAACATTTTTTTTTTTAAAAGGATCAAGTGCAAAAGGAAAAAAAATAAAAAAAATAAAAAAATATCAATTTATTTATGTACAGAAAATTTATGTAAGATTTTGCAGCGATTATCTAAGGATTAACAAGGGTAGAGAAAGATTCCTTCCCTTGTTCTAACTGGTATTCTGGATCAGCTGCAATCTATGAAGTAAATGTGTCTTTTAAAATAGGCTTATGGTACAGTCGCAGCCTGTGACCATTAGCAAATAATGGTACACAATTCTTATTAATGGTTACCAGGTGGACTATACCATTATCAAATACTTTGTCTACCAGGTATGGTCCCAACCATCTTGTGCGTAATTTACCCTTGAAGTCCCTTTTGAATCTTGAATCGTATAATAGTGCCTAGTCTCCTTCACAGAAGACTTTCTTTTTTATGAATCGGTCGTGCCAATTGGATCTCTTCTCTTGGATTAATATTGTTTGATCCACAACAGCTAAATGATTCTCGTCAAGTTCATTCAATTGATTCAATCTTCTCTTCTGGGCTTCAGTCACATCTAATTTTACCTCCATAGCTATCTTCAAAGTCTTATTTTCAAATTCAATGGGGAAGACATCACTTTTCCCATACACCAAGTCATAAGGAGAGAAACCTATAGTATTGCGCCAAGTAGTATGATATGCCCACAATGCTTCCGAAAGTCTATCAGCCTATCTCTACGATGGCTCTTGACTATTTTGGTAAGGATGGTTTCAATAACTTTGTTAGTGATTTCTACTTGGCCATTGGCTTGGGGATGGTATGGTGAAGCTATCCAGTGCTGAATATGGTACTTTCGTAGTAGAGATTCAAATTTATGTGACACAAACTGAGGTCCTCCATCGGTAACCACTTCCTTGGGTACTCTGAAATGGGTAAAGATTTCACCATACAATAAATTGATCACAACCTGGTCATTGGCTTTCACCAAAGCCACAGCTTCCACCCATTTCGTCATATAGTCAGTACAGACCAAGATGTAGGATTTCTGCCTAGAATGTGGACTAACAGGACCAACAAAATCTAAGGCCCATCTGTCAACTGGTTCAACCACCAGTTGCGGTTGAAGAGGGATTTGATCCAATCTATTGGGTTGGCCCATCCTCTAGCATCTATCACAAGACTGGACGTATGTCTTTGCATCCCTAAAAAGGGTCGGCCAATAGTATCCCATTGTCAGTGCTTTTTGTCATGTCCTCCTATCTGCAAAATGTCCCCCACAAGGCTCATCATGGCAGGCCTTCAAAATATGGAATATTTCGTCTTCTCTTACACATATTCTGATCTCAAGATCGGGATCTGTGTAAAAAAGATGACCATCTATCCAACAATACTTGGCACTTTGTTGAATAATTTTCCTCTTTTCTCTTTCGAACAAATGTGTTGGAAGCTTCCATGCAGCCAAGTAGTTAGCGACATCTGCATACCAAGGGGAGTGAGATGAAACTACAAATAAGTGTTCATCTAGAAAAGAGTCCTCAACAGGAAAATTTTCATCATTGTTAGTAAAACAAGATAAGAAATCAGCGACAACATTTTCTTTTCCAGGTCTATCTATAATGGTGATATCAAATTCTTGTAATAATAACAGCCACATAGTTACCCTAGCATTGGTAACAGGTTTATTCATTAGATATTTGATGGCCGAGTGGTCAGTGTGCACAAATGTAGGATATCCAGTGATATAATGTCAAAAATTGTTAATGGAGTAAACAATGGCTAAAAACTCCTTCTCGGTAACAGTATAATTAAGTTTAGTAGGGGCTAGATTTTTACTAATATAATAAATCGCATAAGGTTCTTGACCAACCTGCTATGCTAAGAATGCTCCAATAGCAGTATCAAATGCATCTAAAGAAATGTGAAAAGGCAGGGTCCAATTGGGCCCTCTTAGGATAGGAGCTGTGGACAGCTTCTCCTTAATTTTAACAAACATTGTCTGGCATGCCTCATTCCAAATAAATTGTACATCCTTCATTAATAATGAAAACAAAGGAGAGGCAAGTTTGGAAAAGTTTTCTATAAATCTTCTGTAGTATCCAGCATGCCCTAAGAAACTTCGCACTTCTTTTTTAGTTACAGGAGTAGGTATATTTTTTATTACCTTGATTTTAGAGGGGTCCACCTGGATGCCATCAATAGAGATAAAATTCCCCAACACCACTCCTTCACTCATTATCATATGGCACTTTTTAGTGCTTAAAGATAGTTGGGTCTATTCGCAGTGAGTTAAAACCTTTTCCAAAATTTTCAATGCTTCTTCAAAATCTTTGCCATAAGGAGTAAAATCATCCATAAAAATTTCCATACTATCATTAACTAATTCTGAAAAAATTCCAATCACAGCTCTTTGAAATGTGGCTGGTGAATTACACAAACCAAAGGGAAGCACTCTGTATGCAAAAGTTCCCTAGGGACAGGTGAAGGTAGTTTTATCCTAGTCTTCAAGAGAAATATGGATTTGATTGTACTTGCTAAACCCATCTAGGAAGGAGAAGAACTTCTTCTCGGATAAGGTGTCAAGTACTTGATCGATGAAAGGCAGGGGAAAGTGATCTTTTTGTGTTGCCTTGTTCAGCTCTCTATAATCCACACAGACTCTCCATTTACCATTCTTCTTAGGTACTATTACGAGTGGAGACACCCACTCGTTGTCTGAAATGGGATATATAAATCCTGCTTCCAAGAGTTTCTGAATTTATTCCTTCACTATGTCCCTAAGATTGGGTTTCATTGATCATTGAGGCTGCACACAGGCCGGGAGTCACTTTTGATATAAATGTGATGGGTGCACATATTAGAGGGGATGACCCTCATGTCTGTGTACTCCCAGGAAAATTCCCCCTTATGTTTTTTTAAGAGAGTGATCAGGAACTTCTGTTCATCCGGGGAAAGCTTGGGATTAATATTCAGGTTTTTTCCAGACTCTACCTCGATAGGAACACTTTTCGAATTTTTCAACACTGGAACTATGTGAGTGTCACTGACTAATCCCTCTTCTATGAGACTTTATTATTCCTCTTTTTCTAGAGTAGCATTCAGGATCTGATAAATTTTCTTATTGACAGAAGTGGGTTCACTGATGAAATTATTAATGGCATCATCTTCAGTTTCATCTTTAAAAGTTAAGGCCTTCCCTATCTTTAATAATGGTTGAACGCCCTCTTCTTCCTCTGGCTCCATCCATAATGGAGTTTCAGCTTCTAAGCTCGGCTGACCTGGAGGATAGAAAGTGAGGTTCTTTATCTTAGTTCCATCTGATATGGTCATAGACCCAAATCGACAGCTAATGCAAGCATTTGCTGTAGCTAACCAGGGCCTTCCCATGATCAATGGGTGTCCACCTAGCTGTGACTTAGGTTGTAAAACTAAGAAGTCAGTAGGATACTACTAAGAATCAACTGAGATAACGAGATCGTCGAAGATTCCTTCAAGTTTAATAGTGGATCTATTTGCCAGCTCTAAAATGGTAGGAGTTGGCCTGAGATTAGTGAGCCCAAGTTTTCTTTCAGTTTAAATAGTCATAACATTAATTGCTACTCCTAAGTCTACCAGTACGTTGGGTATTTGTGTACGCCCAATATGCACAGTGACAATGGGATTCCCAGGGTCATCATATTTGGCCAAGAGGGTTTTATCCATTATTAATGTAGATAATTTCCTTATGACATGAACAGTGGGAGGATCCCTGGGTTTCCTTCCTGGTTTCCTTATACATAGATCCTGAACAGTTCTGGCATAGATGGGTACATCTTGAAGGGCCTAAAGGAGTGGAATCTTAACATAAATATTTTTTAACTCTCCTAAGAGGTTAAACTGAGGTTGTCCCACTACCTTTGGTAACATTAATATTTTAGGGTAAGGTGGTTCCCTAATAAACTGTGTAGGCTGTGTGTCGACAAATGTGTCTTTCTGTGTCTCAGCCATCATATTAGTAGGATTTTCAGTGTCTTCAATAATGGGGTCTCTGTATTGGATAAATACTATGGATTCATCCCTTCTTCATGCACAGAGGATGGAACATCCTCAATGATCAAAGGCTCCACTACGTTTCTTGATCGTAAGTGGATATCATTGTAGGGTACATGAGTAATGGATTAAGTAGGCATGTTGACAGTCTCGAACTTATGGACTGCTTTATTATTTGGGTTAGGGTTAGGTTGAGTAGGAAGCTGAGGTTGTATCAGCATATTGGGGACAACATTATTCTGGAGTTGCAGCTACGATTGCTGATAAGGCTGAGGATATTGAGGAGGGTATGGTTGTTGAGGAAACGTTTGATATGGAAGCTGTGGAGAGGGTTGTTTGTGAGGAAACTGGTTCCCTGTATGGAAATTCCCCCATCCAATAGACCAAGGATTTTGTTGGTTTGGTGGATGCGGTGGCTAGGCCCAGGGATTCCAGGAGTTAAAATTTTGAATTGAATGTTGAGAGGGGTACCATTGAGGATTACAATAAGATGAAGAGAATTGTGTATTCATATGCTACATATTATTCCAATTATTCATGTTATTTGAAAATGGAAACAAGTCTAGAGTCATACCTTGATTCCGAGGCTGCTAGGGCTTTTTCTGTGCAATAAAGTAAGCTGGTTCCACCTCTGGAGTTGATGCCTACAGAAAAACCTTCATTTGAGGCAGTGACAGGCATTCTTTTGTATCATGATTCAACATGCACAACTGACACACTTCTACCTTGTCGATTGGGCACTCCTTCATACGGTGGTTCTTCCTACATCTAGGGAAAAATACACCTAGTGTGAGATCCTCTACTGCTTGTTTCTACTTTTCCCTTAGTATATCTATATCCGAGGAGATGGAGCTTGTTTGTGCCAGAAATTGTTTCCAAGGCTAAAGAAACAAGCCAACACAATCTCAAATAAAACTCAATAAAGTAAAGTAGGTTGTAGGGTTTCTAGAATGTTTTCTTGGTTGTAAATTTGGTGACCAACAGGGAATACAATCATGAGCTAAAAAAGAACTAAATCATAAGCAAGTAAAGAGAAAGATGCATCATATAATCAACAAATATCAATCAGAATATAATATTAAAGTTCATTCAAGGCCGACAAGCATCACAAGTAAAGATACCATGAACCAGCAATGAATATATTAGTCCAGTAGTTAAACAAACTCAAAATGAAGCTAAAACATATACTGAAGGGTATAAAGTGTCATATATTTCATAGTCTGTCATCAAATACATATAAGAGTTATGATACTTAGCTCACAAATAAGTCCAAAGACCTCTTGAAGTTCTCCCAAAAAACGAACCCCTCTTTTGTCCCTTTGTCCCTCTTTTATAATTACAAATAATTAGTTCTATATCCCCATCATTAGGTCCAAATTGAAACTACCCAGCAGTTACATTAACTAACTTTCAACTAATTTACTAAAAATAGCAAATCGGATTCCTGGCAAATATGGCGAATTTCTGGAAAATAGGTGTCAAATAAGTTTCCACATATCTCAATCCCTGACACCTGTGTACAAACTGAGAGAGGTTTTTGTGAATGGGTCCATTATGGACAAAAACCTCTCTTGGTTTTTAAAAATTCATCTCCAATCAATCGGAATCGGCCCTGAAATATGAACACTAAAACAGGAAAATATTAAATATTTAAAATCCCTGAAAAAATAGGCTGCAAAGATTAAAACGAATCTTTCAAACATTGACATATGTTGCAAAACTGAGAGATTTTTTTGTAGATGGATATATTATGAACAAAAACCTCTTTTTTTTTCAAAAATTCCTCTCCATAATCTTGTGGTATGTATTTTACTTCAATAACCCAAAACAGGAAAAACTGTGCAGAATTCTTAGTAATTTTTTGCATTCCAAATAAATAGCACCAGTAGAAAGATTGGTTGCAGCCAAAGTGTTATAACTCCCAAAGATGGAAGCATCCCCATCCACTGCTTCATCCACTTCACCAGTTTTCCAATGGCTGAATGATGTTTCTGTATGATTTTAAGACCCTGTTAATGACCTAACAGCTCTTTTTTCTTCAAGTTTTTAGAGCTCTGACAGTTGATCAACCTCATGCAAAATCCAAGTCCCCAAAGGCATCAAGAAGGATGATGTCCAAAGCACGTAGCAAAAACTTCACTAGACCAACCAAATAATGTTCTGCCATACTAGTTAAAAGATGAATACTAATTTTCAGTATGTCCCAACATGAATTAAATTCCAGTTAAAACCTACATGAGAACACTGCAGCAATAACAGGACATAAATCACATATACTAGTAAGCTCATCGAGAATGATTTAGAATACATGAACTTGAGAACATGAACTGATATCCAAGAAGAATTAGTGTACACAAATCCTGGTGCTTTGGCCAGATGATACAAGCATTCCAATTTTGACAATTCATTGCTTGCCCCACTCATTTTCCCAGCCATCTCTTGATCCTTCTTCATTTCCTTCAGGTTTTGGAAGCTCTCTCACTAGGAAACGCTGTATTGTTTTCCAATATCGATCCCTGCCAACAAACCAAGTGTCCATATGCATGACTGTTGAGAACTCTACAAACAAGCACCTTGGATTGTGTTTGACTCTTTCATACAGCCTGTGCATGTGTGATGGTGGAACCATATCATCCTTGGAGCCAGATAGGAATAAAATAGGCTGTTCAATCTGATCTATAAGATCAACTATACTCCATGGAGAATGAACCAGACAATTTAAAATCCTTTGACCCTTTGAATCAGTGCCTCCTATAAACCATTTCAAAAAAGGTAACAAAACTCCAGCCATGTCCAGCACAGATGTAAAAGTATTCTCCAGAATCAATGCAAAAACCTTTTCAGGATTATTTTTGGCAAGTGCTGCTCCAACAACTCCTCCCAAAATCTCCCAGAGACAACTATTCTTGATGTATCAATGTCAGTCCTTTGGAGCAGATGTTGTAATGCTGCTTCTGGATCTTTGATAATACCATGTTGAGATGGGCTGCCATCACTTGCTCCATATCCTCGGTAAGAAAGCATAAAAACATTGCATTTCAATTTTTGTAACAAAATGCGAATGAACTCTAGCCGGTGAGCTATATTGCTCGCATTTTTTCGAAGAAATAAAATTATTGGACCTCTGCATTCGGGTAAAAGCCTGATGAACCTGGCCTTTTATCTCTTCATGCATACGTAACTGAGAAGAAATACTGATGCTCAATGATCTTTGGCCAACATATTCTGCTTGTTTGAAATTTTTTGAAATTTCAGATGCTTCCTGAGAGAGGGAGATTAATGGGCTGCAAGTTTCTGGTGCCCCTTCCTGAATGGATGCATTACATGCATCATAACTATTATATGCAGTGAAATGAGATTCACTTTTGCGCTTTCTTAATAACATAACTGGTGCTGAGATGTTAGAGGGTAGAGACACAGATAATGAAGGAAATTGAGATTGAGTTGCTTTATATTGAAATTGATCTGGTTCTCTTTTGGCACCTACTAATACAACCTTTCCCCTTAATTGCATTTGTCAAGGGATGAGCATCAAATATGATCATATGTGTTTCACTATGTTTGAGTTGAAGGCTATGTGAAACATCTGAAGGCAAAACATCAAAAGTTTGTTGTCTGCTATCTAGTAGAGGAACCTTTTCTGATTGTAGAACTTGATTACCCAATTTGATATGATGTTCAGATTCTTCAAGCATTAATACGTTAGGAAGCACTCCCTTATTTTTTCGCAAGTGGTCATTTTCCAGAACATCAAGGCTGATCTCTGGCTTTGTCATTTGGGTTATGGATTCCATAACATGACCTAGACAGTTACTGGAAATATCCACAGTAAACTTTTCTTCCTCCGACCTTTTCCCATCCCATGATAATGTACTTTTATCATTAGAAGGAAGCTCCTCATTGGAGGAATTGCCACTTATTTCTCTGTCACTCCCCTGTATAGGTAGATTTTCCAGATTTGTTTCTCTTGGAGGTAAATTGGATGATTTTTGTTCCTTGATTTTTCTGCAGTAGTGTTCTTTGATTAGAAACTGCAGAAAACACGTTAACATCTTGCAAGCAGTTATAATCTTTGTGTACAACACTTTTCATAGTTGAACCATCTTCGGTGATTGCATGATCCAGTGTTGAATCAATTGAACTCAAATCAATCTTGAACGGTTTTCGGCCTTCGTGTTCTAGGCTTGCAGACAGACTTAGAAAATCAACTGCAAGTGAAAGATCGTTCTCCAAGTCTAGTGATTCCATAACCTCTTCCATTGGCTGCTTTTTACATTTGTAAAATGGCTCGGTCTTATTTCCTGATTCCTCATTCCCATCCAGCTTCATAATATTTAATTTAGAACATCTTCCCCGAAAATCTTGCCTTATTTCGCTCACTCTCATCATTTGCCAGAAATTTGCATCCAATTGCCAAAACTGTTGCCAATATCTCCCTCACATGAGATTGACGCCTGTTTACATGAAAAAAACTTGGCAAAACAAATATCAAACGTGACCAATGATTTATTTAACACTTTAAGAGCGAAATCCCTAAAAAATCAAACTGAAAAATGACCATCTTGGAAAAAAACGATTTTCTTGTAGCGCCGCAGTGTTAATTTTTGGCAGTTTCGCTACAAGAATAATTTAAACTCAATTTTGGCGCTATTTAGTCATTTTTTCCATTTTGAATGAGGTTTAAATGCTAAACTATGCTCTTAGAATATATTGTTGACATCTTTAATCAACATAATGACCTTTAAAACCCTTCAAAAACTAAAGGATAAAAAATAAAGTAAAAATCTAAAGGCAAAGTTCAAAATTTCACTTAAAAAACCAAAAATTTCCTAAAAGACGCAGAAAATCAAACTTAAGCAAATGAGTAAACTAGAATAAAAATGTCAATCAAAATATAAAATTAAAGGAAACAAGTTCATGACTTAACAGAGCTCATCATTTATGTTTTGAAATTTTTGAGGAGATTGTCTATCTTTGCACGGATGGATCCTCCATTAAATGAATTTTGTATTTTGTCGAAGACATCACGCTCTAATTTGTCCCGTTTGTCTCATATATTATTCCTGGAAGACCCCCTGGAATAACTTTTGCACAATTCCATGATATTTTCAAAGGACTCCTTGGAGATATCTCCCTTTCCTAACAGGTTTAACATGTCTAGGCAATCATCCCTAATCCCATGAAGTAGGATTATTTTGAGCACATCTAACCCCATATTAGTCTTTCCATCTCTCTATACATTATATAAAAGCCTTTCAACAAAATCTTCTAGACTTTCATCATCCTTATGTACCATTTTAAACAGTTCTTCTCTCTTATCCTTGGTATTTCAATACTCCTGATATTTCTCCAGGAACACTTGTTTCATCATGTCCTAGTTAGTGACAGTTCTGCCTCCTAGGCTCATAAACCAACATAATGCATTGTCCTTCAGAGTAGCAGGGAAAAATTTCAGCTTCTGCACATTAGTGGTGTAGTCATAGCTGCAACAGAGGATGTCGAATTCAAAAAGAAATTCGTCTGGATCCTCTGTTGCTTTTCCATAAAAGCGATGCAACACCGATGGATATCCCTTCTGGGTGTTGAATTGGGAACTAAAGTGTAGCAACTGTCCCTTCAGGTGGGGAATTACCCTCATGATGATGATTTTCTCCCATTGCTTCTTCCTCTTTGGAATCGTGTCTCTTGCTCATATTTTCATCTGTTTTATCCTCTTTGTCCTTCCACTGCTCGTTGAATTTCTAATGGAACTGTGTCCACTCATATTCAGTCACAACCTTCCCATTAATGTGATAGATCAAATCTTGATCAGTCGATCCTACAATACTAACTTTGTCTTCCTCCACAGGGGTATCCGAGGGTGTTGTAGCTCCTCATGTGTTCTGCACTGTAGATACTGACGCTGCCACTCCCAGGGTGACAAGGCTTCTTCTGATAGGTGTTTCTTGATAGCAAGCCCCGATAGAAGAATTGGTTCTATCAACCAGATTGTCAATGAATGTGCTTCTTCCTAATGTTGGATTTCTCCCTCGGCCTCGACCACTTGAAACATTAGTGTTTTGTGGGGTTCTGGTATTTATAAGATGATCACACTGTACCCTTCTTATATTCATGCAACCCAAATCATGCAAACTAAAAAAAATGAAGAGGAATGAATAAAAATAATTACTTGATGCAACTACACTAGTGTCTAATACTTATCCTCCCCGACAACGGCACCAAAATGTTGGGCACCCTATATGCAAGTTAATTAAAACTGACATACAGAGTGTTCAATATAAATTGTCAACCTACGGAAGTCTCTTATTTCAAGGATAATATTCACTGTATATGCTTCAAACACTAGGTAGCTGATGTTGTAAGTAAATGATCATACTTTCTTGTTCAGCCACACTCATCCCTTAATGTAATTCACTTTCTCAAGAATACAATCACAAACACCTTCTTACAACTCTTAACCTAGAATTAAAATATTTAGGAAATAGAATCTAGATTACTTGTGCAGAAAGTAAAATCCCTAATTACCAAACCATCTAAAATTCCATCCAACTATCTTGATTCAGTTATTCTAGAAATTCAAAGTACATGAATTAAATTCAGTTATTCTAGAAGTTCAAAGTACAGCAAATTCTGCAATTATAAATGCGAAGGAACAAACTGCAAAGATCTAAAGAAAACATCAATTGAAAGAACTAGGGATGAACAAGGCTGTTACAATTATCACATAGTTGCATAAAAGACAGTTAACCTATACAGTCGACTGACACACCACACCACTGCAGTTTTACAAGAGATGCAATGACTGATCATCCATTGACACACAACAATCGGTAATTGTTGCAGCTTACTATAAATAAATAAATTTATCACAAAATCACACAACAGAATAAATGAAATACCTAATTAACTAAGCAATCCCTGTGGGAAGGCAGGCCTAGCCTTCACACAGAGATGCTGGAAGTAACACACGTTAAAACGCCGAGATATGAAGAATCAAACTCCTTGTATTAAAAATGGTAGATGAGCACACAACCTTAGTCACAACTGATACAATAATTTGGTTAAAATTTCAACCCCTGGCTCAGAATAGTTCACAGTATTTATACAATTACAATCATAACATCTTCCTACTATTATCGAGCAGCCATGAATATCTCTCATCTTTAGGCTGCCCTAATTACGATGAGTTGTTACAATCATGGAAAGATGAGAGTAGAAAATACAGGAAAGATGTTATTCGAGCCAGAAATAATGATCATGATTAATTGAGAAGATGCTCCATGGATTGCAACTAATTTTGAGTAGCGGCGCACTATTTCCTCCAAATCTGTCGCAATCTGTTGCAGCTACCCTTGTACAGCTCGCGTGGAATAATCCCATAGGACCACGTTCTTTGGGAAACAATGGAATGGATGGCGATCAACTCAACAATGAATGTCCATCCCTCATTTGGCATGTTCATCCCACTACACCTGTATTCTTTACATCTCGAATTATCTTTATAAAACCACCATATGTTCGCATAATTTAAGATGTAAAGCCCTAACTACCACAATCCTAAGAATTAATAAAATATGACAATGATTAACCATACCTGCATGACTTGAGGGACCACGTGAAGGAAAAACATTTGTTTGGTATGCATAATAGAGTAGGATAAGGAAAAAAGAGGGAAATAAAGGTGGTCAAAAAGGGGTCATTTCTGAGCCCAGCAATTCCAACCTCTACTATAAAGTTAAGGATGATGGGATTATGATATTACTACTATATGTAGATAATCGATTCTTGACAGGTGAAGATAAGCCCATCATCGAATGTAAGAAGAAGCTTGTTATGGATTTTGAGCCAAAATACCTTGGAATGATGCATTACTTTCTAGGTCTTGAAGTATGGCACTATCCAGATGATTTTTTCCTAAACCAAGGAAAATATGCAGTAGAAATCCTAAAGATATTTGGAATGATAGATTGCAAGGTTATTCCTACTCCGATGACAACAACCTTGACGTTATTGAATGTTGATACTTTAGAAGTAGTTGATGCCACCTTATACAAATATATTATTGGTTCTCTTATGTACTTAACCAATACAAGACCATATATATGTTTTTTTGCAAACACCCTAAGTCAATATATGGTGAATCCAAAACATATTCACCTAATTGGAGAAAAACATGTAATGAGGTATCTAAAGGGGTCTTGTTGAGGCCTGGAAATTTGCAGGAAACAACAGCAAGGGATTCTCCCCAGTCAACGTTCCCAACTAGCCCGTGACTGTTTGGTATAGGGAATCCGTCTGGTTTGCAGTCCGGCTACCGTAGGTCAAGTAACAAAAACAAAGGTTTTACCAGTTGCAGCCCGATCCACCATGTATTTTTGTATTTTTGACTTAATGTATGAAATGTAAATGCCTAATTAACCATGCAGGGTGGTGGAGGATGCAGGGAGCAGTCACAATGTGATGCGCAGGTTCTTAACTCTTGTCTTAGACTCACCAGCATATGAATCACTTATGCAAGAATGAGATAAACTAACTATCTATCTATCTATCTATCCCTGGGGAGCCAAATTGTGAATTATTTATGAGTAATGTGTATTGTACATGCAATATAAAGAGAAAATACAGTTAGCTGATATTTCTTTTCAGAATGCATGAATGATTAAGATATTTCAACAATCAGATAGCCAATTGTTTTATGAACAACATACATTACTCATGGTGGTCATTCCACAAAAATTAAACCAGAAATCATTTAAACAAGAACATAGGTTCAAAGAGTTAGAACGATCTCACGGTTAATGGACAAAAAGCTGGAAAAACAAAATAGTTCATCTTTCATCCATCCACAGCATAACATTTGAAAGTGCCACCAATATTTCTCCAACAGGAAAACAATACTTCTTTATTGCAAAGAGAAATAGTTCTTCTTACAATATCGTTTCTAGTCTAATTGGGAAAAAGCCCCTTATCCCTTCTAAGCTTTCTACATTTATACAAAAGGGTGAGATGGTTGGGCTGCCCAAAGTGACCTTTGGGATTCCCAACGCTTGACTTTTCTCAAATGTTTTTTACAAAATGTTTCACATTAAAAAATGACCAATCCTTCACGAGGAGGGTCCCACTTGGGTGTCTAGAAACTTCTTCCAAGCCGAAGCTTCAGAGGTGATGCCTTCAAATGTGCAGCGTTCCAAAAACTGAATGTTGATTTCAAATTTTGCAGCCTGGTTCTTTATAGCTTCAACTCTGGCTGCGCTCAACTGAAACTGGTCCTCCAAAAGATGCACACTAACGGCTAAATGGCCTACTTCGCTTCTCAGAATCTGGTCATCAATAGCCTTAATGTGTTACATTCATGCTTCTTCATCCTGCTCTCTCTTCTGCAACATTTCCACAAATAAATTGTGGTCTGGGAAATCATCCAGCCTCTACTCGGCCTCTATCTGGCACCAGTTGTATGTAATAAGGATCCTTCTGAAAAATTCCGTGCAGGCTCCCTTCGTCTTTTTGACTACTTTCTTGAAATCCTCTGCAGTGTTAATATAAAATTCTATTAAATCATAATCCTGCTTGAGGGCCTGTTTATCTTTTGATGGCAGCTCTACTGGAGTTTCTTCATTGTTTTCCAGTCTTGCCATTCTTGCAGTCAGGACTTCAAGGATGTCCTGAGATCTGTCCACAAAGTAAGAGGAGGTTTCCAAGATTTCCTCCAATCGGCCATCTATCTGCAGCACTTTACATCTATCCTCCTCAACAGCAGTCTATAACTGCAGCATCTTGGCCTTTTGGGCCAAAACATGCTCTTTGAATGGTTGGAGGCTAACCTGCTGCTCCCTTGCTTCCTCCATAGCAGTTGTTAAAGACGAAATCTGCTCTTGATGTTTCTTTTCCTTTTCTCGGGTGTGCAGCTCATTGGCCTCCAAGATGATCTTTTGCTGCTCTTCTAGCTCTTCTACCTTTTGCAGCAGCTGTTCCTTCTCCATCTTCAACTCTTGATATTCTTTCTGTACTTTCTTCAAGCATTCCAGTGTAGTCTCCCTAGCCTGTATCTCTACTTGGAGGACCTGCAATTCAGCCTTAGAAGACTTCATCTCCATCTGCATGTCTTCATACTTTCTTTTCAGCCTATTGCTTTCTTCCCTTTCTTTCCTCAAGGTGTCTTTCAATTGGGCTGAGGATTTCTTGGACTGCTCCAAGTCAGTCATTACCTTTTCCATGTCATCTTCTAAGGCATGGATTAGGGAAGCTCTGGCCCTCAAGGTGAATCTCGGATCCCGGTCTGTTCTCAACACAACAGGTGTATCTGTGATCATCTTTTCAGGCAGACCTCCTATCTCAACCTTCCTCTCTGTTCTCTTCATTATTCTCTTTGTTTCCCTGTCATAGAAAATAGTGTTGAAATCAGGGATCTCTTCCCCCTTTTTCTGCACAAAGGGGACCAGCTTGAGAGTGGGGACCATGGGTGTGCTGGCAGCAGGTACTTGTGGGTCCTGCACCATGGGGTTTTATAGATCTTGGGTCTGTTCTCCGGCTATCTCAGAGGCTGACTATTCTGTCTATGTCTGTGTCAGCTTCAGCCTCTCTGCTTCCTGCTTTTGTAGCTCCTCATCGAGCTTCCGTTTCTTCTCTTCTTCTTCTTTCCTAGCTGCTTCTTCTGCTTTCTTAGCTGCTTCCTGAGCAGCTTTTCTTTTCTCTTCTTCTTCTGTATGTAGCCATCCCGCAACTTCTCGTGCCAACCTTTGGGATTCTTCATTTCTTCTCTTGGCTTCTTCTTCAGCCTTTGCTTGCTCGTCTCCCTTCCCACCCTTGGTGTTTATCTTCTTTTTGAACCTCCTCCTCAAGGATGTCATATTCTGAGCATTGCAGAAGATGGATTCTTCCCTATCCCAATGATGGGTGTACTCGAAATGTACATTGTTTTCCTTGCAGTTCCCAGCTACTTTACCTTGGGAGTCGTTTCGATGGAATGGAATCTCGCCAAAATGAAAACTTTCTAGTTCTTCTACGAATTCATCAGCTTTCTTCACCTTAGTGAACCTGTAACTTCCCAGCTTGAAGGGCAAAGGAGGGTAGGCAGTCTTTTTATGTTCAAACAGAAAACTGCCTATTCCATCCAGGAACACTTGTCTGACTACCTCCTTGTGAATAATGTATTCAGTTGCGTATTTGGGAAGCAGGGAAGGTGCTCTCGAACCTCCAAACATCCTGAAGTACATGTCATTTTCAGTCAAATAGTAGTCTGCATACTCCTCTATCACTTGCAGTGCCTCCTCAGACATACAATCACACTCCTTCAGGAAAATGAGTGTGTATAAGGGAATGATAAAGTGTTCACATACTTCTCGATAATGGTTGTGATATTTGTGTGCCCACAGTGGTTTATAGGCAACATAGATAGGCATTCTTTCCCTATCCCAGATGCACCTGAGTCCAGGGAAAGGCTGATTACACAATATGCAATCGATGAGTATGGAACTCATATAGAATTCCGATCTTTCTTGGTGCACTCCTCCCAAAGCCGAGGCCATGCAAGCTGAAAGACTATTCGAGACAATGCTAGCCCAGTTTAAAATTGTCCCCTGGGTTGCCACATAAAAAATGATGGGTATCCATTCCAGTTTGAAAAGCCTACCATGGGCTCTCCCAAAAATCCTGTTCAGCATCAAAGCTATGAACCTATAGGGGGGCTTCAAGCTTGCTTTATTATAATCACCCGTCGGTCTGTATCTGTAATGTTTTCCCTACAGCAGCATCCTTTTAAGAGTCTCTACCAGGTCCATTCTAATGTTGTTTAGCCATTCATCAGATAAAAGCACTTGTGCTTCTGGCAAGTGGTAGGCCAGAGCTACATATCCAGGGCTATATGCAGCATAGCCCTGTCTTTCAACATTTTCCAGAATCATTGTTGTGACATCTGCCTGGGGCAGAATCCAGCCGATTACTTTAGAGCACGGGAACAATTCTGGTCTGGTGGCGATCTTCATCAGTGAAGATCTTTCTATGTTGGCATATAAGGACTCTTCTTCTAAGCCCATCTCAGGAACTTCTCTGTGCATGATCAATCTATATATTCCCCCCCATTGGTATTCAGGTTCAACGCCAGACATACACTGAGTGTCTTCGTATATGTATTCAGTTTTGGTAACAGTTTCTACTTCAAGCTCTTCCTTGACCACCGGGGCCTTCTTCCTTTGCCTCTTTGACATTGTGGTTTCGAATTCTTCCTGCCATATATAACATTGTAACATTAAGCAATTCAAGTTGCAAACATTTATATTACAATTTGCAGCGTTTTACTCCTTCTATGTGTACCATGAAGCTAAAATATGTGTGTACCTAGGCTGAAATGGCCTAACTAACAGAGCTATTGAAACACAATGCGCATTATTCAATGAATTTGTCTATATCTAGCATGACGAAAAAATAGTCATATACAGTAAAATGTGCAGACTACCACTGCTGTATGATATTGAACAATTCTATCAACCATATCTACATTGATATGCAACAGAATTCGGCTCTCTGTGCATGCCATGGTCATCTCGCTGCGCGGGAAAAACAGTGGTAATTACGCAGGTTTCTATGGTGCGCTTGATCAAAGAAAAACCACTTGTGCAAAACTACAGCCAATAACTATGTGTCGTGGTACACCCTCTTCCCCGACCCGGGTTCGAAACTGAGCACGAATTCGGTTGCGCGGGACCGCGTAGTCAAACAAATGGGGTTTAAAGATACGGGTAGCACCAAGTGGGAAAAACAGCCCAAACCTCATAGAGAAAAGTGGTGGAAACCTACTCCTACCCATCATCATTACGCAGGGTGGTTTGGCGCAGACAGCGTAATGACCGTCTACGCCAAATCCCCTCACTCTATGCGTAGGGTTGTAAAACAAACGGCGGTGGGGAAAAACTATTATGCGGGTCAAAAATGCCCCTCCCCACAGACCGAAATGTCACCAAGAACCACAATATATACATGCAACTACGAGGAAAGAAACAGCCGCAATACCTAGCCATGTAAAACAAAAACACCAAACGCTCAACGGAACGGGGAAAGGCAATAGAAGCCTACCTGGCATTGATGTGTAATCGGTGTGTGTGGTGGGATAAAGATAGTCAGGCTTCCACAGTTGCCACCTGGACGCAGGTACCAACTATAGGTTTCGGACAAGTTCGAGCGATCGACAGCACGATAGCGACAGAGCACGGCAGTTGAAAATAACAATAGGATAATCCAACGTGCCCCCCCCCCCCCTGAACTCATATATATACATATGGTCAAACTCTCGCGGCGGGTAACAAATCGGATGGCGGACCACTTTTGGATCGGAAGCTGAAAGCAAACTTTCTTCTGCAATGGCAGACGACCAAAGCACCAAGCCATCCACGGAGACATGCATATCGGAACCTTGGGAGACTATTCATCGGGACCAAAGTGAAACAGAAGCCGCAATGGCGGAGCCACAAAAGATAAATCCATCTGCAATGGGAGCAAATTCTGAATCGAAAGAAAATTTACTACACATCGGAAGGGCTAGCGTTTCTTTCATCTGCAACGGTGGAATCATAAAGCGGACCACCGTCCGCAACGTCGGCACTTAAGTTGGAAGCAACAACACTAATGGCTCAGAGAGTTTAGAGCTTTGGCAGCCGCAACGGCGGAAGAACAAAGGATAAACCGCTCCGCAAAAAATGAGTTCAAAATCGGAAGCAGAAACCTTAGAGTATCGAAAAAGCTAACACTTTGGCAGCCGCAACGGCGGAAGCCCGAAGGGAGCGACCTTCCACAACAGCAAGATCCAAATGGCTTAGACATCCGAAACTCTAAAAGCAGGAGCAAAACCAAACAGTGATCGGGAGAGATTGTGATTAGTCGTCCGCAACGGCGGAAGGAAAAGTGATACAAGTTCCGATGCCAAAACACAAAAGCAGCCGATGTAAAAAACAAATAAATCGGAAAGGATGTCAAAATCAATATCGATTATCCCTCTGCAATGGCAAGCAGAAAAACAAACACCTTCCGCAACGGTGGAGAAAGAAAAGGCAAAAAGTTCCGATGCCAAACCAAAAGTCAGCCGATGTGAAACAAAACGTAATGGTGAAAAGTAATGAAGCCAAAACCGAATGTCCATCTGCAATGGCAGAAGCTTCAACCAAAAAAAATTCCGACTGGAGCATGCTAAAAATGCATTTAGGGACAGCGATAAAGCTTAATCAAATAGTGGATTATTTCAAGTGCAAGAGGTAAATCAATTCAATCATTCTGAGAAATCATTATTAGACCAACTCAAAGAAGAAGATTGAGCTAATCCAAGCAAAAGGAGGGTCCTAAATTTTTTTGGAATTTTGGGAAATTGTTGCATCTGCAACAATTGGCGACTACCTGGTGAACCTCAGATCTCTGAATTAACACCTTCCCAGTGCAAGACTATTTGAATAAAGTTGAAATCTTCTAGATGCTTCTATCCCTAGACTTGCCAACCTATGCATTTAAATCATTGAGGAGTAGTCCATTCTTTGGGGAAATGGTAACATCAGAAATATTGCAAGTCTGAATAACTCTTTTGAGGCCTGATAAGTGAGGTCTATTTTACCTATCCTTAGGTAGTTTCTAGCTTGGACACCATAGGATTGTAACAGATAGTAAACAGCATTATCCTTTTGTTCCTCATTCCCATGCCAATTGCACTTTTGTGCCATTTGAACTTTAGTTCTTGTGAGCCCTCCATTTGCCTTTCTTTCTGAGTTTTTTATTCAGGCTCCTCTATCCCATAGTGCCCTTTTGTGTGAGAGAAGAATTGGCTTTTCATCTCACAGACGGAGAGGAACTTTTGGAAATTTGAAATTTATGCTTTTGAATCTTTGCTTTGATGTGTATTGTTCCTTTAGGAGCTTTGACTCTTGATAGCTTTTAGCTTTCCTGAAATTATGGCATGGGATCATTTATATATGATATACTGTTTACCCTGCTTCCTCTCTGTGGGTCTCTTGCTGTCACCCCCTTGGACATTTAAGATGTGAAATGGATGGATCCTCGAAATAGTATTCCAGACCTCTTTTACTTCTGAGTTATTTACAGGGGTTAAGTAAGACTTCAATGAATGCATGGCTAGTTAGGAACACTACTACTAGAAGACATTCTATGTTTTAAAGTAGAGTCTTTTGCTCAATATTTTAGTTAATTAAGAACCCTGATGTTTCCATTGCAACCAAAAGTTTGCCTCTTTATTCAAAACCAAAAGAATCAAAGCAGTAAAAACAAAAGAAAACAACATCAAATTAACTAAACAAAAGAAAACAGCATCAAAGCATTAAAGAAAACAAATCAACTTATTTATGTACAAGGCAAAAGAAAAGAAAAATTATGCTCACTCCTAAAAATCTTTTAATATTAGGGAGTTGGAGGGTGGGCTGAATAATATACATGGAATGTTTAACCGCGATCTAGCTCTGCTATTTTTGAAATTGAACACATGTCTACTATCCTCTAGTCATCCCTTTCATCCCGAGGAAGTTGAAGGAGCTCAGGATGAGTGTCAATCATAGAATTGGCCTTTCTAGAGGTATGATGTCTCAGCTTAAACTCAGTCAGATAATCTCCCAGGACAGAAACAGCGGATTCATTACCCTCTCCAAGCTTAGTGACAGTATGCTTCATGTAAGGCTCTCTCAGAATTTTAATCTGATTTGGGGTGCCCTTGAGAGGTAAAAGTAAATGGGACCAATCTGAAGCAAAATAACCTTTTAACCTGGCAGACCAATCTCGGTTGAGAATAATCCCATATCCATCCAGTATGTCAACCACCATAATGTCAATAAATTGACATATCTTGTTATTTGCAGAGAAGCGAATGAGGACATTTTTCATTTCTCCCACTACTTTGAAACCCGTGCTATCTAATTGCGTCACTTCACAAGGTGTGGACTCTGGCTGTCCATTAATCTTCTTGCAAATCTCCAGTGGCATAACATTCACCGCTGATCCAGAATCTACCAAGCAATTATGCACATTATGATTTAGCATTTCTAAGGTCAAGAGAAAAGGCGGGGTGTCAACTTTTTCTTCCCAACCAGGTTCTATGTCTTCTTCTCCTGGTTGGTTCTGAGTAGGTATATCCTCTCTAAGCTCTTCAGTTTCACTAGAGTTTCCCTCATTAACACCTATTTGTTCTTCTACAGGTTTGACAGGTTCACTAATTGGCTTAGTCTCCTGGTTGACAGTAGTGGCTCTAGGCATTTTGTCCTCAACCTTCACTTCTACCTGTCTCTTGACATTCTCCTACAAATTCTTAATCTTCGAAATTATTGCATTGTCTCCAATTGTTAAACCCCCATCCTTTGTTGTTGTAGATGTGCATTTAGGTTTAGGAACACTCTCTTCAGTGTCAAACAACGAGACACCATTCCATGAAAACATGTTATCAATGTCTTGTTTCTCTATGATCTAGTTTTTCTTTTCCTCCTTACCACTGTCCTTAGTAAATTTACGGTCCAACAGCTTATTCATCACCAATGTCATTGAATTTAGCCATTGAGGACACTTCTTTTCAGAATGAGGTTGTTGGTGAAATTTATATAAATTATCCTTCCCCACTTCTGTTATGTTTATTGATGCTAAATTTGGGGGAGGGGTTTTCCATTGGTTGCTATCCTTGCTTTTTGGATAGTATGGTTTGTAATTTTTCTGAATTTCCCTTTCTTTCTCCAGATCTACTATTCGGTTGGATAGTTTCTGCATCATTTTCAGCATTCCCTCAAACTCATGTGATTGCTCCTCTTTAGGTTTAGATAGCAATAAAGCTCTTCTATTTGTAGTTTTCTCTCCATGTAAATCAGGATAATCTTCTACACTTTCCCTTTCAGCCTCTACCCTTTCAGCCTCTTCATAAGTCTCTACCAGTGTAGGTTTGGCTTTCATCTTGGCAAACATGGCTAGCTCAGGTCCTAGGGCTAAGGTATAATATTCAATTAAGACCTTGTCTGAGGGTCTGTCAGCTTCATAAAAGTTCTTTAGGTATATTGAAAATCTTTGAGTGAAACTACGTACCTTCTCATTCTTTTCTTTTCTTAATAAACCAAGACCTTTCATCAATGAGGCATGCATTTTTTGGGCTATCTATTTACTTCTGAAAACCCTTTTGAAGGTGTCCCAATCAGGAATAGAGTTTGCGGGCAAGCCAAAATACCAGGATGCTGCTGCTCCTTTCAGGGTGTGTGGGAACAGTCTACAGACCACATCTTCATACTCCCCAGCCCTTAGCCCTTCTAATGCTAGATAAAAGCTTTGCAGGTGGTCATCTACAACAGTCCTTTCCTCGGGGTCAAACTTAGGCAACAACTTTTCAAAGGCTTGAGGTAGGTTATGCAAAGGAGGTGTGAGGTTCAAAGGTGATCTAGATCTCCAAGCCGGCAGAGGGTTGGGCTGGTTTACATTAATTCCATCCATGCGCAAGGTGAATGAACAAGGTTCTGTGCAAAAAGCAGCGTGAGGTGAAACCAAGCTTACTTACTTCAAAGGTAAAATCACAACTTGATGAGTCCACTTTAGTCAGGTAAAAAGCTTCAAACATCTGCTGGTGGGTTAATCTTGGGAAAATAGGTTTCCACGAACAGCCATACACTGGCGGACCTCCTTCTAGCGCCAGAACTGTTGAGGCCTAGAAATTCGCAAGCAACAACAGCAAGGGATTCTCCCTAGTCAACGTTCCCAACTAGCTCGTGACTATTTGGTATAGGGAATCCGTCCGGTTTGCGGTCCGGCTACCGTAGTTCAAGTAACAAAAACAAAGGTTTTACCAGTTACGGCCCGGTCCACCGTGTATTTTTTTTATTTTTGACTTAATGTATGAAATGTAAATGCCTAATTAACCATGCGGGGTGGTGAAGGATGCAGGGAGCAGTCACAATGTGATGCACAGGTTCTTACCTCTCGTCTTAGACTCACCAGCATCTGAATCACTTATGCAAGAATGAGATAAACTAACCATCTATCTATCCTCGGGGAGCCAAATTGTGAATTATTTATGAGTAATGTGTATTGTACATGCAATATAAAGAGAAACTATAGTTAGCAGATATTTCTTTTCACAATGCATGAACTATTAAAGATATTTCAACAATCAGATAGCCAATTGTTTTATGAATAGCATACATTACTCATGGTGGTCATTCCATAAAAATTAAACCAGAAATCATTTAAACAAGAACATAGGTTCAAAGAGTTAGAACGATCTCACGGTTAATGGACAAAAAGCTAGAAAAACAAAATAGTTCATCTTTCAGCCATCCACAGCATAACATTTGAAAGTGCCACCAATCTTTCTCCAACAAGCAAACAATACTTCTTTATTGCAAAGAGAAATAGTTCTTCTTACAATATCATTTCTAGTCTAACTGGGAAAAAGCCCCTTATCCCTTCTAAGCTTTCTACATTTATACAAAAGGGTGAGATGGTTGGGCTGCCCAAAGTGACCTTTGGGCTTCCCAACTCTTCATTTCCCAACGCTTGAATTTTCTCAAATGTTTTTTAGAAAATGTTACACATTACAAAATGACCAATCCTTCACGAGGAGGGTCCCACTTGGGTGTCTAGAAACTTCTTCCAAGCCGAAGCTTCAGAGGCAATGCCTTCAAATGCGCAGGGTTCCAAAAAATGAATGTTGATTTCAAATTTCGCAGCCTGGTTCTTTATAGCTTCAACTCTGGCTGCACTCAACTGAAGTTGGTCCTCCAAAAGCTGCACACTAATGGCTGAATGGCCTACTTCGCTTATCAGAATATGGTCATCAATGGCCTTAATGTGTTGCATTCTTGATTCTTCATCCTGCTGTCTCTTCTGCAACATTTCCACAAATGAATTATGGTCTGGGAAATCATCCAGCCTCTGCTCAGCCTCTATCTGGCACCGGTTGTATGTAATAAGGATCCTTCTGAAAAATTTCGTGCAGGCTCCCTTTTTCTTCTTGACTGCTTTCTTGAAATCCTCTGCGGTGTTAATAGAAAATTCTATTAAGTCATAATCCCACTTGAGGGCCTGTATATCTTTTGATCGCAGCTCTGCTGGAGTTTCTTCATTGTTTTCTAGCCTCGCCATTCTTGCAGTTAGGACTTCAAGGACGTCCTGAGATCTGTCGACAAAGTAAGAGGAGGTTTCCAAGATTTCCTCCAATCGGCCATCTATCTGCAGCACTTTACATCTCTCCTCCTCAACAGCAGTCTATGACTGCAGCAACTTGGCCTTTTGGGCCAAAACATGCTCTTTGAACTGTTGGAGGCTAACCTATTGCTCCCATGCTTTCTCCAGAGCAGTTGTTAAAGACGAAATATGCTCTTGATGTTTCTTTTCCTGTTCTCGGGTGTGCAGCTCATTGGCCTCCAAGATGATCATTTGCTGCTCTTCTAGCTCTTCTACCTTTTGTAGCAGTTGTTCCTTCTCTGTCTTCAGCTCTTGATATTATTTATGTACTTTCTCCAGGCATTCTAGTGTAGTCTCCCTAGCCTATCTCTCTACTTGGAGGACCTGCAATTCAACCTTAGAAGACTTCATCTCCATCTGCATGTCTTCATACTTTCTTTTCAGCCTATTGGTTTCTTCTCTTTCTTTCCTCAAGGTGTCTCTCAATTGGGCTGAGGATTTTTTGGACTGCTCCAAGTCAGTCATTACCTTCTCCATGTTATCTTCTGAGGCGTGGATTAAGGCAGCTCCGACCCTCAAGGTGAATCTCAGATCCTGGTCTGTTCCCAACACAACAGGTGTATCTGTGATCATCTTTCCGGGTAGACCTCCTGTCTCAACCTTCCTCCCTGTTCTCTTCATTATTCTCTTTGTTTCCCTGTCATAGAAAATAGTGTTGAAATCAGGGATCACTTCCCCCTTTTTCTGCACAAGGGGGACCATCTTGAGAGTGGAGACCATGGGCGTGCTGGCAGCAGGTACTTGTGGGTCCTGCACCACGGGGTTTTCTAGATCTTGGGTCTGTTCTCCGGCTGTCTCAGAGGCTGACTGTTCTGTATGTGTCTGTGTCAGCTTCAGCCTCTCTACTTCCTCCTTTTGTAGCTCCCCATCGAGCTTCCTTTTTTTTTCTTCTTCTTCTTTCCTAGCTGCTTCTTCTGCTTTCTTAGCTGCTTCCTGAGCAGCTTTTCTTTTCTCTTCTTCTTCTGTATGTAGCCATCCCGCAGCTTCTCGTGCCAACCTTTGGGCTTCTTCATTTCTTGTCTTGGATTCTTCTTCAGCCTTTGCTTGTCATCTCCCTTCCCACCCTTGGTGGTTATCTTCTTTTTGAACCTCCTCCTCAAGACTGTCATATTTTGAGCATTGCGGAAGACGGATTCTTCCCTATCCCAATGATGGGTGTACTCGAAATGTACATTGTTTTCCTTGCAGTGCTTAGCTACTTTACTTTGGGAGTCGTTTCGATGGAATGGCATCTCGCCAAAGTGAAAACTTTCTAATTCTTCTATGAATTCATCAGCTTTCTTCACCTTAGTGAACCTATAACTTCCCACCTTGAAGGGAAAAGGAGGGTAGGCAGTATTTTTATGTTCAAACAGAAAACTGCCTATTCCATCTAGGAGCACTTGTCTGACTTCCTCCTTGTGAATAATGTAATCAGTTGCGTATTTGGGTAGTATGGAAGGTGCTCTTGAATCTCCAAACATACTGAAGTACAGGCCATTTTTAGTCAAATAGTTGTCTGCATACTCCTCTATCACTTGTAGTGCCTCCTCAGACATACAATCACACTCCTTCAGGAAAATGAGTGTGTATAAGGGCATGATAAAGTGTTCACATACTTCTCGATAATGGTTGTGATATTTGTGTGCCCACAGTGATTTATAGGCAGCATAGACAGGCATTCTTTCCCTATCCCAGATGCACCTAAGTCCGAGGAAAGGTTGATTACACAATATGCAATCGATGAGTATGGAACTCATATAGAATTCCGATCTTTTTTGGTGCACTCCTCCCAAAGCCGAGGCCATGCAAGCTGAAAGACTATTCGAGACAATGCTAGCCCAATTGAAAATTGTCCCCTGGGTTGCCACATAAAAAATAATGGGTATCCATTCCAGTTTGAAAAGCCTACCATGGGCTCTCCCAAAAATCCTATTCAGCATCAAAGCTATGAACCTATAATGGGCCCTCAAGCTTGCTGTATCGTAATCACCCATTGGTCTGTATCTGTAATTTTTTCCCTGCAGCAGCATCCTTTTAAGAGTCTCTACCAGGTCCATTCTAATGTTGTTCAGCCAATCATCAGATAAAAACACTTGGGCTTCTGGCAAGTGGTAGGCCAGAGCTACATATCCAGGGCTATATGCAGCATAGCCCCGTCTTTCAACATTTTACAGAATCATTGTTGTGACATCTGCCCAGGGCAGAATCCAGCCGATTACTTCAGAGCACGGGAACAATTCTGGTCTGGTGGCGATCTTCATCACTAAAGATCTTTCTATGTTGGCATATAAGGACTCTTCTTCTAAGCCCATGTCAGGAACTTCTCTGTGCGTGATCAATCTATATATTTCCCCCCATTGGTATTCAGGTTCAACGCCAGAAATACACTAAGTGTCTTCGTATATTTATTCAGTTTTGGTAACATTTTCTACTTAAGGCTCTTCCTCGACCACCAGGGCCTTCTTCCTTTGCCTCTTTGACATTGTGGATTCGAATTCTTCCTGCCATATATAACATTGTAACATTAAGCACTTCAAGTTGCAAACATTTCTATGATAGTTTGCATCGTTTTACTCCTTCTATGTGTACCATGAAGCTAAAATATGTGTGTACCTAGGCTGAAATGGCCTAACTAACAGAGCTATTGAAACACAATGCGCATTATTCAATGACTTTGTCTATATCTAGCATGACAGAAAAATAGTCATATACAGTAAAATGTGCAGGCTACCACTGCTGTATGATATTGAACAATTCTATCAACCATATCTACATTGATATGCAACAGAATTCGGCTCTGTGTGCATGCCATGGTCATCTCGCTGCGCGGTAAAAACAGTGGTAGTTACACAGGTTTCTATGGTGTGCTTGATCAAAGAAAACCTGCCTGTGCAAAACTACGGCCAATAACCATGTGTCATGGTACACCCTCTTCCCCGACCCGGGTTCGAAACTGAGCATGAATTCAGTTGTGCGGGACCGGGTAGGCAAACGAATGGGGTTTAAAGATACGGGTAGCACCAAGCGGGACAAATAGCCCAAACCTCATAGAGAAAAGTGGCGGAAACCTACTCCTACCCATCATCATTACGCAGGGTGGTTTGGTGCAGACAGTGTAACAGACATCTGCACCAAACCCCCTCACTCTATGCGCAGGGTTACAAAACAAACGGTGGTGGGGAAAAACTATTATGCGGGTCAAAAATTCCCCTCCCCATGGACCGCAATGTCAGCAAGAACCACAATATATACATGCAACTACGGGGAAAGAAATAGCTGCAACACCTAGCCATGTAAAACAAAAACACCAAATGCTCAACGAAACGGGGAAAGGCAATAGAATCCTACCTGGCACTGTAATCGGCGTGTTTGGTGGGATGAAGACAGTCAGGCTTCCACAGTTGCCACCTAGACGTGGGTACCGGCAATAGGGTTCGGACAATTTCGAGCGATCGACAGCACGATAGTGACAGAGCACGGCAGTTGAAAATAACAATAGGATAATCCAACGTGCCCCCCCCTGACCTCATATATATACATACGATCAAACTCTCATGGTGGGTAACAAATCGGATGGTGGACCACTTTTGGATCGAAAGCTGAAAGAAAACTTTCTTTCGCAACGGTGGACAGCCAAAGTGCCAAGCCATCCGCGGAGACATGCATATCGGAACCTCGGGAGACTATTCGTCGAGACCAAAGTGAAACAGAAGCCGCAATGGTAGAGCCGCAAAAGATAAATCCATCTGCAATGGGAGCAAAGTCTGAATCAGAAGAAAAAATACTACACATCGGAAGGGCTAGTGTTTCTTTCATCCGCAACAGTGGAATCATAAAGCGGACCACCGTCCGCAACGTCGGGACTTAAGTCGGAAGCAAAAATACTAACGGCTCGGAGAGTTTAGAGCTTTGGCAGTTGCAACGGCGGAAGAACAAAGGATAAACCGCTCCGCAAAAAATGAGTTCAAAATAGGAAGCGAAAACCTTAGAGGATCGGAAAAGCTAACACTTCGGCAGCCACAACGGTGGAAGCCCGAAGGGCGCGACCTTCCACAACGGCGAGATCCAAATGACTTAGACATCCGAAACTCTAAAAGCGGGAGCAAAACCAAACAATGATCGGAAGAGATTGTGATTAGTCATCCGCAACGGCGGAAGGAAAAGTGATACAAGTTCCGATGCCAAAACACAAAAGCATTCGATGTAAAAAACAAATAAACTGGAAAGGAAGTCGAAATCAATATCGATTATCCCTCCACAATGGCAAGCGGAAAAACAAACACCTTCCGCAATGGCGGAGAAAGAAAAGGCAAAAAGTTTCGATGCCAAACCAAAAGTCAGCCAATGTGAAACGAAATGTAATGGTGAAAATTAATGAATCCAAAACCGAATGTCCATCTGCAACGGCGGAAGCTTCAACTAAACAAAATTCCAACTGGAGCATGCTAAAAATGCATTCAGGGACAACGATAAAGCTTAATCAAATAGTGGATTATTTCAAGTGCAAGAGGTAAATCAATTCAATCATTCTGAGAAATCATTATTAGACCAACTCAAAGAAGAAGATCGAACTAATCCAAGCAAAAGGAGGGTCCTAAATTTTTTTGGAATTTTGGGAAATTGTTGCAGCTGCAACAGGTCTTTATATTATGGTCTCAAATATGCATCAAGTGGTGAGATCATATTGCATGAATTTACATATTCAGATTAGGCAGGAAGTGCCAAAGATACAAAAATAACTTCACGATGTTGCTTTATTCTGGGATCATACATGATCTCCTGGTTCAGTAGAAAGAAGACCAGTCACTTGCACTTAGCACGATAGAGGCTGAATACGTTGCAGCATGTTCATATGGTAGCGATTTATGTTTATGGTGATGAAGATGTTCCAGCATCTCTATGATGGTAATGTACATGATGATCTAGCATTATAGATGATTTATTTTTTAGCACTAACATGATAATGGGGTTGTTGTTGATGTCTCAGTATTTATATACTGATGTTGCAAATGATGTTTTAGTATTTATATACTGATGTTGCATATGATGTTTCATCATTTATATATTGATATTGTAGATGATGTTTCAGTATCTATATACTAACGTTGCAGATGATGCTTCAGTATCTACTGATGTTTCAAATGATGTTTCAGTATTTACAGAATGATGTTGCTAACGATGTTTCAGTTGTAGATGATGTTTCAGTATTCACATACTGATGTCACAGGAGATGATCCAGTATCCATATAATGATGTGACAAAAGATGATCCAGTATTCACATGCTGATGTGACAAAACATGATTCAGTATTCACATACTAATACTATAGAAAATGATCTAGAAGATTATTTAGTATCCATATACTAATGTTATAGAATATGATTCAATGCATATAAAAGATGATTCAGTGTTCACATAATAAGATTGCAGAAGATGATCCAGCTGAGATCGATGATGAAGATGTATGATGGTGTTCCAAAACTTCCTATGACATATAGAGACTCACCAGTCAGGTGTACAATTGTGGTAGCAATTTTGACCTGGGTTGAATACCTTCCAAATTAAGAGGGACTATTAAAGTATTGTAACTTCGGAAGATATTCCATATGTATTGATTTTTTTCCTCTCAGTAGGAGATGAATTTGGTCATGTAAGAGTCATTGAAATAATAAATGTTAACCTTCATATGGAAGTCGATTCAATAGTACACAAGTGTCATTATAATAAATATTATTTTTGGTGTCTTGCTAGACAAGTCGGCCTTGCCAGTTAGATAATTCGGCCCTGTTAGGTCATAGGTCGAGTCAACTAAAGAATATAAATAGGGAGGTGCTCCCCTTAATTTTGACACACTCACTCAAGCAATTTTTACAAGAGAGACAAGAACAAGTACACCAGAAAGAAGAGAGAAGCAGTGTCTGGGTTTTACACTGCTCTGGTTGAGTTCTAAACTGAGGAATTTTTGCGGGGTTTTATACCTTGTGGTTTCCCCGAGGAAAATATTTGTTTTCATATGTTTCTATGCTTGTTGTTCTTTCAGTGATCCTACTAGTGATAATTTGTTTTAATAAATCGTCTAAGAAAATAAAGAAAACATAACAATGTTGGGATCATAGTTGGTTTTGCAGGGAATCAGAGGCTTATCGGATGTTTTAGTTTTCAATTTACAAACTAATTGTAGATGTGATTTTCAATATTAGTTGGCCGTGTTACTTTGTACGCATTTTTATTCTTTATTGAATGGATGTAGGTTTTAGCTTCATAATTCATCTATTGAGCAATGTAAAACTATTAATGAAAGTGTTGTAGATTGGATTTACGGAAGTGTCTTAATTTGTATAGTTCATTTGTTGGAAATTTTGAAATTGTGATTATTTTCAAATAATTCCATAAATTTCATTTATAAGTGTTATTGGGATAATCATGGTCACCCAAGAATGTTTTAATTGTGATAATGTACAAGTTTAATAAGCATGTAAATATGGTTTAATTTGCATGCTTGCATGATCGTGCATCTACAGGAGTAATGGAAGGATTATAATTGCATTTTAAAATTTTCACAATTTTATTTTCAAATTTGAATGTTTATTTTTATTGGCTTGATGCCATGATGTTTGAAGCCTTAGAAATGTTATTCATTGTGATTTGACACAATTCCACTTCCCTCCTGGTCATTTGGCGCCTTTGGCCTTAGTTTTGGGGTCCAATATGTTACATACAAGAACTTATGCAACTAAACTTTTCATGCTCTTCAAATCCATTAAGTTAGATGGATATCAAGGGAGAAAATCATTGAAATTATTGATTTATTGATAGCTATTATATTGACTTTGTGGAAAAATGAAATGAAGGACTCATGGTATGATAAGGTAAGGATATTTTCAGTACAATTTTGTTTACATATGATTGAAAATATAATGTGTGAACTAAATAAGTTGAACAATAAATTCTAACAAGATAATGTTGATACTACCTCTTTAGGGGAAGCC
>LPNX010965554.1:73521-104905 GCA_001517045.1 Pseudotsuga menziesii | reverse complement strand
TTGTAAAATATTACGTTCAAGCTCTTGTAGAGAGTTTGAATGGAATATTCCTAGATCTTTATTTTTCCAACTATGCAATTTTGTTTAGTCCTTGTCATTATTTTTTGTATGTTCATGGAAAAGAACATAATTCAAATCATTTGCTTGAAAACAATTTTTGAACACGTACAACATACTTTATGTGAGAGGGGATAAAACAAAACAAGATTTATTTTGTTGCTTGTTTAAAAGAGTTGCATGCATTTGTTGATACTCTTTGGGTTAATTGTGAGGGATCATCCATGAAAGATGCTTGGATATTTTTTTGTATCATAGAGTTGCATGTACAAATTTTCCTAACATGTCAAAGCTATGAAAGGAAATGCTTACTATTCTTGCAAGTGCAGTGTCATGTGAGAGGAGATTATTTAGGAAAAACATAAGGATTTGCCGAGAATAAAATTATCGTTGGATGCATTCGATGTCTTGATGTGAGTGTTGCTAACATAACTTGTTTAATTAATGGTGGAATGAGATAGGGTATATAAAATATGAAAAGAAGTTAAGCATTCTTAAATATTTAAGTTGTTTTCTTTTACGTTTACGCATGTAATGGTGTTGTGTCTTGACAAATAGATATTTTGCAACACTATCTAATATTTAGTTCATATGGATGATGATATTCAATGTACTTCTATTAATTTTCTCAACATTACATATTTTGTTTGAAACACATCACATAATTAGTGTTCTATTAATTTTTAAAGCTTGCATGAGTGACATTGAAGTGACTTCAATGAAAAACAGGATATGGGCACTTCTATTTCTATTAAGTTAAATTTTATTATCTAAATTAATTGCATATTTGAGTTATAAACTATATAAAGATTATTTCCATTACTTACTAACAATTCAGGTATGAAATATCTAACAAAATTGTTAGTAGTTTTATGTGTACGTAACTTGATTGAAATAGGATTAGAATTTCCATTATTGGCACCTTTATTTAATAAGTTTAATTGTGTTCAACTTAGACTCCATGTGTAAAGTGATGCGGAGGCATATAGGGGGGAAAGATTACTTGGAGAAAACTAGGCTCCTTGGTCAATGGTATATACAATTCTGACATGCAATCTTAAATTCTACCATCAAATGCAAACAATATCGAATTCCTTTAAATGAAACCATCTTGCATTGACTCCAATGCCCTATATAAGGGATAGCTAATGGAAAACCCACAATGGGCATATGTATTACTTTCAGATAGGATAACAATGTAATACATATGCCCATACATTGATAAAAAAATCACCAGATTCTCAAGCACAAACATCATGTCATCATATCCCATGACAAGAAGAAACCCATATTGTGCAAATAGAGATATGTCATGGAACCTTGGTTTCTCATATTTAATCTCAATAATTGATCTCAAACCCTACAGGTTTGCAATTTTGATGTGAGAGTATTTTTTAATTCCTTGCCCTAAGTTTTTGTAATAATTTCTAGAGATTGCTAGGATGTAACATAGAAGGAAATTGTCCCCTAAAATTTCCATGTGATGTAACAAAGTTGTTAATTTAGTATATAGTTGAGTGATCCTAGGAGTAGGAGTAGGTCGAGTTATTTGTTATTTTCTTAAGTTCAAAGGATACAGATCCACCATTTAGGGCCTTGCTATTATCTTTCCTAACCATGTGTATAAATAAATCCCATGCCACATGAAAATAATGAGGAGGGAATAAGTATTGTGTATGAAGTAGAATTGCAAAATTCTTATACTATCAGATTTTGCGTATTATTCTCGTTCCTCAATCGTAAACTTCTTATTCATTTTTGTGGATGGGAGAGAGACTTCAAGCATTATTTTTGTTTTAATTAGCTTGTAACTTCTAGCTTTGAATTATTTTCGACACTTGACCAAATTTATGGTTGAATAGAGTTTTGGAGAACAAGTGCTTCAAATCAATGGATGGTGAACTCGATGGACCAATGAACTTAGTTGTATATTTTAATGTGAAAAGGAGCCATTAATTTCCATTGTTGAAGATTTATAATACTCGACAAAGGGAGAAAATCATGTGAGTGAGGTGAACCTACAACTCTTAACTGTTAGAGAAGAATACAAGCAAAGGACCATTGATTAATTGTAGGTGGTCTAGAACTGAAGAAAAAGAAGAATAGAAGACTAATTGACTCCAACATCTTAGCGAATTATGGGCATGGAAATCAGACTCGTGGCTTTCGTGAATCAAATTAATGATATTGTTGTAGCAATGAGGCATGAGTAGTTTGGATCATTAAACCCTATTCAAACATTCTATTGAAACCTTATTATTTGTAGATGATAGGGTTATTATTTGAGCCTGCAATTGCTTTTGAATAGAATTTAACCTCCATTTATTTCGAGTAGAGATAGAACCATGCTTTTTGGCATTTATAACCTGTACATGCGTTCTTTTTATCTTTTGTGTAAGAATTCTGGAATGGAAACAAAATCTAACCAGCATAGATCCATCTTAAACGTGGCTTTCACAAGCGCCGATAGGGATCAAATATCTCTAGGTGCAAACCATTTCCCCTCTATCGAATCCAATACTCACTCACTTTGTCCTTAAAATCAAGTCTTCAACATAATGTGTGTAGTTGAAAGGCAGGTTGCCATGGATTATCATTCTACGGGGTATCCATGCACATTATTGCACACTACCATGGATCATACACTAAGGGGTATCACTTCATATATTTGATCAAGTGCAGGTAATTTTGGTGGTAATTAATATCATATTCTTATGGCAGTGTATTAATACTCTTATTGCCTATGCAAAAAGTTTTTTTACCTTCGCAGCAAATTAGTTCCATATCCCCACAAATTAATTGTTGCAGTGGATGGATCATGTATTTATGCATATTCTTGTAGTCTTTCAGGCATAAGAAATGATAATGTTGTTGCAATCGACGGGAGAGGTAATGTTTGTATTAGGTCATGAATTATCTATATCCTTGAGGTATTAATCCATATTGTTGTAGTGTGTGCATCCACTAAAAATGATAATGATAATATCGTTGCAATGAATTGACAAGTTATATTCAATCATCTTGATAGCTACATAAATCATCTAATATTTACATTACATAGTTAGTTGATATATTTTTCAGTGCAAGAAAATATTATTTGCATCTTTTTTTAGTGAGAGGAAATGAAGAATATATTTAAACCATTTTAAAAACCCTATCTCTAGTTTCAACATGATAGCAATGTCTGAATATAATTATAATATTTGAATGTTTTAAAATTTATAGTTAAATATTAAGTTGTTATTACAAGAGATTTAAGAGAAAGTATTTAGATGAGATTTCAGTATTTTTGTATATGATTGTGATGAGTGAATGATAAGAGGTTGAGTAGTTAGTGTGATAGAGTGACTTGAAATGTGAAATTTTAGAACTCTAGAGTGAAGCATATTAATTATTGAGCATGATTTACAAAAACAATCAATATTTTTAAATAAAAAATATATTCTTAAAAGTTTAAAAAATAACCACAATACTATTTATTACCTTTTAAATATATTTTGAAAATTTTGAAAATATCCAAAACAATGATTAATGTGATTTAGTTAGAATCATTAAATTTAACCTAAAGCAATTTTTTTATAGCTTTAGTTTGATGTCATGTTAGTTTAAAATGTGATAATGTGAAAATAACAACCTCTAGAAATTTTACATGTACATATAAAATTTTAATAAGAGCCTAATCTTATTAATGATATGAATTGATGAGAAAAAAAATGGTAACAACTATGTGAAAAATAAACATTCATTGGATTTATTGAAAAAAGAAAACAACATTGTCTTAAAACAATATTAATTTTTTCCAAAGCAAATAAATTTATGCATGAAACATAAGTGGGTCTTTAAATTGGGCAATAATGGAAATAGAATTAATCATAAATTTAAAAACAAATATTGTCTTCATTAAAACAAATATTATGAAACCTTAGTTTTTTAATCTTTAACCATCTAAAACGTTTTTAAAGCATATTATTATTTTTACAGAAACATATTTGGTAAATGAATAATATGAAACCATATAAAGTGAATATTAAACTTAAAGAAATAATATTATATTTTAAAACATGATTTAAAATTAATTTTTTAAACTTAACACTATAAGAGTTTTATGTTTTAAAAGAAAGTTGAAGTAAAGATTGTGGTTGATGCGAATTTGTTTTTGCAGAATAATTAATAACAACATCAATGAATATATTGTAAATGTAATAATAAAGATTTCAAAATCTCAATGGGCTTCATATATGAATTTATAATTGGATCTATTTTTTATTATGTTGATATTTATTTTATTTTTAAAGCTTACTAATTTTTGGGTATATTCAAATTATTTTCTTCTATTTTTTTATTTTTATTGGAGGGGATTATAGGCCTCCAAGGAGTTACGCATCCCCCCAATGAAACTTAAAGAACAATATTATATTATAAAACTTAAAGAATAATATTATATTTAAAAACTTGGTTTAAAACAAAAATTGTGGTTGATGCAAATTATTTTTGCTAAATAATTAATAAGAAAAACAACTAATATATTGTAATTGCAATAGTAAAGATTTAGTTTGAGTTAATATTTCATTTTTAATTTGTGTTTAATACAATAAAATTTCTTTATCAATAATAAAGTTTATGCAATTTTTTTAAAGAAAAGTTTTATGTGATTTAATTAGTTATTTTTCTATTATGCTTTGATATTTATTTTATTTTTATAAGAAGACCAATTTTTGGGTATATTTAAATTATTTTCTTTTATTTTTTATTTCACGGAAGGAGTTACACATCCTCCCCTTAGTGGGCGGTAGAATGCGCCTCTCCACCCAAATATATTTTTCAAAGCCCAAATATTTTGATATAAAAAACATTGATACTATATATGCTACTTGAAATGCTTGGGGTCACAAAGATGTAGGAAGAATAAACATAACCAGTATGTAAGTTAAACAAAAAGGAGACAAAGGTTATTAGTTTTTACAAAGTTTACTCTCAATTCACATCAAATTTCATAATTGCAACCACAACCTATGTTTTCAATCCACTACCATATTCACCATTTACCCACTACTCACAATATCCTCTTTCTCCAATAGCATGTGATCTTAATAAATTTAGATTAGATCCCTTTTTGCTCTGTTGTGACTCTTTGTACCATAGTTTGTTACCACAAAAGTTTAGTTTAATTCCATTTGAGGACAAATTCATGCCTACAAGGGCAGTATCCACAAACATCAGATCACGGGTTCGATTCCACTCCATGTAAAATCTATATAGGTCATGGATAAACCACTGGCATCATTGACCGTGAATTTCGGTTTTATTGATTGTGAATTTTGCGGTACCCATTTGATAGGCTCCCCTTCCGAGAGAAAGTCTATTTAGTAAATAAAGATTGTCATAAATTGCAGTCTCATTATAATTACTCAAACCACAACTAGCGACCTATATACCAACTTACCAAGTAGTGGCTTTTTTATATATATTTCAGTACAACATTAGGAATCTGTACTTTCATAGAAGGGAAAAATTAATTATTAAACACTAAAAAGGAGGGAACCATCATAATTGAACCATAAAATTTTGACCCATGGGTAAAGAATGAACTAGATTGTTGGTCAGGAAAAAGAAGCTTTCGAGAAAACTTTGCATGGGGCAATGATGACATTATGAAAGAGTTTAAAGGAACTATGGCCCAAGTGCCTCCATCATCATTGAAGATTATATGAAATTTAAAGCAGTGCATAATGAATAGCTCGCTATAGAGCTTGGGGCCTCTTAGTATTTCTCAGATCCAATAAAGGTACATTGACCCTCTTTAACGAATCTACAAGTTCTTTATCTCTCAAGGAATAGTTTGTAGGCTTTGAGTTCAAGAAGCAAGTAGTTGGAGACCTAATAGATTAAGAATCACTTGTTGAACTATCTACAACCTTTGGGACAGTATTAGTGGGTCTAATGGTTAAGAGCTTGTGTTTCTTCTTAGAAGGTTACAAGTTCAAATCTAGAGGGGATAGTGTATGTACACCTATGTAGACTTTAGCAGGTACAAACTTGATTCATTGAACAATGAAAAAATCCCAAGAAGGACATGGAAAAAAATACTTTATTTAATGAATCAATACGTTAAGTGGATTACATAAAAATAAAGTGAGACAAAACGATGAACCCTAATATATCCTCGAATTATACCAAAGTTTTGGTATTACTAAAAGTGATATTTGAAGAGAAAAGAGCAGCAACGTTGCTTTGTATATGAAGTAGTGTTTATGTTGTATTATATAAAAGGGTTTTATATTTATAAAGAGGTTTTTGGTTACTCCTAAGAATAAGATCAATATTTTCAGCAGTGAAGTCTGTGTTATGGGTAAAAAAAAAATTTAAACCAGTCAAGAGATCTCAAACAAATCGCAAGAGAGAACGAAGCACATGAAGCATATTTATGTATGGTGAGGTTCTAACCTGAGTAGAGGAGCACATAAATCAATAAGATGAGATGATAAAGAATAGGAGAAATATAGAGTGTGTATAGCTATGGAACAGATCAATGAAGCTGAAGAGCATAACAAGCTCAATGAAGATGAATAGATAGATGAAATATTGAGAAAATCAATGTCCATTTTTCCATATTTCTAAGGTATGAATTATGAACTTTGGGAAATTAAACTTGGAAGATTTACCTTGTTGAGTAAATTTATGGCATATTGTTCAAAAATATTTTGTAGATTCTCATGATAAAAGAAAAAGTGAAATAGTAAGATGCCTTATTTTGTCACTGGTGAATGACAATGTCAATGTTTTTTCTACATTTTTACATGAATTTGATCTAATAGATCTAATAAACAAAACAAAATAATTTTGAGATGCTCTAGAGATGAAGTACAATAAAAGGGGAAGAAACATAAACCCTTTACAACATATTGGTGTATTAGAAGAAGCTTCTATGTCTTAACCAAAGAAAGATAAAGAAGACAAAAGAAAGTTGAAGAACTCCTTTGTAAAGCATAGGAGAATATTGAAGTCCTTTTGTGTGCAACAGAGCATAGACATAAAGAAGGTGATTACCGCTACGTAGATACACTAATGGATAATGAAGTTGCAGTTGAAGCTATCAATGTAGCATTCTCTGATGGTGAAGCTACCAATGAAGCTACCACTAATTTGGTAAACCCAAAAATGCCTATTGTTGATGAAAAACTTTGGTGAACCCAATAATGTCTATTGCTAATGAAGAAATTCCAGTGAAGCAGTATACATTGATGAAGTGGATCCAAAATATAATGGTGTAAATACCATTGTGTAAGTGGATGATGAAGAAAAAGATGGTAATGTTGAGGCAAAGGAAACTATATGATAGAAGTTCCACATGGAACATTTGAAGTTACAAAAGTTGAAGAATAGAAGAGAAAGATGAATACTTTGAAGAAACAAAATTTGACATTTACTGAGGATTGGATTGAAAATCCAGAAGAACTTGAAGATGACAATATACTTTCTAAGATAGAGGGATATATAACTAAATTTGTAGAAGAATCAAATGATAAAGGAAGAAGATGAAACATCCCAAGTAATGGACAATGAAAAGGATAAGGAAGGTGTGCCATGGGACATAGTTGATTTTACTAATGGTTTATTTTACATTGCATATATAGAAGATGCAGAATGCATTCGTGTTGAAGATGTTGTAGAAGAAAATTCAAAGAAAATGACATGAATTTTGAATATCTCTTTGATAACATATTCCTGAGATGTGTTGAAGAGTGTAATCTCACCCGTAGTTAAGTTAGTGAGTTAGGTAACCCACGGTATTTACTCACCTATGGTATTCTCCTATAGTATTGTTGTTTTCTATTTCCTATTTAATATGTTCTTAATAATAAGAAGGTAATCATATGCTCGTAGTGCTTCTGTTGCTATTCTATTCTTTCACATGGTATCAAAGCTTACGGCCTGATCTATCCATTGTTGGGGTAAGCATTTTCACAGAGTGGAAAGCACTCTATGGAGCTATTGCCTATGGAGCTACGACACTCTATTTTTATTTTTATTTTAGATCTAAATTTTATTTTCTCTCGTGATTTACAAAAAATCTTTTTTGCAGTGATTAAAAAATAAAGTGAAGATCTTGGTCCGTTATTTTTTTTTATTGGTTAGGATATTGTTTTTATATTCACTAGATTTGCCTTCAACTGAAATGTTGGGAACCCATCTGGCTAAACATATTTGGATCTACGATCTTCACGGTTCAGCAAGCAACGGGAACCCATTTTTTGTTTTTTGGACAGTCTGATCGGATCGCAAGCTCCAGGGAAATTTGAGATCTGAACTCCCAATTGCACAGAATGTTCATTGTGCTGGGCAATTTGTTTATTGTGCTGGTGATATTTACTGGCCTGAGAAAGACATGAAAATAACTTGCTAGAGTGAAGAAGGATCGCAGTAGAGGACAATCAATTTTTATTTTTTGAAGGACGCATCCCATCCAACCACCCATGGCATCATTACTCTTTTCACAGAGCAATACCTAGGCTTTCCACCACTCTTCTCCCACACTGAGAAAGCGGTGCCACAGCTCATATTATGAACTCAAGAGGCAAGAAGCAGTACCACCGCTATGTTTGTGTTAAGAGAAAGCGGTGAACTGCTGGCTCTTGCACTGATTCCTGGGACTGCGCTGCCCCACCGCTCATTGCTCGATCACTTAGAGCAATGCATTTTTTTCTTTTGAGAAACATAATCCCTTGCTTTGCCTTTTTTTTCCTCACCTATGGTGCTTCTGTTGCTTCATTTTATTATTTCACAAGATGGAATTTTGAAGAGATTCTATTCTAGTTACTGAGTTGTTACTGAGTTGTGATAAAAATGATAGTATGTCACACTATTAGAAAAACAACAATCGACATTTGAATGATAACTAGAAGGTTGAAGAAAATTATAAAGATGAGGGTGATGATAGAAGATTAGAGAAATTGAAGAAAATAATGAAGATGAAAAAAGAGGTAAAGATAAAAAAAGTTAAAGTATTCATAGTTCAAGGTTTAGAATTGACCAAAGTGGAAATAACACAACCAAGTTGTAAACCTGCCTAAGACATACCAACAAGCATTTGCATATCTGATATTTTGAATTTTAGTAGTATTAGAGTATCATACCTAAAAGGCAATGTTAATAAATAATGTAACCCTTCATATTATGAGGGAGTGCTAGAAGTAGTAATCTCTTACTTTGTGTTAGTTACTTTCAGTTATTTAGTTTTGAGATCACTTATAGCTAGTATTGGCTTATAGATGGTATTGGCTTCAACTGTTAAAACATGTAAAATATATATACCATGGTATATGGTGTAATAAGAGTTGAGAAATTCAGTTGTGGTGTATGGAGTAATAAGAGTTGAGTAGTTCAGTTGTTTGTGTTCGAAACTCTCTTGTTTTTTCTATGCCCGTATTTCAACATAATGTTGACGATGTTCATCCTTCATCCATAGGAGCATTGGCAATCACTTTTGCACAGTTATCCAATGCAAAGTTGAGAAAGATGCACACCAATTCATGGAGAGAGACAAAGATGGCTAGTGTGAAAGAACAACTAAGAACCCATAATGCAAAGGCTAAGAGAGACAACTTTGATCAGGAAACCATTACACTGTAAGAGAAACTTATAACATTGGTACCTGACTATTTTAATAAGCTAATTAATAGCCTTCGCATGTTTCGAGATGCAGTAAGAGATTTAACCCAGCAAGTTGATGAGGATATGAATGAAGTTAGTCGATGATAGTCTCAACTCATGTAATCCATACAGTGGTTACAAGAACTTGGCTTTCAATATGTGCTTTACCAAGATTTAGAATCTAATTTCAGAAGTTATTAATTAGGAACACTAATAAAATGGTCATGATGCACTATTACAATACCATACTCTCGGCACTTTGAAACCACTTATGGGAAAAGAATGTGCCTAACCTAGGGTCTTCCTTGCATACCTATTTTTAATTTTAAAGATCTAATTTACGAATAGGTATACTTTTATGGGACCCTAAAAAGAAGATCAATATTTCTCCAGTTTCATAGCTAATCGGAGACATGAATAATCACATTATCTTTTTTATAGAAAGATTATAAATAATGAATCTAAATACTTATTTTCAGCCTCTACCCAAACCCACCCTTTTAAACTTTTCCATCCAAGACACTCATCCCTCACCCACGGTTCATTTTCTGTGAAGAAAGTCATGATGTATACACTTGTGAGATTTTGAAACTGGCCAAAGATAGTTTTGCATGGTAATAAACCTATGTTTACCAAAGCCACCCTTGATTGAGTTGATTTAAATGGAAAGATTCTTGTTGTTACAACTAGAAATTGGCGTTTTAAGCTCATTCAATCAAACTCAAATCATTCCCCAACACTAAAATAGATGTTGTAGATAATTTGAAATTATTCCACCTCTATGAAAAGGAACTAAGTTGATGAGTTATATCCCTATAAATCGTTAATGATTAAGTGTTTATTACTCTCAGGTCTCAAAAAATAAAATATTACAAAAGCCTTGGATAACCCAAAAAATAGTTCCCTCATGTACAAAATAATGTTTTTTCCTCCAGTGATTTTTAATCGTGAGGCTTATGGCCCACACGATTCACAAACATGGAATCTATGCAAAATCATTTGATTTTTTCTATTATCTTATGCTATATTAGGCTATGCAGTGTTAGTAGCTCCAATGGAGTGTCCACTCACAATTATTTCTCATAGAGTCCTGCAATCATCAACGGCTTTGCTTCGGCCTTTTAAAGGATGTGGTACATTCCTGCAATCATCAATGGCTTTGTTTAAGACTTTCAAAGGATGTGGGTGGAGCTTTGGATCGATTCAATGTTCTACCTCGAATTCCCAATGTCGTGTTCTTCCAGTAATATTCATGCTATTTATGTAGTTAGGAAGTGTTCCCATGATGCAATACACCAATCAATTAACTCTCCAATAATGTAATGGTAACTTTGCTCTACTTTTTTTTAAACCAGAAATATTAGCCTCTGTTATTCAGCCATTATTAGAATCAAAAGGCCTTGTTTAAACCCAGGAATGAACCTCAGGTAAACAGGACCCCACTATTTTCACCATTGTTCCATTGCTTCTCTACCTCATAACACCAAGATCACTGGCCAACAAGCAATTAGATTCCTTTTAATTCTACAACCTCAAATAGTTGAACATGACCATATACCCAACACTTTAATTGGATACTTGGAATCCCAGGTTCAAATCTATAGAGGAATGTAGTTCTTTCATGGAAGAGGTTGTACCCCACACGACCAGGTGACCGTCAATTTCAGTTAGGGAGATTGCTCTGGCATTTAAAATTGGGTTGTTCCACATGTTTATTTCTATATGGAATAATCAACATTTGTTGGAGTAATCAAATGTTCGACATGTACATATCGAAGGATCTGCTTGGAATCCTTTCAATGTAGCTCATGTGGCTCCTACATGAACCGAGAGACTACCCCAACTGCATACGAGAAGTCTGGTCGAGAGTGTGTAAGATACAACAAGCTCCCCACTAGTTGTCTGTATAGAGTGTTGTCAACCAATGGAGTGTTCCTGCCATCCTCAAGTTTGACCCTAGCTAGGAAAGGAGTCGGTGCAGACTTGCAGTCTGTCATATGGAATCCCTCTAGAAGATCTTGAGCATACTTGGCCTGAGATAGTTTGATTCCTGAGGCATCGTGGCTGATTTCAAGACCAAGGAAGAAATGTAATGGACCCATGTCTGTCATCAAAAACCTATCATGCAAAATCCTCTTGACTGCAGCAAGTGCTGAAGTCGAGCTCCCAGTGATCAAAAAATCATCCACATATAAAACTAGTAGCAGAAGTGAGTCAGCTATCCTAAGCATGTATACATTCGGATATGACTTACACCATACAAAGTTTTGGGACAATAGGTAGGAGTCCATCTTGGCATACCATTCTCTCGGGGCTTGCTTAAGGCCATAGAGAGACTTCTTCAATCTGCAAACCAAGGATGAATCCTGTATGAATCCTTGTGGCCACTCCATGTAGATCTCGTCAGAGAGATCACCGTGAAGAAATGCATTCTTCGCATCCATATGATGGAATTCCCACCTCCTGGATGCAGCAATGGCAAAGAGAGCTCCAAATCCTCCAGCATAACAATGCAAAGATTCAGACAAGAACTGCTCTGGCCACTCGCCTCAAAAGGCGTAACCAGATAGGTGGAACTCCAACCACAAACTCCTGCATGATGGCCGAGATATGCTCTATCTTCAAAATGGGAACTCTTTGGGTAAGCCTGGCCAGCTTCCCCTCTAGAACCCTAATAAGCCCCGGGTCTTCGCCTACGACAATACGAACAAACATGCGTGGATGCCCCTCTGGGCGGACCGGTCCAATATCTGCATTTTGACATGTTTATAGGATTAATACTTGTATACATGTGTATATATCTATCATTTTAAAATTCATAAAAAAAATTAAAACGTTAAAAAATAAAAAAAAAAATATTTACCTAACTCTCTCCATGCTCCTCCTGGAGGAAAGACAAGGTCTGGATCACCTCGAAAATCCATGCTGGCATATGGAAACTGCTCTAGTGCTAGTAGTTGTCGCTCCCACTAGATGTAGAAGTCATCATCATATACACTCTGCACTGTGTCTCCTCCTCCTTGACAGAGGAATATGTCTCCCCATCGACTGCTCAGCCTTGGCTGACGTGGAGATCGGACTGGTAGAGGTATGACAGGGCTCAACCCTGGTACTCTCAAAGAAGAAGAAGGCAACCAATATGCTAGAATACCCAAAGTTCTTTCGCCTTCCTCTCTTGCAATCGGAGAGTTGTCTTTTCATAATGGGGACAACTCCTGAACACCAATCATAGAGGGCACCATGCATACAATCCACCGCCAACCTCATTTTGTTCCCTATAGCTAAATGTAATGAAGAGGATCCTGCAATATTCACGATGGTGCTCATTAGTACCTGTAGTGTGAAATCATGGATATGTGCAATAGGGACACAACTCCCTCTCTTCTGGGTACCTGGTGTGTAAAACACATCAATGTAGTTCTGGACACTTAAAGGATCACTGCCCTTGCCAGTGCTCTAAGTTGACTAGTGCTCCTCGTCGTGATAGACTGGTAATGAAATATGTCTTCAGAATTAATTTCCAAAGTCTCACCCTATAGGTCAAACATCCCCAAATCATGATCCCAATAGTTTATCATGAACTCCAATAGACGGACATTGACTCGCATGGGTGATGTGCAAAAGAAATTTAATAACCCACTCGTTTGCAAAGCATGTACAGTGGGCGCAATTTGGAACACTTCTTGGTCCATAGTTTCATATTCCCATTCCCTCCATTCCAACACCATCTTCACACCTAGAAAAACAAGTAATATGATTCATCAATTTCATATAAAATTTCAAAAAAAATTGCCTATAATTAGCTTTTTATCCTTCACGTAATACACGCGACTCTCTAGTTAGACATGTCGCGTACTGTACGTGACTGTCTCTATAGGCAACCCGCGTACAGAACGCGTGTACGTGATTCTTTACACTGTGAACCTGTGTATGCACCGTGACATGATTTAGGATGCTTTTAACAATGAAATTGGGACTCAAAATTAATAATTGCTAGGATCAAATTGAACAGCTCAAGGTGTAGGCTTACCTACAACTTGCGGAATTTGATTTCATCGACTAGATTGTCCACCACAATTGAATGAAGGTAGAGGTAAAAACTTGCTTCTTATGGCTAAAATTCAAAATGGTGATTTTTGTTTTGATTTTGAACTATTTATAGAAATTTTATTTCTCAAAGTGGGTTTTTTTCCTATAGTTTGAAATCTATTCAACTAATACCATATCTCTTGTTTTCTTGAAACAAGTTTTTCATCATTATAAAGTGTTTTTTGCTCTCATAGGGTGGTTTTGACATTTCCAATGCATTTTTTGCATCTATACTCAATCCACATTAACCTTAGCAATCAATATTTTTCCACAGACTATGGTATTATAAACCATTAGTTCCCTGTTTTTACCATTGTTCTTTCGTGGATAGGACCCTTTTTTCATGAGTATACTCCTTTAAAACCTATGTTGTCTTTTGATACTCATGTTGCAGCTGTTTCAGGTACAAGGGTATCCTTTTAGCTATTTTTCACACCAAATAGAGCTTTTTTAACCTCTTTTTACAAGCTATCCCTTTATAAGACTCCCCACCCTTATGGAGTTTCTTTAGGACCAGGTCTGACTCCTTTAAAATAGACTTGACTGTCAAGTTAACTTGTCCATTCAAGCTTGTTAAGAATATGTGAATGGGCATATGCATCGGTGGTAGGTTATCTCTTTCTCGGACCATGCGGAATAATACGAGAAAGGATCCCTCTCTTTTCTATTTTGAATTGAGAAGAGTATTCTCAAGCATAGGTTTATCACTTTTTCGAACCTAACGAACTAAATTTACGGAAAAGGAACGCCCGATATGAGCTTAGTTTTCTCTTTTTCGTGCTCTGGACCTAAACATGAAAAAGATTCTGAGTGTACTTTGTGTCTTTGTCATGCTCGTTAAACACTTAAGAACAAATCAACGAGTTTATTGTTGTATGCCCCATTTCTCGTAATCAATGGATCTTTCTGAGTGATCTTGCTTTCCTTCACACTCGTAAAACTCAAGCTATTCATGATGTTCTGAAAGGAGCATTTGGTAGGTGGTAATTTAACCTTTTTCGGACCTCCTTGACTAAGTACGAAAAAGGTTCACATTTTATTCAATGGAAGTTAAGAGAGTTCTTCTGTGGTATGTTTTATACTTTTCTGGCCTCAGGAGACTAAATTGGATGAAAAAGGACCCCCCTATAATCTTCTTTGGAGTTTTCAGACTCTCTAAATGTGAAAACACCAACTGAGCATGTACTAGTTTGGGCTCATTAAATCCACGAATCAATGACACTATCAAGCATTATTTCCCCTTCTCTTCAATCTTGTTAAAAAATGAAGAGGGATCTGAGTTGACTTTCCTGGACTCATTAAAATTTAACAGGGAAGGTAAGGGAGAAGTTTTCTCTTGTTTTCAGTAGTGGCAACATGTCCTCCTTGAACATAGCACTCTCTATTTTTTCCGATACCCATGTCTCAGTGTTCACTTTCAGTTCAACTATTACTTCGAGTTTACTACTCCTCCTCTTGTCTGTTATACCTAGGGAATCTGATCATGTCTCCTACATGACAGATAAGTCTAGTTGTTCTATCTATGAGTTAAAAGTTTCCTTGGGTCATCTCTGTGTCGTGCTCACTATTCAAGGACTCAACCTAATGTTTGATCTTTATCCTGATCCCATCATTGTTATATATGTTATCTATTGTGTCTCCCTTCTTTTGCCCAGTTCCTAGTCACTCTTGTGATCCATTGGAGGATCTATTGCCTTCCTTATCACAGTATGGTTCCATTTCAATACTTCCTAATGACGAAGACCTAGATTTTTTACGATCGTACCTCAGGATTCACTTTCATCATTGGTGAATTCCTATGCTTCAGTTGTCGATTATCACCTATTGATTGACAAACTATTGAATCCTTTCCATGTTCGAATTCAACCTAAATTTATTCACATGGCTTGGATTGTACTGGTTCTTTGGGATTGTTTATGCAAACCTTAGTTCCTTTCATATGGACTAAGTTGCGCGGGATTATGTTCTATTTATGTCCACAGCTTCCAGATCTTTGAAGACTCATCATTATTGTATATTGTGGCTTCAATCCACCTTTGTAATATACGTGGTCTTGTACCCATATCATATGATGTACTCAAGTATTGTAAAGGAGCTATTGTTCCAGTATATTGAACATAGCATCCTCAGATATGACTTTGTATATGACATTATTATGTATTTGTTTCAGGTACTACCTCCGCTCCATTGGATTTTTGAGTTCTCCAAAGATAAAGATTATAATGTATTTTGGCCATCACTTCCCTCTGACCTCACACATTAGGGGGCATCTGTAATCTACCCAAATGGCACTTCTCCGTTTGAGTGCCGACATTCCCTATGTTGGCACACAAAAGGACACTTATGGATTGAAGGTTGCCTAAAACACTATAGATGGGCATGTTATGAACTACATTCATTATCCATCCAGCTTGCCATTTTTACCTTTGAATATGTTAATTGTTGTACGCACCTTTGCCTATTTGCAACCCGCGTACATATGCAATTTTTCCTACATCATGTCGCGTACTATACGTGAGTATTTCTAATTGCAACCCGCGTACAGATCTGTACGCGGGCTTCCCTTAGAGAAACTCGTGTGTCATACGCGAGTTGCCAGTATTAATACCTGCGTACGCCTTCCTTTGACATTAAAAATAATAAATCGCGATTATTTGAGATTTGTTAAGTCCTTAACTATAACCATCTTAACTGTCTCAACCTCCTCAACCCTCGAAACTGCCTTATTTCACTAAGTATAAATAAAGGCCTTGGGGAGGGTATTAATCAATCATACTTGGAGAGCAAATTTATGCTGGCGGTGTCTATTCAGAAGTATTTGGAGCAGCGAAACTCAGAATCCCTTGGTTACAGAGGAGTCCTTGTCTCAGGCGTTGGGTTGTAATATTAACTCATTCACTATTGTTAATAAAGAGAATCCTTCTTCCAAATGTGTTTTGAATGTCTTTCATGTATCATGGTTCGATGAATATTTATGATTAAGCACTCTATATATGATTTATATAACCTGTTCTATATACATGTATAAGCTTGCACTTGGAGGATTTTCTCTTTACAAGTGAAGGAGAAACATCCCTGAAGGCTTTGGAGGAGAAGCAGAGCGGAAGAGGACAAAGCTAGGATCAATCGTCGTGAATCAGGTGAGTCTATACTATCCTCTTGTTTCCTTTCTGCACTCTAAAGTTGATTAGTTTTATGAGTATGTTGGTAGCCCCAGACCTTCGGTTATAAGGTGTTTATTCCTATACAACAAAGTGCCAATCGAATGGAATCCATCTTTGCTACTGGAGCAAAGGTCTCATCAGAGTCTAACCCATGAACTTGCTGAAAACCTTTGGCAACTAGCTTGGATTTGTATCTATTGATTTGTCCAACTGCTACCTTCTTGGTCATGTAGACCCATCTGCATCTGACAAGCTTCCTGTCCGAAGGAAGTGGCACCAGATCCCAAGTCTCGTTCTCGAGGAGAGAGTTGTACTCATCCTACATAGTAGCTTCCCAAAGGGGATTCCCTGCAACCTCTACATTGGCCTGCAGGTCTGAAGAGAGAACCATGTAACAATGCATGGGAATCACTAGTTTGGTAGCTATGAGTGCATGAGAAGGCTCCTCAAACTGGGGCTATGTCCTCTGATCCACTGGATCCCCCACAAGGTCACCTGCATCCTGTGGAGTTGTCTGTGCATATATCTCTCTTAAGCTCCTTGTTCTCACAGGGGATAAAAGAGGTGGATCAAAATATTCATGCTCATGTTCTCCGTCAGATTTGGAACCCAAATCTGAATCATGATCTAAATTAGTGGACTCGTCATCACGGATGTGTGGTGTAGGTAGAGGAACAAAAGTCTCTGCATGTGACTCCAATGGTGCATGCAAGGGGATTTCCTCAAACTGGACACTACGCTCAATAAAGAGCTTGTCTGTAGAGGGATCAATCAACCTGTAACCCTTCACATCATCGGAATATCCCACGAATATGCATGTAGTGCTCTGAGGATCTAATGCTTTCCTCTTTTCAGAGGGTATGCAGGCCCATGCACGTGATCCAAATATTCGGAAGTGGGTGACTTCCAGTTTGCAACAGCTCCATGCCTCAAAAGGAGTCATGTCCTTAACAGATCTATGAGGAGATTTGTTCTGTATGTATTTGGCACAGTTAAGTGCCTCATCCCATAGTCTAGAAGGAAGAGACCTTGCATGCAACATGCAAGAGGCCATCTCTTTGAGGGATCTATTCTTCCGCTCAGCCACTCTATTTTGCTATGGAGTGTATGGTATTGTATGTTGCAACTGTCTACCAGCCTCTGAACAAAGAGTTTTAACATTCATGTTCACATATTCCCCCCCATTGTCTGTGCAGAGGATTTTAATATTTCTCATAGATTGATTCTCTGCAAGTGCTTTGAAGTCTTTGAGATGCTCAAAAACTTCGGATTTTTGCCTGAGAAAATACACCCAAGTATATCATGAGAAATCATCAAGAAATGTAAAAACATACCTTGCCTTGTTGATGGATAGATGAGGAAAGGGTCCCATCAAATCACTATGGATGAGCTCTAAGGGAGAGGAGGCCCTCTTAGCCTTCCCTTTTTCAAACTTCTCTTGAGGATGTCTTCCAATAACACATCCTTGACAAACTCCTTTTGAAAAATGAATGTTGGGCAAGCCAATGACCGTTCCCTGCTTGTAGAGTTGCTGCATGTATCTAAAATTAAGATGACCAAATCTTTTGTGCCATAGCCTACTACTATCATCAGCATCCATAAGTAATAAGGTAGAATCTGGTTCAATGAATTCAAAAAATGTGTAAAGCTTGGATCTGTGATTTACCTCACCAGTGGCAACTTTTGAGTTTCTTTGTATGTCGAAGATATTCACTGCATCAAGAGTGAATTCAACTCTCTTTTCGGTGCCAGAATGTGTAATCTGGTAGACGGAGAGAAGATTCACCGAGAGTTTTGGAACATGTAGCACATCCTCAAATCTACCATGATTGAGTTCAATTCTGCCCTTACTGGTGATATCAATAGGAGAATCATCCCCCATGAGTATAGGACGACCTTTGCATGCATCCAATGAAGAGAAGGCTTCCTTGGTGGCAGCCATGTGGTAAGATGCACCTGAATCTACAATACATGCATAGGGATATGAATTAATGGCAATCAAAGCATGTCCAGAGTTACCTTTCCCAGGAGCATGATCTTTAGGCTTCTTCTTGATGACCTCTGGAATGTGATCCCCAAGGTTGTGCTTCTAAATTATATAGGCCACCTAATCTATCTGCTCCTTCATGCATGAGGATTTTGGATGGACTCCTTTCTGGCAGTATGTACATTTCTCCATTTTCTTCCATTTTTCACCTTTGTATCCGGAGGAATCATTGAAGGGTTTGGTGTTCCCTTTCTTCTTTGGAGTTGCATGTGCCTATCCTTTGTTTTTGGATTTAAATCTCTGTTTTGGGTTATGACTGCCATCATGCACAGCAAGAGCATGTGCCTTGGAGCCCTTGATTTTTCCCATATTGATGAGCTTGTCTTGTTCCTGAGACAAAGATTGAATAAAAGCATCAAGAGTGGGCATGGTCCAATTATTGCTAGAGGTGAGCCTCACTGAATGAAACGTGGAGACAAATACAGAGTATTTCGGTCCAAGCTTGGAGAGGATGGATAGAACCATCCGTTTTTCCTCCTTAGATTTATCAACCCCGCAACCCTTGAGTTGCAGCAGGAAATTCTTGTATCTTGTGAAGAAATCCTGTATATTGTCGAAGCTTCGTGGATCCAAAGAGAGCAACTCCACTTCGAGCATGTGGCCTTTCATCTCATCTTGCTTTCCAAAGAGTCCTTTCATGGTGGTCCAAACTTCATTGGGATTTTTGCAAGAAGAAATATGGAAAAGCAGCTCAGGGGAGATGTGCATGCAGAGAGCTCTGTAGGCCTCATCCATCCAATTGAGGTATTTGGACTTTTCTATGGCTGCTATAGGCTCACCGTCCGTGGCCATAGAAATCCTATACAATCCTTTGCTTCGAAGAAAGATCTCCATCTTTGCTTCCCATGCAAAATAATTGTATGATGTGAGAAAAGCTTCCTTTGGAAATTCCATTCTTCCAACAATTTTCGATCTTCTGTACCTGTAAATAAAAAATGCCGGTGCATCTTTGTCCTAGTAGCAGAGCTCTGATACCATGTAGATGAGTGTTGAACACCTGCACAGAAATATCTAGCTAGCAAGAGAAAATACACAGCTTGCAAAATAGAAAAATAATGAAAAACAGAGAGAATGAATGAATAATTCTGTACTGATGTATGTAAAAGATTATGATACATAATAGCTATCTTGATTAGCAAAAAAAAAGAAACATGCCATAGTGGTGGTATGAAGAGAACTGATGCATGCTATCATTTACGAAGTGAACTGATACCAAGGCTGTCAGTTACAGAGGAAACTAAGCCTGCAGGGGTCTCCAACAACATTGTTGGCTAAGCTATTTCGAAAGTTTCAGGTTTATTTCCAGATGGAACACTCATCATTAATGACTAATATGTTTGGTAGCTAGGTTGTATGGAGGTTCCTCTTGGTTGGAAAAGAAAACCTGAGTACTCTTCAACAATATTATGCATTTAAGCAACCAACAAGAAGTTTTATTATAGGGTAATGTATCCTGTGCAATACATATGCATCAAAATATAGTGCATATGGAGACAAGTTTATGGGACTTGTTGCATTAGCAATTGAGGTCCACTGCAAATCAAATATTTAGCGTTGTATCCATTTCCATCAAGGCGAGCACATAATATTATATTCTAAAGACGTAATAGATCCTTTCCCACAAATCTATCAATGCGCCTGCAATTACGTATTATTCGCTCCTGGCTTGAGGGAGAACATGGCAGCATCTCACCACCTTTCAATTCACACAGTAATACGAATAAATTGGAAGTGGACCATCATCTAAGTCGTCATAACAAGGGAATTTCCAACCACTCAATCCCCATGGAGAACAACGACCAAATGATGAAATACCAAGCCAACTACCAAGCTCCAAAATTAGAAACATAGCTAAAATTGGAAACTAATTGCCAACTGCTCTAGTTTTTGTAATATTTTAAATTTCCTATTATCATTAAGTCGGTATTTCATATTATTATTTTCATTCATGGTTACTAAAAACATTGCTTATTCTGATTTTAATAAATAGATATGGTTGCAGATACTATGTACCTTGTTATTATCGCGAGGTAGGCTTCTATGCAGGCTTCCTTTGTTGTATCATTCAGTTCACTCTCTAACTGAAGGGATTGGTTTTATAAAACCAATACCATCATAAAACCAATCCCGTCAGTTATGGCTTTAAGTGATAAACCGAATCCGGTTATTGAGTGAACTGAGTAATAAAATAAAGAGAGCCTGCATGCCCACCTACTTGGTGATAATATCAAGGTGTAGTATCTCCAACACCCGCTTTGAACACTATTATGGGGTGAAAAAGAAAGGGCCTTGATAGTCATAACCCAAAACAGAGATCTAAATCCAAAGACAAAGGAAAGGCGCATGCAAATCCAGAGAAGGAAAGGAACACCAAATCCTTTAATGAATCCTCTGAATCCAAAGGGGAAAAGGGGGAGAAAGGGGAGAAATGTACATATTGTCAGAGAGGATTCCATCCAAAATCCTCATGCATGAAGAAGCAAATAGATCAGATGGTGCATATACTTCAGAAGTACAACCTTGAAGATCACATTCCAAAGGGAACCAAGAAGAAGCATGAAGGTCATGCTCCCCAGAAAGGTAACTCTTACCATGCTTTGATTGCCATTAATTCCTCTCGCGATGCATGGATTGTAGATTAGGTGTGAACATGGCTGCCACAAAGGATGCTTTCTCTTCATTGGATGCATGCAAAGGTCCTCCTGTACTCATGTGGGATGATTCTCTTGTCGAGATCACCGGCAAGGGCATAATTGAACTCAATCGTGGTAGGTTTGAGAATGTGCTACATGGTCCAAAACACTCGGTGAATCTTCTCTCCATCTATCAATTTAGACATTCTGGAATAGGAAAGAGAGTTGAATTCACTCTTGATGTTGTGACTATCTTAGACATGCAAAGCAACTCAAAAGTTGCCACTGGTGAGGTAAATCACAGATATAGGATGTACACCTTTTTTGAATTCATTGAACTAGATTCTTCCTTATTACTTAGGCATGCTGATGATAGCAGTAGGTTAAGGCACAAATGATTTGGTCATCTTAATTTTATATACATGCAATAACTCTACAAGCAGGGAATGGTTATTAGCTTCCCCAACATTCATTTTTCCAACGGATTTTGTCAAGGATGTGTTCTTTGAAAACATCCTCAATAGAAGTTTGAAAAAGGGGAGGCTTGAAAGGCCTCATCTCATTTGGATCTCATCCATAATGATGTGATGGGATCCTTTCCTCATCCATCCATTAGAAAGGAGAGGTACATGCTTACATTTATTGATGATTTCTCACGATATACTTGGGTGTATTTTCTTAGGTAGAAATATGAAGTTTTTGAGCATCTTAAAGACTTCAAAGCACTTGCAGAGAATCAATTCCGAGAGAAAGATCACAATCCTCCACACAAACAATGGGGGGGAGTATGTGAACATGAATGTTCAACATCTTTGTTAAGAGGTTGGTATATAGTTGCAACATACGCTATTGTACACTCCATAGCAAAACAGAGTGGATGAGCGGAAGAATAGATCCCTCAAAAGAGATGGCCTCTTGCATGTTGCATGCAAGGTCTCTTCCTTCCAAACTATGGGTTGAGGCACTTAATTATGCTAATTGCATACATAACAGATCTCCTCATAGATCTGTCAAGGACAAGACTAGTTTTGAGGCATGGAGCGGTTGCAAACTGGAAGTCAACCACTTATGAATATTTAGATCATGTGCATGGGCTCACATACCCTCTGAAAGGAGGAAAGGATTAGATCCTTTGAGCACTGCATTTATCTTTGTAGGATATCCCCATGACATGAAGGATTGCAGGTTGATTGATTCCTCAAGAGACAAGCTCTTTATTGAGCGAAGTGTCTAGTTTGAGGAAATCCCCTTACATGCACCATTGGAGTTACATGCAAAGACCTTTGTTCCTCTATTTGCACTAGATATTTGTGATGATGAGTCCACTCATTTAGATCATGATTCATTTTTTAGTTTAGAACCTAAGGTATAACATGAGCATGAATACGTTGATCCACATCCTATCTCCCCTAAGAGAACAAGGAACTTAAGAGAAATATATGCACAAACCAGCCCACGGGATGCAGGTGGCCTTGTCGGGGATCCAGTGGATCCAAGGAAGAAGAGGTCCCAGTTGGGGTTTCTCATGCACTCACAACTATCAAACCAATGATGCCCATGCGTTATTACATGGTTCTATTTTCAGACCCACTGGCCTATGTAGAGGTTACATGAAATCCCCTCTGGGAAGCCACTATGTAGGAGGAGTACAACTATCTCTCCTTTAGAACCAAACTTGGGATTTTGTTCCACTTCAAAAAGGAAGCTTGTCAGATGTAGATGGGTCTACAGGACCAAGAAGGCAATAGATAGACAAATTAGCAGATACAAATCTAGGCTAGTTGCGAAAGGATTTCAACATGTTCATGGGATAGACTATGATGGGACCTTTGCTCCAATAGCAAAGATGGATTCCATTTGATTGACACTTTCCATTGTTGTAGCCAAGATGTGGGAATTCCATGACATGGATGTCAATATTGCATTTATTCACGGTGATCTCTCTGACGAGATCTACATGGAGCAGCCACAAGGCTTCATCCAGGATTCAACCTTGGTTTGCAAACTAAAGAAGTCTCTCTATGGCCTCAAGCAAACCCTGAGAGCATGGTATACATTATATGATGTAAGTCAAATCCGAATGTATACATACTTAGGACAACTGACTCACTTATGCTTCTAGTTTTATATGTGGATGATTTGTTGATTACGGGTAGCTTGACTTCAACACTTGTTGTTGTTAAGAGGATTCAACATGATAGCTTTTTTATGACAAACATGCATCCACTACATTTCTTCCTTGGTCTTGAAATTAGCCAAGATGCCTCAAGCATCAAGCTATCTCAAGCCAAGTATGCATGAGATATCCTAGAGAGATTCCATATAACAGACTGCAAGTTTGCACCGACTACTTTCCTATCTGGGGTAAAAGTTGAGGATGGAGGGGACACTCCATTTGTTGACAACAATATATACAGACAACAAGTGAGAATCCTGTTGTGGCTTACACACTCTAGAAAATACCTCTTGTATGTATTTGGGCTAGTCTCTTGGTTCATTTGGGAGCCACATGAGCTACATTGGAAGGCTTCTGAGTGGATCCTTCGATACATATAGGACACCATCACCTTTGGGATTCACTATGCAATAGATTTTGCATTGGATCTCATTCGATTCACTGGTTCTGACTAGGCTAGCGATAGCAATCGCAAGTCCACATTTTACTCAGTCAGTCTAGGTTCAAGGCCCATTTGTTGATTGAGCAAGAAGCAGGATGCTATTAATCTATCTTTAGTCTAGGCTGAATACAGAGGGGTAGTCAACATAACCGTTCAGTATTTGTGGCTACAACATTTTCTCACTCAATTGTGCATCCAATTCCATCGACCTACTGTCATTTGGTGTGATAACCAGAACACTCTGAAGTTCTGAAGAGATCTAGTACATATGCAATGGACGAAGCACATAGAGATCCACATGCACTACATCAGAGATCTGGTAAATGAGCGAATGATTGACTTGCAATTCTATCCTTAAGCTGAATAGATTGCCGACATCTTCACCAAGACCTTCACTAAGCAGAAGTTCCACTCTCTCTGCAAGTGTCTTGGGGTGAAGGACACAGTTGCCTAGAAATTGTCTTTTTCTTCTTTTGCTACATTGAATCTTGAGGCGGGGGGGGGGGGGGGGGGGGGGGGTGTTTTCATGAGATTTTTCCTCTTTCCTCATTTTATTTTAGTGCTCATTAGTTACACGGTTTTTTTTATTGATGTCCTATTATGGCCTTAGTTAGCGGGGTCCTTTTTTTATTACCCCGTAGTAATGTTCACGGAGGTTTTGGAGATACTACACCTTTGTATTATCACCAAGTATGTGCCCATGGAGGCTCCCTTTGTTTTATCACTCAGTTCAGTCTCTAACTAATGCCATTGGTTTTAGCACTAAACTCTCACTGATAGGATTCGCTTTATCAATCAGTTCACTCTGTAACTGATGTGTTAGATCTCGCTAGACCACCCCTATGGTGCGCTTCCTCATAGGAGCTACTCAAGTTATACCATGTATTGTAATATTAGAATTACATTATTTCTTCTCTCTAGTTTTTCACCATTTTTTTGTTTTTACAAGTTGTATATTCTTTTTTGTTAACTAAATCTTTCTATACGGATGTTCAACACTCATCTACATATATTACATTAAATTGCCTTCTCCAATTTGTAAAGAAACATTACCAATACTCCCACTCTTACAAAAGCATTACCAATACTTCCACTCTTATGCATATATTCCATTTGGGTCCATTTGGTAAAGAAGCATTACCAATACTACCCCTATGAAATGCATGGTAGATTTGGTCAAGTGCCCTTACCAACACTCTCGTTGCGTGATCTGTGAAGTTTACACTTTTTTGTTTAAAGAAAAATCATTTATATGTGCCATGATTCGAAGTACCTTTACTTTTAATTCAGTGTATCTGGTATAAAAATAAAAAATCCGTCTTTTAAACATGGATTTCCTTTTATAATGATGCACAATATTTTATTTAAAAACTAAAAAGATGTTTCCCTAATCATAGAACAGTGTTGATTCAGTGTATCTGATTTAAAAAATATAAATAAAAAACTACAGATTTAAAGACATAAATCTCCTTTTATAAAGATGCGCAATATTAAAAACAAACTTTATATGTCTCCCTCGTCATAAAACATCCTTTAGACAAGTTAGATGGCTGTTTTATTATTTTTACAGCATCTGATTATTATGTCTGTGTGTTCTATTATTGCCTGATCTGGTGATCTGTCAGCTAGATGTTATGCTTTTTTGGAATCTATGTTTGCAGGACACTACAGATATTGGTTTTTCTGACCTGAGTATTCAGGGATGATGAGGAAAGTCTGCATTGATCAGACTTTATTTATACTTCTACTGGCTGATATGCTTGCTCATTGCTGGCTGTACATATTTTGATGATTGGATGGGGGTAGGCCTGTTTTTGTCATATGATTGTCTTGCTATTCATGAGGGGGATGGTATGCAATGTCATTATCATGTAATACTGTTTAAGATGTCTTTTTGATTCATATAAATATCAAAGACTGGTATTTTTTCTTCTGAAAAAAAAAAAAGTTAGAAAATATTAGACCTCGCAGGGTATGGTCACTGAAATCGGAAGGATATGCTAAATAAACGAACCTTTAAAAATATATAGTTGTAATAGTATTTAAATGAAATGCCATGTGCAAATTTATATATTCATCCAAGAATTCAAGGCATCCTACATTACCTACTACCGAGTGCTATTCATGGGTCAGGTCCTTTAAAAATCTCATATGCTTTCACTCGCTCATTATTTTTGCGTTGTTTTTTTTAATAGTTTCTATTATTATGCATTATTAAGTGTTTTTATTTAAGATTTATGGTGGACTAAGGCCTATGTCTTTTTATCTACTAATCAGGATGAGACAAGTGTAATGTATAGATTGATTTTATCGCAGTCCTTCAAAATTCAAAATATATATATATATATATATATATATATATATATATAATAAATGGTGATGAATGGATAATTGGCAGCTATATATCGATAACTTATAGATGATGAATGGATAACGAACAGTTCATGGAATATAACTCCAAGAATGTGAGATTAAAAAAAAAACTGTTGATTATAAAAAGAATGCAGGTGATAAGATAAGATATCATTAGGTAAAAAGATAACTGATAGTTATAAAAATAATGCCAGTGATAAAATAGGATGTAATTAGACACAGATAACTCACAGTTGAACCTCTTTAATTAGAAAAGTATAAAAAATAATTTATTTTTTCCAAATTATCTTTCATTTCATTACTATCTCTTAACGATTTGATCTTATTATAATGATCCAATGTTGACAAAATAAATATACTAATTAACATGATTACGATACAAAATATTGTACACATATATTCAGTCCATGATCAATAAATGGATATATAGTTCATATGGATGGGGATTTGAGATTTTCTATGAGAAGAAAAATATGAAGAAGTATATACTTTAACCAAATCGCCTCCAACACGTTAGAATTTCGGTAGGGGGAATTTTTGAAAATGTAATTTCAATAGTTTAAATAGCGATTTCAGCCCTCTTGTAATGTATTTGTTTTAAAATATTTTTAATTAATTTAAAAATGATAATTCTAATTGTTGAAATTACATAATAACTTAAATAACAGGCATAATTTTAATTAAAATTAATTACAATTCTGCCATTAAAATGGGGTGTTTTGGGGCATTTTAGTTATCAAAAAATATGGGTGTCTTTTTATTGGAAGTTTTGGAAGTTGACCATTTGCACCTTTTCAAGACAAGTTTGGCCAGACAACATGATTTATTGTTAAAAATGAGATTTTCAATCATAAAATTACATTTCTTGCAGAAATGGATTCAGGACTCTCTACTCTTGAGTCACACAAATTAAGCGAGAACAATAATGCTGCGGCAGCAGCACTACTAACCGTTGGATATCTGCATGTAAAATATTTTTCACCCCAAATTATACAATTCCAATCACTGACTTCCCTTTAAACAATTTCCACCCAATTTAAAAAAAAAAAACTCACCGGATATCGGTGCAAATGATCTAGAGTTTAGCTTACTGTATTTTTTCTTTGACGAAACGTGAGGGCAATCGAGTTACGGAAGAATATGGGTGTCCTTTTTTTAACCCCAATGTCGACGTTTGATGTGACTTGTCGGAGGGTCCTTCAGTAAGAAAAGGACAACTTCCTAGAAAACAGAGACGGTATCTAATGTTAATGAAAGTGGTTGAAAATTGAAATTAAAGTTTTAAAACATTGTTCACATGCTCGAAATGTGATTATACTGCGGAAGTTCATTTTTCTATTTTATTATATATGAGATTTTAGTCATACTAATAAAAGGACTTGAAAACGACTTATTAAGATTAGAATAATTTGTCCGTTTTCTAACAAGATCACCAAACCCCTGTCCCTTTCTCTTCGGTTGTCGTCTCGTGTTCCCAATTGAGTTGAAAAAATGGTTAGCCTTTGCTTAAATGAAACTTTTCCAATTCCAATCAAAACATACCAACATAACAATTTACTTATTTATTATTGGTTGGTTTTCGTTTTTAATCAAATACATGATTTATAAATTTACTTTTTAAGCATGTGGATAGATGTTTTTATTTTATAATTTAAGGTCGACTATGACTTATGTTATTTCATGATTCCACGGAGGATAAAAATTAAGTGAGGTCTAATAAATGGATAAGTTGTCGCTGATGCATGAATACCATATAATTTGGAGTGGACTAGTAGTTGATGCATAGATAATTTTGATTTTGTGGTACTTATCCATGTTAACCAAACACAATTTAAGTGGTTGTGTTAGTTATTGATGATGATGACGATGCTCATTAACGTTCACTAAGACCAACTTTGGTCTATCAGATATTAAGAAGGGTAATACTTTGATTACCTTAAAATCTTGTTCATTTGCTAAAAAAGATTTCCAAGCTCACGATAGTTTTCGCAAGTTAGGAGGTTATAAAGGTTTGTATTGTAGCAAATACTATGAAACTAAGATCTAATATGGGTCTAAGCAAGGCACTCTAAGAGAAAGAGATTTTCATCCTCAACGCTCATAGACTCACACAGATGGCAAACCCTTTCCGCCCATGGAGTTTTAGGAATAGACCGACACCATGTTTCGCCATGGAGTTCATGAGAGTTCGTTCTAATCTTGGCTATATTAATTTTCTTTTGTGAGCTAGTTGCTACCGAGAGATACTTCTGATCTTCCAAGTTACGATTTAATGACCTCCTTATAGTATCTTAATTTTCTCTTAACCGATAAATTTTCCTCACACCAGAAATTCTCTTTAAACATAGAAGTAATAATATTTTTGACATTGTCAATGTTCTGCAAAATGTCATTTTCATTAATGCCCCAATATGTAATATCTTGAATTTTGACCTAACACTTATGGGCATAAGTCCCATTGCTTATGATGTTACTTTGATGTTTTAATTGATATATTGGATCTAAGACCCCACTGTACATGAACATGATGATTTGTTTGATATATTGGGCGTAAGCTAATTGCATATGTTTTATATATGATTTCATGTGTTAGGTGTGGACCCTGAAGCACATAGTTGATGAGATGTTTTGTGTTGAGCACGGAGCTTTGGAGCACATGAGTATTTGATGTTTGTGTTGAGCGAGAAACTCTGGAACACATGAATGTTTATATTTGTGTTGAGCGAGAAGCTCTATAACACATGAGTTATGAAAACCTTTGTGTTGAGCATGAAGCTCTTAAGCACAGGAAAAGATAAAATTGGAAGTGTTGGGCATAAGCCCTGGAACGTTCCAAGTTGATGTTGAGCATAAGATGTGGAACATCGAATCCTTTCCCATTGTATCGCTAGGTGTATCCTACAAATACATCCTAGTATTAGTGTTGAGCGAGGAGATCTGGAATTGCACTAAGTTTGTAACTCTCGGATTAGCATTGAGTATGGGCTCTGGATAAGCGCTAGGAGTTACTGAAAAGAAATAATATGTTGAGTGAAAACGGCTCTTGTAAAACAATGATCTCATCTTACTTATTTTTAAGTGATTAAATGAAATTTTGAATTTTTGTATCTCATCAAGTACTGAAGAACTACCATGTTATATGAGGGAATCCAACATGCGAGGAGGTTTAGAGTTGTCTAACCTAGTTGATCTAACGCCTACTTGAAGGCCTTATTAAAGAAAGTAACTAAGCTAAAAGAAAAGTGTCATATGTTTAAGGATCATGCTATATTATTGTTATTAGGAATATTTCACCTTCTGTGGACAGAAGTCGTTCCTTTGGTTTGAATGGTTCAGATCCAGAACAAATGAGTGAACGACAAAGGATGAAAACCTTCCCTGAATACTATAGACACCTGTAATACTGCTTCAATTGTGAACCTGTGTACCTGTAAACATATCAAACATGCAAACACATCAAAGCTACCAGAAAATCATCTACTTATCCATGTTAGTGACTAAGGAATCTAACAACATGTACATGTGAAATCAAAACAACAGTAATGTGAGACGAAAATCAGCTTTGCATTAAGAATGTATAGAGAAGCTTACAACCGTTTCCTTAGTGTCGACAAGCCCCTCCACGAGACAAACACTTCATCCCCATAAGCTCCAAATTTGCTCCCTATGCTCTCCAATGATTTGGATTAGGTAGTCAATCCAACAGCATAATAATACCTCTATAGTTCTCCCCCTCAACTATGGACATGAGCTTGTATTTATAAGGCTCAATGGATATGAATAGTTGAGAGAATTATGGGTGAGGTGGATCCAATATCCTACCATGGGGAATCTCGAGCTCAAACTAACCCATAATGATAGGGATAAGGGAGTACACGAGGCTCAATGATCTAGAAGCCTCGAGAAACTTCTCTTTTTCCCATTTTACCCAATGTACCGCTTTTCTTCCCTTATGATAAAGCAGTTTAGATGAGAACCACATTTAGACCAAAGACCATAAGCAGTGGCATCGCTTCTCGAAAACAGGATACAAGTGGTGCTGAGTAAGGTACCACTCATTGACCACAGGGAAAGTGCGGTGCTAGGTTTTTTCAAGTAGAATTGACAAACAAAGCAAGTTTCCACTCTAAGTGTTGGGATTAAGGGGAAACATGGAAGAATATATCGAATGATTGTAAATCAAAATGTGCCTGATGCAGGATTCGAAGAACTGACTATATATGTAAACATCGAGAAATCTGCTCTTATGAAAGTGGCCACAAGACCTGAATTGTTCCCGTGCTCAGAAGTGATTGGTTGGATTCTGCCAATGGCAGATGTAACTACTATGATCCTGTAAAACACTACCAAACAGGGCTATGCTGCATATAGTCCTTCTTATGTCTTAATGGCATATCACCTACCTCCTGCTCAAGTCTACGTAACTGAAAGTTGGTTGAAAGAGATAAATTTGGACCTGGTTGAACCAGTCAAAAGGATGATGATACCTGGGAAGAAGTTTCGAACCAGGACATTAGGGGAATATGAAACAACCACACTCTGGACCCCTTATAGGTTTATAGCACTGATGCTGAATAGAGTTTTCGGGAGAGCTCATGGTAAAAGTTTCAAATTGGGATGGGTACCCATTATTTTCCATGTGTCCACTCAAGGGACTATATTCAACTGGGAAAACATAGTGTCCAATAGCCTCTCAGCCTGGATATCTTCAGCTTTGGGAGGGGTGTCACAGAAAAAATCAAATTTCTACAT
>LPNX010965554.1:5314-72325 GCA_001517045.1 Pseudotsuga menziesii | reverse complement strand
GATGTATTCCCAAGAAACTGTCGATGGCGAGAGAACCTGCCACTGATGACTGCAAGTCTCAAGGCACTCAAAAATGACTCTAGACTCCAATCCCAGAATAGATGATCTGAAGTCGATGGGATGAAATCCGCTGGAAGGAGGGCATTAGGGCATCCCCCATCATCCAACACGAGGTACTCAACAAAGCTATCTAATGTGGAAGGACTCGATCATAAGGTGCACGAACCAGTAACTGTACCGGGAATGGCCAACATGCAAAGTCAAGATAACTGAGGAATGGCCGACTTAGGTTTCAACTTCCTTCGAACAAGAGCATAATGGCGTATGGTGACTAAATAAAGGCAGCATAGACTCGATATACAAACTGGGACATCTCTATGACGCAGGAGGCATCAATAGAGGCTCCATAGGGACTAGAAGCATAACCAGTCGGTGGAGGTAAACTCAGATAAACGAGTACAGCTCCTAATGTCAAACTATAACCCAACCAACGGATGTGATATACAGTGCTCTGTTCGAAGGCGACACGACTCGACAACTGCCAAAGATAATATCTTTTCTTGTTCGGCTTTTTGGTTTTTTTATTTTTTTTGGACTTTTTCAGTTATTTGAAAAGCTTGAAAAAAGAATAAACTATCTTTATAGTTACAAACTAGGAGGAGACGAGTGTCATAAGAGCAAACAAACTAGTTCCAAGCAATGGAACATACCTATGCTCAATGCAAGGATACATGTGTAGGATATCGACACTCGGGGGAAAATCCCCTCCCGGTAAAAAGGGAATCAAGTTGCGAAGGATATAAAGAAAGGCTCTGCATGGCTAGATATGAGACAAGCTCAGGCTATATGGCTGAAACGCAATGTCAGGGGAGCCGTCATAAAGCTCAATAAGACAGGCAAAGTTCATGATAATGCATCCACAACTTGACATAGGGGGGTCCCGGGGAAATGGCCAACATAAATTTCAAGAGGAGTATGAAGCTCTTGCTCAAGGACATGGCGGGACTAAAAGGAACTCCTGGACCTAAGAGAGGACTCATAGCATGGGTACCAAATGCAAAGGGATCTAACTAGGACACCCATGTATAGGAAAGCTCTACCATTCATATAATATCACTTCTAACAGCAGCATGAAGGTTCCGTGATACCATGGAATGGGTTCATACCTAAGGTTAAGATGGAACAGTCATAAGGCAATGCATAAGTGCAAGCGGATGTGAAATCCTAACCTATATGCCAGTTCAGACATAATACCTGTGATAGGCACGAATGGGTCAAAACCTCGGAGAGAGTGTACAAAAACTGGATTCTACATGACACCCATATTAGACCACAACAACCCAAAATAGTCAATAAAGAATCCACACTATAGGATATAGGAAGGAATGATCATGACAATAGCACCCAAAGGAAACAATGTGGTAAATGATGGGACATAAAAAGGAAAGTAAGGTGTAGACCCAATGTTCACGCATCCACTACCACCCCCATGAGGGTGACCACTGGTGTAAAGACCGAGCGAAAGAAATCAACATCCTCCATAAATGGAGTAGAGGGAAGAACGTGACCACTTCAAATCTATGAGCATGGTAAGGGGTTGTGATGCCCCCAAGTCTAACACCAGGGTCTGTACTATGACCAAGATGGGTGATAGGATACCAGGCATGCCGAAAATAAAAGGACCCGAACTCAATAGAGCATAAATATACTCAAGTAACCACGATCCCAAAGGCCAACTAGCGCACAAATAGCACACTCCTAAGAAAATCTACATCCAAGATACAAGCAAACCAAGGGGAGGATATGTGATCTCCCAAATGCAGCAGGTATGTCTCGCCTAGAAGAGGCTCGAAACTCCCACACACTACAAGCGGAGGTACGTAACCAATTATAGTGGCCCTCAGCTTCAACGCATAAAGCGACTGTGCTGTCCGACCCCTACCTGGTTGGGACACATGCAGAATAACCTCTACAAGTACCCCCTCGATATCCTAGGTAAGGTCACTAAGGTCACCTCAATATAATCAAAGCTCAGGCGGACAGTCGCAGGCAGGATTGACCATATGGGCAGGGTAGCAAAGCCTGAAACTCTCGAAAGAGCCCCCAGATACGAATACAATCCTGGCAATATCACCGGTGCTACTCAGTTAATGACTAGGGGTCATCCTAATCAATAACCGCTCACACTGCCTCGTGCTTAACTCCCTTTTGAGAGGAGGATCCTGAGAACGATGGTTATACCAAGGATTTCACACACTCCCTGGACAGACACCTAGATGTTGTCGTTTAGTGATCTTGGAGAATTTACTTACAATGAACTATTCCAAGATCCTAAAACCTAAGCTTGTTGGTGGACCCTAGAAAAGAAAAGAGTGTAATTCATTTTAATTAGCGTTGATTTTAATTGGTTGTAATTACTCAAAGGGAAATGGCCGTGCAACTAATGACATTATGACTCAGCAATGAAATAAATATGCACACCATAACAAACAATGTTAAGTGCAATCTTTGTCAAATGAAAAATAGGGTATGCCACTACATGAGATGCATAAATATATATATTTTTTCTGAATGCCAATGCAATCCTTCCTATATGAAAGCCTAAATACAACTCTCATCCAAGCAATCCAATGCAAGTACCTCCTCAAATCCATATCTAAGATGCAACTAAGAGTACAACTACTTTGTATTTTTCAATATAAAAGAATGAAAAATGCAATAAAAGTCATCTAAAACTCTTAGTCTCTGCAGCAAGTATAAAAGACAAGCCCAGCAAGACACCAAGACCAAAAGAGTAATGCACTAATGGCAAAACAAAAAGGATAAATGACTAAGACTACTTTCAAAGAAAAAAATCAATGAAAAAGCGGTCTCTGGTCACAAAAGAAGCATCCAACAGACAACATCAGACCCAAGGAAGACCCAACCACACTCACAACCCACCCAGCAACTTCCCCCAACATCAAACTCACCAAAAGGGAGGATGTACGCGACTGTATAAAGAACAGCTGCGTATGTACGCGACTTTAGGCCAAAAACCTGCATGGAAAAGCCAATATACGCGACTTTTGGCCAAAAACCCGCATGGGAAGGCCCATGTATGCGACTTTTGGCCAACAAACTGGGTGGAAAAATGGATTTTAGTCTAAAATCTACGTGTATACGCGACTTTTGGCCAAAAATCCGCGAATGTACGCGACTTTTGGCCAAAAAACTGCGTATACAGAGAAGGCAGTGGTAAAAAACAGGCCAAGGGTCAAACAAATAAAGGGTAGTGTCAATGGATGAACATACTATAAAATGCAACCCAAAAACAAGGAGAAATAGAGAGCAAGTCAATAATATCAAGCCCATTGTGCCCATAAACCCCCAAATAAAAACAAGGGACATCCCCAGCAGAGTCGCCAATTCTGTTACGAAGAGAAATTCCTATGGCTTGGGGTACCACAACAAACAGCTAGACTCCAAAAATCAATCTTTCCCAATATGCAATAGAAATAAAAACATCCAACACTAAAGGATCGAACCTCGTACCTTATTCCGGACGGTTGAAGTAGATCCCCGTTGATCTTTCCAATCTTCAGCTTGAATTGTTATAACACGTCCTCAACAACAAGTAAACAATACAAGCATACTATATTTCATGGTGTTAGATCTATTCTAGCATATATAATCAATAATGTAAAAGCATTTGACATATTCCAATGGATACAATATTCATTCAAATATACATTACTGGACAGAAAAAGATATTTCTATTAATATGAATCAGAGATTACAAGTGACAACCTCTGACGGCATGTCTGCGAACCAGAGAAACTGAATCCCCCACTTGGGCCTCCACCACCTCAATCCTCCATCACTTCGACAGCAAGCTTACTAGCAAAAGGCAAGCTTGGGAAGAACACAACAGTGCTCCAAGGGACAAAGGGATGCAGACTCAAGCATAAGTTCTGGCAACAATGGACTATAGTTTCGTTACTCTCAATTCTCTCTTATGCTTTCAATGTACCAAGGGGTTCCTTATATAGATTTTAAAAGGGATACTGAAAGGTTGAATCCGTGTGATCTCAAGGCATATGGAAGGCCAGGAGTCATATGAGTCGGATCCAAGTCAAGGAAAACTCCAAAAATATTTGGATTATGCACACATCCCGATGTACGTGACTATATGGGTCCAACCCGCGTATGTACGTGGTTATCGGGGTAAAAGCTGCGTATATCACTTTTCTTATGTTTTTAGGGATGATCAAGGATACATCAAAAGACAAAAAGTGGTCCATAGGGGCTAATGAGTTTGCAATGGGACAGGGGAAGGCCATACAATGTGTGATTCACCTGGAGTGGTAAAATCCGCTATAACAATGAGCTCTATCTTAGCGGACTGTATATTATGTACACAGTCATTTCCATCCTTGAGGTGTAATTAGGACAGGGACAGATCCCCTGTATACACTGCATACAAACTATTTTGGGCACACAAATATTATAGCCACTATAAAGAGATATGTGAACATTTCATTATGCCTTTGTACACTTTAATATTCTTGACAGAATGCAACTGCATGTCCAAGGAGGCATTCGAGGTTATTGAAGAATATGCAAGTTATTATCTTACTGATAAGGGGATGTATATTAGAATGTATGGTGACTCTAGGGAACCTTCTCTGCTCCCCAAATATACCACTGATTATGTGTTACATAAGGAAGCCGTCAGGCAGGTATACATTGATGGTGTTGGAAGCTTCTTGTTTGAACATAAGAAGGTAGCATATCCTGCCATACCTTTTAGGCTGTGGAGTTATAAGTTTACAAAAGTTAAACATACTGCAAAATTCGTGCAGGAATTGGAGCACTTTCATTTTGGTGAAATGAACTTCCACAAGAATGACTCCCAAAATAAAGTTGTAGAGCATTACAAAGAAGTAAATGTTCATTTTGAATACACAAATTTCTGGGACAAGGATGAAGAAATATTCAGAAATGCAAAGAATATGACTGCATTGAAGAAGAGATTTAAACAGAAGATCACCATTGTGGGTAGTAAGCGAAAAACTACAAAGAAGGCAGCTGAAGAAGAAGAGCCAAAAAAAGAGAAGAAGATGCTAGAAGACTAGCGCAAGAGGCGGAAGGTTGGCTAAAGCATGAAGAGGAGGAAAGAAAGAAGAAGGAAGATGCAAAGATAAAGAAAAAACAAGAAGAAAGCGAGGGTCGTAGGTTAACGAGATCGCAAACAGACCAGCAAACTACTGAACAGGTGGATGCACAAGGGGCACATGATCAGGAAGATCAGGGGCATGGACATGATAATCCCAATCTTTAGGAGCCTTCTGCAACTTCTGGCAGCACTCAAGAACAAGTTGTTTTTTCTGGATTTAATTTGATACCTTTTATGCAGAAAGAAGGAGAAGAGGTCCCTAATCTTAGCACTATCTTCTATGACAAGGAGAAGAAGAGGATTGTCAAAAGAACGGAAAGAAAGATTGAAATAGGAGGACAATCAGGTAAGATGATAACTGATAAAACTTTGGTGTATGGAACAGATGCAAATCCGATATTAATAGCAAGAGCTGGGGTGGCATTAACCCAAGCCACTGAAGATAATGTAGAAAGACTAATGACAGATCTGGAGCAATCAAGAAAGAATGCTGCCTAGTTAAAAGAAACACTGCAGAAAGAAAGAGATGAAGGTTATAAGCTGAAGAGGAAATTTGAAGACATGCAGAATGAAGTGAGGACTTCAAAGGCAGAACTCCAGAATCTGCATGTAAACAAGATGACCTTAGAATTTTTCATGGAGAGAACATAGAAAGATGCTCATAACAGCCTAGCAGAATTACAGAGGCTACAACTAGAGTATCAGGTGGTGAAGACAGAGAAAAATGACCTCATAGTATCATATGAAACTCTGAGTGCAGAAAAGGACCAACTACAAAGAAAAATTGCTGAGTTGGAGTCACAGAAGGCCACCATAGAAGAAAGAGAAAATCAATATCAAGTGCAAGTAGCAAGTTTTGAGGGACAGATTGCTTCATTAACAGCGTCACCGAAGGATGCCAGTGAACAAAAGACTGATATCCATGCTTTGAAGGAGCATGTCCTAGCTCAACGAAGAAGAATTCACCAACTACAAATGTGTATTGAAGAAGAAAGATGTCAAATATTATAGATAGATGGAAGGTTGGAAGAAAACTTGGACACTACTTCATATTTTGTAGATAGATCTCAGGATATTTTGGATATCCTGGTTGGTAGGATAGTGTGGATAGAAACCAATGAAGAAACCCCTGCAGAACTACCAACTAAAGATCGACATAGCTTAAAGCAGGATTACGACTTATTATAATTTGAAATGAATAATATGAAGGAATTCAAGAAGACCGTGAAGAAAACAAGAGGAGCCTGTGCTAAATACTGCAGAAGAGTGCTGGTCACCTCCAACAGATGCGAAGTTACTACAAAACAAAGACTGGATGCAATACTAGAACATGATCTATTCATAGAACAACTACATAGCAGGTACCGGGAAGATGAGAAAAAGATCCAACAAGTCAAGGATCTAAATGAGCAGATCCTGAAGAATGTAGTAGCTCATGCAACAGTCAGCATCCATTTACTTGAAGATCAGCTACACTTGAGTCCAGCAAGAATAGAGGTGGTTAAGAATCAGGCTGCAAAGTATGAGATCAACATCCGTTTTCTTGAACCCTCAGATTTTGGAAGCACAGCAGCAGAGGCCCAAGCGTGGAAAAAGTTTATAAATGATCAAGCGAGGCCCTCTTCATAAAAGTTCTCTATTAAATTTTGTTTAAATGTAATATATCATATAATGTATGACCACTCACTACAGGAAAAAAATTCTGGATTGAAACGTTAGGGAAGCCCAAAAGTCATTTTGGGGTAGTCCAAAAGTTTTTCCTTTTTGTATAAGTAGAGGAGAGTTAGATAGAGAATGGAACTTTTTCCCAGATAGATTTGTGAGAGTATGTTGTAAGAAGAACTATTTCCTTTTGCAATAAACAATTAGAAGTTTCCTATTGGAGAAAGCTTGGTGGAAGATTTCAAATGCTGTGCTATGGATTTGTTGAATGTGAACTATTTCATTTTCAGCTTTGTGTCCATTAACTGTGAGATCGTTCTAACTCTTTTAACCTATGTTCTTGTTATGAATACGCTCTAGTTTATTCTATGAAATTTCCACTATGAGTAATGAAGGCTTTTCATAAACAATGAGCTATCTTATTGTTCATATATCTATTAATGTTCATGTGTTTTAAATTAAGTAACAGTTGTCTGTGATTTTTCTTAATGCATTTGCAGAAATACATTACTCATTGATAAACAATAATCTTGCTCCCTAGGGATAGGTTAGATAGTTAGTTTTAGTTTCTTGTTGTGTGTGATTTAGATGCGAGAGAGTTAAGATGAGAGGTAGGAACCTGCGCATCACATTGTGACCGTTCCTCGTATTCTCTATCAATCTGCATTTTTATATAGGCACTTGCATATCATAATTAAACATAAAAAACTAAAAATAGACACGGTGGACCGAGCCATAACCGGTAAAACCTTGTATTTTGTTACTTGACCTACGCTAGCTGGACCGTAAAATGGACAGATTCCCCATACCAAACAGTAATGGGCTAGTTGGGAACGTTTACTAGGGAGAATCCCTAATTGTTGTTACCTGTGATTTTCCAAGCCTCAACAGTTTTTGGTGCTAGAAGGAGGGCATCCAGTGCATGGCTGGCTGAGAAAACTCATTTCCTCAAAATTATTCCACCCGTAACAATTATGAGAGCAGTTTGTTTCCCAATCCAATTCTTGAAGAGAAGTGTAAAGAGTTTTTGTATCCTATCGATAACAAAGTAGTTGACGATTTGAGAAGAATTACTAGGGCTTATGTGAAGAAGATCGGACGATTACCAATTATCCTTTCCTTACCTAGAAGATAATATCGGAAGAAAGACCACCCTATATTGGAAGATGCAGTGTTGGTTGAAGATTTTGAAGAACTGGTAGAAATGACCTTACAGGAAGGTGTTCAACCTCTGAATCAGTTGGACCCAGATACACCTTATTGGTCACCTGTTCATACCATTGTTCATTCACCACCTCACTCTCCACTTAAAATCATGGCAAATGTAAATGCAAATCAGCCACTCAACCCACCAAATCCCACCTTCTTGGAGGGCTAGATCACCATTAAACCTAACACCTCCTTTGCATGACTTACCTCAAGCTTTTGAGAAAATGTTGCCTAGGTTTGACCCAAGTGAAAATATTTTAGTAGATGATCATTTGCAAAGATTTTACTTGGATATAGAAGGACTACGGGCTGGAGAACATGAAGATGTAGTCTGTAGATTGTTTCCACATACCCTGAAAGGAGCAGTAGCCTCATGGTGTTTTTCTCTGCCTGCAAATTCAATCACAGACTGGGACACATTTGAAAGAATATTTAGGAGGAAATATGTTGTCCAGAAAACTCATGCATCTCCAATGAAAGGGTTATGCGCTTTAAAGAAAGAAATAAAGAAAGAAAAGTGCATAATTTCACTCAAAGATTTGCTGCTTATATAAAGAATTTTTCTGTTGCTGAAAAGCCCTCTGATAAAGTTTCAATTGAATATTGCACTTCATCTCTAGGGCCTGAATTGGCCAGGTTTGTTAAGATGTCAGTCAAGCCTACATTGTCAGAAACTTATGAAGAAGCTGAGAGAGTAGAAGCTGAAAAAGAGAGCATAGAAGATTATCCTAAGCAGTTGGGAGAAAAAACTTTTTGTAGAAAAGCTTTATTACTGACTAAGCCTAAGGATGAGCAATCACATGACTTTGATGGGATGTCGAAAATGATGTAGAAGTTATCTAACAAAGTGATAGATTTGGAAAAAGAAAAGGAGGCTCATAAAGCATACAAGTCTTACTATAAAAGGAGAGAAGACAATAATCAATCTAAACCTCCTCTACACAGTCCTACATCAATGAATTTAATTGAGGTAGGTGTTTGTGTCAGAAATTGTTTCCAAGGCTAAAAGAAACAAGGCAACACAATCTCAAACAAAACTTGATAAAGTGAACTAGGTTTAGGGTTTTTGGTACGCTTTATTGGTTGTAAACTTTGGGGACAAACACGGAATACACTCATGAGCAAAATAATAACTGAATCATAAGCAAAAGAAGACAAAGATGCATAATATATTCAACAAGATCCAACAGAACACAATATTGAAGTTCATTCATAAAAGATAAGCATCACTAGCATATAAACATAAACCAGTAATGAATATATCAGTTAAGCAACTAAACAAGCTGAACAATGAAACCAACACAGAAACTGAAGGGTAAAAAGTGTCATATATCTCATAATTTTGTCATCAAATTCATACAAGAGTTTTGATACTTAGCTCATGAATAAGTCTAAAGACCTCCTGAAGCTCTCCCAAAATCGAACCCCCATTCTATCCTTCTAATCTGTCTAAATACTATTTTTTTTTACAAAATCAGTTAGGGATCAAAACCCTAACTGCCCTCAACCAATTCGATGGGATAAAGTAAAATTTACAATATTACAAAATATGATATTTTCCAAAAATAGTAAACAACTAACTAATATGTTTCTCAAAAAGAGATAACAAAAAAATGATTCAATAATTAACTCATAGGTCCTTTGCTGCCTCAGCTAGCAAAGCTATTCCATCCAATGCCTGAGCTTTCTTCCTAGCTCGCCTCTGCTCATCTTCCATGTCAGCTATCCTTTTGGTGAGCTCCTCATTTTTCTGCTGCAAGTCCTTAACAGTTTGCTTTAGCTCTGTAGATTGCTCATCAGTGCTTCTTTTTCTCTTTAAAGCCTCCTTAGAAACAGCTATTAGTTCTTGATAATGGTCATTGACCTCCTGCAAATCTTCCCTCAACCTTTTATTGGCTAAGATAAGGCCATCATTAGTCTCCTGTAGGTAATCCATCTGATATTTGTACTGTTTAATAGCTCTTTGCATGTTTTCTTTGTCTGAATCAATGACTTTTCCTGTTATGCCCTCTTGTGCATCACTAGGCATCCATGGAATGTCAAGTTTCCTGAAGATATCTGCATGTTCATCTAGCAGATCTGTGGAAATATCAGGGATGCTAGGTTTTCCGTGAGGGTCTATCTCCATGGATGTAGCTTCATCTTTCAATGGCTGACCTTCAACATAAGGAACCTCAGTTTCTTTCTCCTACTGATGCTTCAACAATTCAGCTCTCAATTCAAGAAATACTGTAGACATCTTAGTCTGGGTGACATTTGAATCTTCTTTTGACTGTAATGATATTTTTGCTTTTGCAGGATGAAAAGATGAAGTTTTTGCAGCTACTGTTTTCTTTCTTTTAATGCTCATTTTATCAATTTCTGGTTTTTCATCTGAGGAAGTATCATCTAGGACAGTCACTCCTTTGAAATTCAAACTAGGGTCCAACAGTTTCTTCATATTTAACCTTAGCTTATTCCTTGACCTAGTTGTAGGCCTCCATCCTGGTGCCAATTCTCCTAGCATCTTCACAGTTCTTCCCTGATGTTTGATAGCAGCAAATTCCATCACTTCAAGTCTGTTTTTCTTTCTGCTAGGCCTGACTGCTTTATTCTCCAAAGTGGAAAATTCTCTGCATGAATCAGCCTTAGCTTCTACTTTAGCAATGGAGTGATCCTCTTCTAAAAAATACCCCTCATCCTCTGACAGGATGGTGATGGGACTCCTCTGCTGGGTCTGAAACTCCTCTTCATGTACAACAACATTTTCTGTGACAACAGCTTTAACTTTACTGAAATCCTCTGCAGGTGATATGTGCTGCATAGGCTGCTCTTTCTCTTTTGTGAACAATGAGTATTGACCTTTAGTGTCAGCTGAAAACACTTTAGGTTCACTGTCATCTTTCACAGCCTCTGATGCTTCCTCCAGCTTAACTTCTTTCTTGTCTTTAGATTTCACCTTCTTACCTAATTTCCTTACTAGTAATTTCCCTTTGTCTACTTGCTTCTTGGTTTGCTGATTCTCTTGGTTAACCTGAAAGCCAAACCAGAAGAGAAAGAAATCCCAATTTTTCCCTTCCTTCTGCAAGATAGTACCAATGATCAATTTGATTAGTCCATGGTGGAAAATAGATTGTGATGTATGGTCTTCATGCCCCTTAACCCTACTAGACATCTTCTGCAGGATTTTGTACAGGGAGAAGGGAAGACTCATCTTGGACACCCCAACCATATGCTGTAAAAATATGAAGTGGTATTTAAACACATATGCATATCTGCCCTCACATGTTATATAGCTCTGCAAAATTCTGATGGGTTCTACCCACTCACTTCTGAAGTTTTGGATCAATATGCCCTTGCTCCAATCTGGGGTAACATTAGGTAACAAATAACTCTGAGCATCAAAGGTAAAGGGCAGTTTTTTAAACCACATTTCCCCTTCATTCTTTATTCCTGTAGCCTCTGCAACCAAATCCACTATCAGCCTAACTTTAAAGTGTCAAAAACTATCATATCCTGCTTATAGCTTTTAGCAAATTGATGGGAGACCTCAGAATTGTATCCATCGATCCTTTTGGAGAAATTCAACCACCCAGCCTGTTGGAAAAGTTCAACACACCCTGGGAGTTTCTCAATCCAACTTATATCAGTAGGTTCAGCCCTATTTACCTTGCCACTCTTACCCATTTGTCTTCAATAGCTGGAAATTGTATGGCTTCTAGGGTTCAATTGATGACCTGACAGATGTTGTTTCTTCTTCAAACCTCATAGGTTTCAATAACTTTCCTTCCTCAATCTTCCCTGAATGCTCTTTTTAGTTTTCTAATGCAGGCTAGGTTTTATCACAGGTATAAGTGATCTAGGTCATTCAGAGTACTCCAGCCTCTTCACTGCAACTGATGATGAAACCTAGTTGTCATTCAATTTGTTTGTTCAAATGGCTGACCGTCTCCAGCATGCATAATAAACCTGTGTATTAATACCAAAATTAACCCTCAAACCCTTCTGGTATCACCTATGAACAATTTCTACATAGTAAGACTTTGCAAATATGATCTCAGCTACAAGCTTCTCAGATTAACTGAAAACTGTTTGTCTGTTGAATGAGAAGATATACAAAACAGAACAATCTCCAATCTATTCACGTTATGCTTTCTGTAGTTTTTAACATCAAAATGAGGCTAGTTCTTCCTGTAATCTTAGCCATTCAGCACCTTCATTGCACTATGTACAAGTAGCAGACTTTTTGTGAAGCTTAAGCACCATAAACTGCACAGCTTTCTACCTTGTCTTCTCTTCAGGTTTTTAAAGGGTAAAGCTCAATGACAAACTATTGTTTTTTCAAACTGGTCACTCACCAACACCTCTAATATACTCATATTTTCGACAGGAAAGTTGTCTCAAGCATTCACTAATGTTCTCCTTAACTAATTTAAACAAAACCGACTTTAAGGAGAAATCCCCAAATTAGGCAAACATTAACCAGTCATCGCGCAATACCTTTTTTACACGCTGTTGCAGATGCTTAAAATCGTTTCCTGAGCTGTCAGATTGTCCACCTTAGATATACAAGAGTCGTTCAACGTCCAATTTGACTGCAGGTGGCGAAATCAGGAAGCCCTAATTTCCTGTGAAGCCATAAAAACCTCACCTCTGTTCTACAACGGCAATGTCCGGTTTTTTAGCAGCTATGGTTTCTCCACTAAGTCTTTCGTCTTCGAATATGCATGTAAGTAACAACCCATCTCACATTAAACCAAATCTATGCTGCTACCTGTCATGATGGACTGCGTTCGGCTAATGATGACCACGATCCCTTCTATGACATGAAGCCACCTGTTCTCATGAAGCTCACTGAATCCACACGTAGCAAAAACCCTCAAATCACACGATTAGTCACTCAAGATTCGTAATCATGCAAAAATTTGGCTAAAAAATTGGAGAAACTAACAGTCGTGATATTCTTGTAGCGCTCCTTTGTTAATTTCCGGCACTTGCACTACAAGAATAAATTTAACTCTATTTTGGCATTGTTTTACGATTTTTTTCCATTTTGAATGTAGGTTAGGTGCCAAACTATGCTTTTGGAATGTATTTTTGACATATTAACTCAACATAATGACCTTAAAACCCTTCAAAAGCTAACAAAGGAAAAAACAATAATGAACCTAAAGGCAAAAAACACTCGAAAAATTTCACTAAATACCAAAAATTTATACAATAAGTGAAAGGATGAACTCAAGGAAATAAGCAAACTAAAATAAAAATAACAAGCAAACATACAAAAGGTAAGAAACAAGTTCCTGACATAACATCTGGCTCCAGCTGCGGGATGAAGACCTCCCTGCGAGGCTTCAAGAACCTGTAGACCAGTGCCTTCTGTCTGCTATCTTATCTACCTATCTACAAAACTTCCATTGGGCTATGGAGTCATTATTATGCTTCACTCACACTGGTATGTACAATGAAAAGTGAAAATCCCCTTATAGACTGTAAAAATGCTTGAGGAATCGCCCATTAACAGGACTAGACAACTCCTCACCTTCCAATGACTGCAGGATAAAAGTATTATTTTCCAAAACTTTTGACACCAGGAAAGGGCCAAACCAAAGATTGCCAAACTTACCATGCTTACCCTTTTGCTCCTTTCTTGCATCCCACCTTAGAACCATCTCACCAACTGAGAAAGTATTTTCTTTAATGTTCCTGTCAAACCTGTTTTTAATCTTGGATCTATACAACTGTGCTTTTTCATCCACCTTTTCTCTACTCTGCTGTAACTCTATCATTTCAAAGATTCTCCTCTGCATATCATTTGGCTCCTCCTGAGAATTTTGGAGAAACTTCATCACTGGAATCCCCAATTGAACAGGGAAAACTGCCTCTGTACCATAAACTAACTGAAAGAGAGAAGTCCCAATTGCTTGTTTCACTGTGATCCTATCAGCCCACAATGCATACTTCAGCATTGAATCCCATGATCTTTTGTTATGTTTGAGGAGTTTCTTAATATTTTGAATGATTTTCTTATTAGAGGATTCAGCCAATCCATTTCCCTGAGGGTAGTAGGGATTTGAATGCTTCAGTATGATGCCATTCTTTTCACAAAAGGCCTCCTTTTCCTTGGATTTGAAAGCCTTTGCATTGTCTGTCACTAGTTTATGAGGACAGCCAAACCTACTCAAGATATTGTTTTCAATGAACTCCATGATTACCTTATCTGTAGCATTCCTTCTAGGAATGGCTTCCACCCATTTAGTGAAAAAATCTGTTGCAGTCATAATCCAGTGGTGCTGTCCTGAAGATGCTGGATTTATTTCTCCAATAAAATCCAAACCCCATTGCTGAAAAGGGGCATTGACTGCAATAGGCTTCAAGGGAAAAGACAAAAATTTCTGTTTTCCAACAAACTTCTGACAAGGGACACAGGCTCTTACCTGCTGATAAACATCTGCAAACAAGGATGGCCAATAATATCCATCTCTTAAAATTTTGTAAGCTATTTCTTTCCAATACTTGTGCCCTCCACAGGCACCTTCATAAGATTCTGAAATCACTCCTCCTATTTCATATTGGTCCAAACACTGGAGCAAGATACCCCCTAGGTCCTTCCAGAACAATTGGTCTTCTACCAAACAATACTTAGTAGCTTTAAGCTTTAAAGATCTGGAAGCCTTCCTATCCAAATGCTCAGGGCATTGCAGAAACAACAGAAAATAAACAATGTCTGCATATCATGCTGATGATGAATAATAATCCATGATCTTCTCTTTTTCCAGTATTGCTTGATCTTTTTCAAGAACTAATTCTTCAGCCATGACATGCAATCCCAGTGCCTGACAATTTGATTCAGCCAGCAGCTTGGCTAAACCTTGTCCCTTGACAAGCTTGGTAGGTCTAATCTCTACATCATACTCCATAATCTTTGCAATCCACCTGCCTCTCTTCCCTTCACTATCAGGCTGTGTTAAGACATCTTTTACAGCAGAATTTGGGACAAATGAAATAACTTTTGAATGCAGAACATAAATTCTAAAAAATTTCAAAGCCTTTACCAGAGCATAAGCCTGCTTTTCCAATATATTATACTTCAGCTCAGAATCTCTGAGAGTTTTACTAAAGAAGGCAATAGGCTGTTCCAATCTTTCTTTATTCTTCTGAAGTAAGATAGTTGCAATTGTGTCTTCTGATGCAAATGAGAAAGTAAGGAATTCTTTGGTAAAATAAGGACTTACCAATATAGGTGCTTCAGTAAGAGCTGCTTTGATTTTCTCAAATCCAGCCTTTGCCTCAGAAGTCCACCTGACTTCTTGATCCTTATTCAACATGGCTGTGATCCGTTTAATGGTTTCAGCAAAGTTGGGAATAAACCAACGCATAAAATTGATTTTTCCAATGAATGATTGAACATCCTTTTTACTCCTAGGTAAACTAATCTTCAGTATAGCTTTCACTCTTTCAGGATCTATTCTGATGCCATCAGCAGACACCAAGTGGCCAAGAAGTTTACCTTCTTGCAAAGCAAAATGTGACTTCTTTGGATTTAGAGACAGGCCAAATTTTCTGCATTTTAGGAAGGTCTTCCTCAAATGCTTCAAATGCTCATCATCTGACTGTGAGAAAATAGTAATATCATCCAAATAAATAACCACAAACTTATATTTTTCTTCCACAAAGGCAATTTCCATAGCTCTCTGAAAGGTTGTTCCAGCATTCATCAAGCCAAAAGGCATCTTGTCATACATGAATGTCCCCCAGGGAGTTGTAAAGGTTGTCTTCTCCTTATCATCAGGGTGCATAGCAATCTAATTATACCCCGAGAAACCATCTACCATAGAGATCCTTTGTGCCCCAACTACTTGCTGCAATACCTGTTCAATCTTAGGAAGATGATAGTTGTCTTTTAATGAAGATCTGTTTAAATTTCCGAAATCAACACATAATCTGATTTCTCCATTCTTTTTTCTGACAGGAACCGGATTAGCCACCCAAGAAGAATACCTGAGAGGCACTATGATCTTAGCAACCACCAGCTTCTTTATTTCTTTTTCAATTACAGGAAACAAAGATGGGTTAATCCTCCTTAGTTTCTATCAGAAAGGTTTAACATTTGGTTTTAAGGGAACCTTATGCTGTATGATTCTTGTATCATAAGTTCTTAGTTCTTCATAATACCATGCAAAAACATCTACTTGCTCCTTTAATAGTTTGATATATCTGTTTCTTTGTTCAGCTGTCAAATATTTAGAAATTTTGACCATTTTAGGATGTTATGAGGAACCAATATTGTAGTCCACTACATTGTCTTCTGAAGACTGAACAACAAGCTTTGAAGGTGTATCATCTTTTGTAAATATTCTTTCCAGAGGTACCAAACCCTTTGGGATGAAGTTGCTTTTTAGTTCAATAATTTTATGACCTGCTATCTCATCCTCAGCAAACTCATCTAACTGTTCATGCCCCTCATCCTCTTCCTGATCAATAAAGGAATTTGAAAATTCATATGTAAGCTCAAGGAACCTTTTAATCTCAACATCATCTTCAAACACTTTCCATTGCTTCACATTATTAGGTACACATGGTCTGTACCTCACCTCTATGGGATACCTTAACTGAGTGGTCTTAAGGATTATGAAGTGTGTGGCAGCCAAGGCCAAAGAATCTACAGTCTCATTGTGATTCCTTGGAATATGAGTGATGTTAAATGCTACAAAATAATTTTCAAGCATATCCCATACCTCATTCCGATAGACTTTCAACAAACCCTGCTTCACTTGATAGTTGCTCTTCACCTGCTGAACAACCAATTCGGAGTCGCCAAATGCAGCAATTTGCTGAATGCCCAAGTCTTTAGCAGCTTTCAATCCTAGTAACAGAGCTTCATACTCAGCAGTATTGTTAGTGGTAACAAACTCCAACTTATACATGAGCTTCACTGTTTCACCTCCAGGGGAAATGAGAAGAACTCCAGCTCCAGCACCCTCTTTGCATGAGGATCCATCAAAATACAATTGCCACAGTGCATCTTCTTCCTCTCTGCTGTGTTTTATTGGTTGTTCTTTTTCCACTTGTAACAGACTAGCAGAATTATCCTCCTCACTGAAATGTAACATGCACGTACCAAGATCTTTATCAACAGAGTACAGTGGGTGATTGGTGTGGTTTTTATCATCTGTCACTATGTAAGCAAACTGCAGCTCTCTGTACAGCCTTCTATTTTCTCCACCAAACATAGGAATGGTGGCATATGAAAGGTCCATTTGTAAGGTTCCTCCAACCTTCTTTGCCCAAGACCTAGAAAGCAATAAACCAAACTTCGGTGTAGTATCAGCTACCACCACATCCATAATCACACTTTTCATAGGTAACTGAGCTAAGCTAACTACCATGTCTTTTATTACTCCAAGACACTTAACTACTTAGGAATCAAAGACATACAGGTCATGGTAAGGTTTGGTAATACTCAGGCCTAAAACTTCCATAACAGCCTTTGGCATCAAATTGTGGGATGCTCCTGAATCTAAAAAGCAATTGTGAATCATTTTCTCATGGACTGTCAGGGTGACATAGAAAGGAGGTGAAGCACCAGCCTCATTTTCAGTTTTTTCAGCTAGGGCTCATCCAATGAAGACTCTAGGGTTTTCTTCTTGCAAATTAACTGTGTCTGAAACAGGCTGATTACTTGCTGAATTCATCACTTTCAGAACTGTTTCTTTATATGAAGGATTCTTTATTAACTCAGTCAAAGGTACAGGAATCTTTAATTTTCCTAATTCATTCTCCAAACTGAAATTCTGGACAGATTTATTTACCTCTTCAACTTCTGTTGTTTTCTTTGATTTTTCTGCAACTTGCTTTTTCTCTGTCATAGGATCAGCTGTTTGTTTAGCAGGAACAGTTGCAGCAGAAACAGTTGCTTTCTTCTTCTGGGCTTGTACCACTTGCTTTGGGCCTGATCTAAGATTTATAGTCTTTTTTAGTTCATTCTGATGGACAACAGCAGTTACAGCAATTTTTTCCAAATCCAAGTCATCCTCAGCTTCAAACATTTTAGCATCATAATATTATGCATTCAGAAATTCTTCCTCAGTGACAAAACCTCCAGACAATCCCTCAAAATGATTCATATCTTGGTCAGTCTCTTCAAAGAGCAGCTCTTCATCAACTTCTTCCTCATCTGCCACATTGTTCTGAAGAGGTGGTGGCACTCTCTGATCCTCATTTTCTCTCCTTTCTCGTTGGATATCATTGTTCCTTCGTTCTCCAGGCATAAAACGGGGAGGAAATTGCCTTCTAAACTGATTCTGATTATTTGGATTTCGTTCCCCTTCTGGAGTAGGCTTACTGGAATTTTTCTCAAGCTCTAGTTTGTTCAGTTTTGCAGTCAGAATCTTCACCAGCATAGCCATTTCATCAATCTTACCCTCAACAGAATGAGGAACAGCACTTCCTGAAGCTGCCTCCTTCTTTCCTTTTCTGTCATACAGCTGCTGAGCTGTTTCCTTCTTTAGTCTATTAGAAGCTAGTATGTTGGACTCTACCTCCAATTCAACATCCTGCATATTCAACAAAGAGATAGGCCTCCTCTCTCTTAATAACAAAGAGAATTCGTGATCAAAATCATTTGCATATGTCAGTTTAGCTGATGTTTCTGTAGGCTTTATCTCAGTAGGAATTCTACTGTACATCTTGTTGAACCATTTTGAAAAATATGCAACTGTTTCATCTTTCTATCTCCTAAGAGCTCCAAATTCTATTATGTAATAGGTGTGGTCTTTTGTATCACCCCATTGTCTCATAAAGAGATCACAGAGTTCTTCAATAATAGTGATAGAGTTAGCAGGTAACTCTCTGAACCACTTCCTCACATCTCCATCAAGAATCTGAACAAACACTCTCATCCAAACATCCTTATGCTCAATGTTCTGGTTGTCAGCATAAATGATGAAAGATTCCCAATGTTCCTCAGCAGTGGTTTCCCCCTATCCATTGAACCTAGGAAGATATTTCTGATAGTCACCCCCAGGCAGTGCATTTAAAGGTTGAGGTAAGACCAATGGTGCATATCTTGCTGCAACCATCCGGTCCATCATGTCTATGGGAGGGTTTTGGGCTGCCATTTTTGGACTGACTGGTTTTGAAGATGAAGAAGCTTGACTAGAAACTGACTGAAAAGAGCCTTTACCTAATTTCAACTGAAAAAGAGGTATTTTACTTGGAGAGGTAGCTTTTGCTTTTCTAAAGGATTGAGGATTAGTAAAACCCTGAAAAGAGCGATCAGGGATAATAGGCTTTAACCAGGGTGAGTTTTCTTCTTCTTTTCCTAACAATATATCACCCAACTGATCAGGGTCATACAGGGCCGGTAAATATTGAGACCTCCTAATGTTTCTTGTTGTTTTCAGTATTTGTTCAGGGTCTGAAACCCCTGAATGTAATGGTGAAGTAGGTATGTTCCTGGTTCCCACTCCTCTAGTAGCCACTGTGTCAAAATTTGGTGAAAAATAGCCTTATAAAATGTTCTAGTTTAAGTTCACCTCTTAAAACCAGTAAAACCGATAAGTATCCCAGGGAAAATATGTCTTCAACTTCGTTCCCCAGCAGCAGCGCCAAAGATGTTTGTGTCAGAAATTATTTCCAAGGCTAAAAGAAACAAGCCAACACAATCTCAAACAAAACTTGATTGAGTGAACTAGGTTTAGGGTTTCTGGTACGCTTTATCGGTTGTAAACTTTGGGGACAAACAGGGAATACACTCATGAGCAAAATAATAACTGAATCATAAGCAAAAGAAGACAAAGATGCATAATATATTCAACAAGATTCAACAGAACACATTATTGAAGTTCATTCATAAAAGATAAGCATCACTAGCATATAAACATAAACCAGTAATGAATATATCAGTTAAGCAACTAAACAAGCTGAACAATGAAGCCAACACAAAAACTGAAGGGTAAAAAGTGTCATATATCTCATAATTTTGTCATCAAATGCATACAAGAGTTTTGATACTTAGCTCCTGAATAAGTCTAAAGACCTCCTGAAGCTCTCCCAAAATCGAACCCCCATTCTGTCCTTCTAATCTGTCTAAATACTAATTTTTTTTACAAAATCAGTTAGGGATCAAAACCCTAACTGCCCTCAACCAATTCGATGGGATAAAGTAAAATTTACAATATTACAAAATATGATATTTTTCAAAAATAGTAAACAACTAACTAATATGTTTCTCAAAAATAGATAACAAAAAAATGATTCAATAACTAACTCATAGGTCCTTTGCTGCCTCAGCTAGCAAAGCTATGCCATCCAATGCCTGAGCTTTCTTCCTAGCTCACCTCTGCTCCTCTTCCATGCCAGCTATCCTTTTGGTGAGATCCTCATTTTTCTACTGCAATTCCTTAACAGTTTGCTTCCGCTCTGTAGATTGCTCATCAGTGCTTCTTTTTCTCTTTAAAGCCTCCTTAGAAATAGCTATTAGTTCTTGATAATGGTCATTGACCTCCTGCAAATCTTCCCTCAACCTTTTATTGGCTAAGATAAGGCCATCATTAGTCTCCTGTAGGTAATCCATCTGATATTTGTACTGTTTAATAGCTCTTTGCATGTTTTCTTTGTCTGAATCAATGAATTTTCCTGTTATGCCCTCTTGTGCATCACTAGGCATCCATGGAATGTCAAGTTTCCTGAAGGTATCTGCATGTTCATCTAGCAGATCTGTGGAAATATCAGGGATGCTAGGTTTTCCATGAGTGTCTGTCTCCCTGGCTGTAGTTTCATCTTTCAATGGCTGACCTTCAACATAAGGAACCTCAGTTTCTTTCTCCTGTTGATGCTTCAATAATTCAGCTCTCAATTCAAGAAATACTGTAGACAGCTTAGTCTGGGTGACATTTGAATCTTCTTCTGACTGTAATGATCTTTTTTATTTTGGAGAATGAAAAGATGAAGTTTTTGCAGCTGCTGTTTTCTTCCTTTTAATGCTCATTTTATCAATTTCTAGTTTTTCATCTGAGGAAGTATCATCCAGGACAGTCACTCCTTTGACATTCAAACTAGGGTCCAGCAGTTTCTTCATATTTAACCTTAGCTTATTCCTTTACCTAGTTTTAGGCCTCCATCCTGGTGCCAATTCTCCTAGCATCTTCACAGTTCTTCCCTGATGTTTGACAGCAGCAAATTCCATCACTTCAAGTCTGTTTTTCTTTCTACAAGGCCTAACTACTTTATTCTCCAAAGTGGAAAATTCTCTGCAGGAATCAGCCTTAGCTTCTACTTTAGCAATGGAGTAATCCTCTTCAAACAAATACCCCTCATCCTCTGACAGGATGGTGATGGGACTCCTCTGCTGGGTTTGAAACTCCTCTTCATGTACATCAGCATTTTCTGTGACAGTAGCTTTAACTTTACTGAAATCCTTTGCAGGTGCTATGTGATGCATAGGCTGCTCTTTCTCTTCTGTGAACAATGAGTATTGACCTTTAGTGTTAGCTGAAAACACTTTAGGTTCACTGTCATCTTTCACAGCCTCTGATGCTTCTTCCAACTTAACTTCTTTCTTGTCTTCAGATTTCACCTTCTGACCTAATTTCCTTACTAGTACTTTCCCTTTGTCTGCTTGCTTCTTGGTTTGTTGATCCTCTTGGTTAACTTGAAAGCCAGACCAAAAGAGAAAGAAATCCCAAGTTTTCCCTTCCTTTTGCAAGACAGTACTAATGATCAATTTGATTAGTCCATGGTGGAAAATAGATTGTGATGTATTGTCTTTATGCCCCTTAACCCTACTAGACATCTTCTGCAGGATTTTGTACAGGAAGAAGGGAAGACTCATCTTGGACACCCCAACCATATGCTGTAAAAATCTGAAGTGGTATTTAAAAACATATGCATATCTTCCCTCACATGTTATATAGCTCTGCAAAATTCTGATGGGTTCTACCCACTCACTTTTGAAGTTTTGGATCAATATGCCCTTGCTCCAATCTGGGGTAACATTGGGTAACAAATACCTCTGAGCATCAAAGGTAAAGGACAGTTTTTTCAACCACATTTCCCCTTCATTCTTTATTCCTGTAGCCTCTGCAACCAAATCCACTGTCAGCCTAAACTTTAAAGTGTCAAAAACTATCATATCCTGCTTATAGCTTTTAGCAAATTTATGGGAGACCTCAGAATTGTATCCATCGATCCTTTTGAAAAAATTCAACCACCCATTGTTGGAAAAGTTCAACACACCCTGGGAGTTTCTCAATCCAACTTATATCAGTGGGTTCATCCCTATTTACCTTGCCACTCTTACCCATTTGTCTTCAATAGCTGGAAATTGTATGGCTTCTAGGGTTCAATTGATGACCTGACAGATGCTGTTTCTTCTTCAAACCTCACAGGTTTCAATAACTTTCCTTCCTCAATCTTCCCTGAATTCTCTTTTTAGTTTTCTAATGCAGGCTAGGTTTTATCACAGGTATAAGTGATCTAGGTCATTCAGAGTACTCCAGCTTCTTCACTGCAACTGATGATGAAACCTAGTTGTCATTCAATTTGTTTGTTCAAATGGCTGACCGTCTCCAGCATGCATAATAAACCTGTGTATTAATACCAAAATTAACCCTCAAACCCTTCTGGTATCACCTATGAACAATTTCTGCATAGTAAGACTTTGCAAATATGATCTCAGCTACAAGCTTCTCAGATTAACTGAAAACTGTTTGTCTGTTGAATGAGAAGATATACAAAGCAGAACAATCTCCAATCTATTCACGTCATGCTTTCTGTAGTTTTAACATCAAAATGAGGCTAGGTCTTCCTATAATCTTAGCCATTCAACACCTTCATTGCACTATGTACAAGTAGCAGACTTTTTGTGAAGCTTAAGCACCATAAACTGCACAGCTTTCTGCCCTGTCTTCTCTTTAGGTTTTTAAAGGGTAAAGCTCAATGAAAAACTGTTGTTTTCTCAAACTGGTCACTCACCAAAACCTCTAATATACTTATATTTTCGACAGGAAAGTTGTCTCAAGCATTCACTAATGTTCTCCTTAACTAATTTAAACAAAACTGACTTTAAGGAGAAATCCTCAAATTAGGCAGGCATTAACCAGTCATCGTGGAATACCTTTTTTACACGCTACTGCAGATGCTTAAAATCATTTCCTGAGCTGTCAGATTGTCCACCTTAGATATACAAGAGTCCTTCAACGTCCAATTTGACTGCAGGTGTCGAAATCAGGATGCCCTAATTTCCTGTGAAGCCATAAAAACCTCACCTCTGTTCTACAATGGCAATGTCCGGTTTTTTAGTAGCTATGGTTACTCCACTAAGTCTTCCGTCTTCGAATATGCATGTAAGTAACAACCCATCTCACATTAAACCAAATCTATGCTGCTACCTATCATGATGGACTGCGTTCGGCTAATGATGACCACGATCCCTTCTATGACATGAAACCACCTGTTCTCATGATGCTCACTGAATCCACATGTAGCAAAAACTCTCAAATCACACGATTAGTCACTCAAGATTCGTAATCATGCAAAAATTTGGCTAAAAAATTGGAGAAACTAACAGTCGCAATATTCTTGTAGCGCTCCTTTGTTAATTTCGGGCACTTGCTCTACAAGAATAAATTTAACTCTATTTTGGCATTGTTTTACAACTTTTTCCATTTTGAATGCAGGTTAGGTGCCAAACTATTCTTTTGGAATGTATTTGTGACATAGTAACTCAACATAATGACGTTAAAACCCTTCGAAAGCTAACAAAGGAAAAAAAATAATGAACCTAAAGGCAAAAAACACTCGAAAAATTTCACTAAATACCAAAAATTTCTACAATAAGTGTAAGGATGAACTGAAGGAAATAAGCAAACTAAAATAAAAATAACAAGCAAACATAAAAAAGGTAAGAAACAATTTCCTGACATAACAGTAGATATGGATAATTTTTGCACCTTTCATCAACAGCCTCATTTTGAAAAAAATTGCCCTTAATGGATCAATTCGATGACATTAGTAATGAATCAACTATTGGACTCTAAAATAACAGAAGATGATGAGCAGGAAGAAAAACATAATCAACCCATAGAAAAATAAGAAGAGAATGCTTTAGTTTTATGGGACAATGTCTCACTTTTTGATACAGATGAGGAAGGTTCACTAAAACGGGGAGAAACATCAGAAACAAATGTGACAACAAGGAGTCAAGGTTTGTTAAATAAAGACAATTCAATATTTCTGAAAATTAAGAGACTTCACGAGAATGTAAAGAAAATTCAGAAAAGAAAAACAGATGATAAAATACCTGAATTTACCATTACCAGCCAAGATCCGAAACAAGTCAACATGCCTATTAAGCCTATTGAGGACAAAGTTGATAATGTCAAGGAAAATCTCAAAGCACCTAAGATGGGGTACGGTATTGTGGAGGACATTAAAAGGGATAAGGAAAATATTTTGTTATTTGAAATGTGTAATGTACCTCAACAAAAATAAAAATTGTTAAAAGCACTTGAAGTACGAGAGGAAGAGCTTCCCACTAACAACCAACCTATAGAAGAAATTGTCAAAGCAAGTGTGGGAGGTAAAGCTAGGTTTAAAACACCACCATTCCTCTTGAATTTTGAGATTTTAAATCATAATGTGCATAATTGTTTAGTAGACTCAGGGTCAGCAGTCAATGTTATGCCACTGTCAGTCTGCAAGAAGATCAATGGACAACCTAAACCAACTACCTGGTAGGTCACTAAGCTAGAAAGGACTACTGTGAAAGTAGTCATGGAAATGGAAGATGTTTTGATTCGCTTATCTTCCAATGAAAAGATATGTCAGTACATTGATATTGTAGCAGTAGACATACCCGATGTTTATGGACTTGTTTTGAATCAAGCCTGGTCAGCAAGGCTAAATGGGTATTTCGCATCAGACTGGTCACATCTGTGGTTGCCTCATAAGGGAAGTCCAAATTAGATAAAAATATTAAGAGAGCCCCACATGAAGCACAATGTTACTCAATTGGAAAAAAAAAATGAACCAGTGAATTCTGTGTTGGGAAATTATCTAATTGAGCTAGAACCGGGAACTACCAAGCGGAAGAAGCCAGCAACATATCTGACACCCAGCCCGATCTCCTTCGATTTTCATGGGATGTTGAGATTGATTGTAAAATAGTAGATTTAGTTTCAGATGTAGTTTTTAATTCAATTTTCGTAGAACTAGATAATGGTTAGGCCTTTTCAATTTGCAATCAAGCCCAGCCCCTCAACTTACAAGTTGCCAGATTTACAGGGATGGGCAGAGAACTGACCAATTAGTGGTTTAGTTCTCAAACTTTATTTTTCTTGTTTTTTATTTCTTGATTATCTTGTACATAAATAAACTGATTTGGTTGTTTATTTTTTATTTATTTTATTTTAGTTTGTTTTAGTTAGATTTTGATCGATTTCAATAAAAGAAGCAAACTTTTGGTTGCATGGAGAGCAACAGAATTCTGGATTAACTAAAATCCTTGATTATAATACTGTGTATTATTGATTTATCTGAAAGAATTTTTCTAGTTTAGCATTTTTTATAAATGGCTATGAACACATTGAAGTCCTACTTAATCCTTGTAAAATAACTCAGGATCGAAAGGTCTGGAATACTATTTCGAGGCTCCATCCATCTCACATTTAAAAATGTTTGAGGGGGTGACAGCAAAACACCCATGGAAAGGAAGCAGGGTAAACAGATTATTATATATAAATGATCCCATGCCAAGAAATGAATTCCAAAAGGCAAATAAGAGTCAAAATATCCTAAGAAAGAAATATGTATTGAAACGAAGTACTGAACCATATGAGTACAAAATGGCCAAAGTTCTTCTCCATCTGTGAGCTGAAAATTAAATACATCTCTCACACAAAAGGACACTATGGATAGAGGGGCCTAAATAAAAAATTAGACAGAATGGCATGGGAATGAGGAACAAATGAATATTTCTGTTTACCATATGTTACAATCCTGTGGTGTCCAAGCTGGGAGCTACCCGAAGACAGAGGTAAAAAATGAAACTCATAGTCCTAGCCTCAAAAGAGTTATCTTGACTTTGAAATCTTGGTTTCCATTTTCCTAAATTGGACTATCATCAATGATTAAAAGTACATACATTTTCCATTTGAGAAATATAGACATCTAGAAGAATTCAACATGTTGGTTTTATTGTCAAACAGTCTGTTACTTAAGGAAGAAATTGTCCAGAGATCTAGGTTCACCAGGTAGTTGTCAATTGTTGCAGCTGCAACTATTTTTCCCAAATTTTTAAAATTTTGGAACCTCCCTTTAATTTTATCTTTCCTAGGTTGCTGAACTTTGTTGTTCCTCTGCTACATTTTTGAATTTTTGAGTTTGATTTGAGGAAAACTGTTTTCCTTCGTTTCGGAAGTTGAATGATCTAAAATTGCCTTTGTCTAGCTAATGCTTTTAACTTTGGAACCTTAAGTTTTTAGTTGAAAATGATTTCCTTTGTCACCGTCGAAAGTCTATTGAACAGTAAATCGGGGCCATAGTTCTCTACGCAGCCGCCATTGCGGAAGCTAACTAATGGACGTCCCGATGGACAGTCATGTTTTTCACCGATGGGTTTTTATCTCCTTTGTTTATTTTTCAATGAAACTTTTTGACTTTTAGTATTTTTGTTTTATCATGATCGGAGCATTAGTATTTTGTGTGCCACTGTTTCGGATGGAAGTTAGCAAGAACCCCAACAGAAAGCCTATATCCTTGCTGATTATGCAGGTTTTTGCTTTTAATTGATTTGCTTTGTTTTCGCCATTAGAACAGTGTTTGACAGTTGATCAAAGGGCTAGTCTTTTGCGTCGCTGACATGGAAGTAGCATTGAGCTTGGAGTCGCCGATATGTAGCCATTCGTTGTTTCGATCACCGATGGTTTTTTGTTTTGCTGAGTTCGTAGTGAATTTGTTATCCGTAGTTGCAGTTGTGTAGTGCAGTATCTCTCTGACGTTTAGTTTGTTTATCTGCCGACGCATTACTAGTTAGTCCTCCAAGACTCCTTTCCCAGATGTTTTCAATTGGTCACGAAGCCCATAGTTTTTCCATTGCCTGCCGTTATGGCTCCTTATTGAACTAATCGTTCGATGCTATAGTGGTTTCGATCGCTGATTGAGGTATGTCCCGCCGTCTTTTTCACCGGAAGGTGTATATATATTGGGGTAGGGTATTTGTTTATTATTATCATGGTTGAAAACTCACGTTTTCTCCCTCCCTGTCGAGTCAAATTGTACCAACATGCTTACCTGTCGGGATTTCGTTCATTTGGAGAGCTACTGTGGAAGTTTTGGACCTTCCCGTCAACTGCACAGCTTACTTGCTAGGTAGGCCAACCATGGTTTCTCCTTCCTCTTGATTTTATTGGTCATTTTGGGAACCAGGGTCTTCGCCTAGCTATGTTTTCCTGCCATTGTATAGTTAGCCGTCCAAAATGAGTTTTGATCCTTGCGACGTGAGGAATCAGTTAACTTGATAGTTTTGGCAATGGGGTTTTTCTTATGCCTATTTTTGAGCCGTTATGGAAGCTCAATCCCGGTCTAAAGGTTTAGGTAGTTGGTGCAGAAAAGTGTTATGTTGTCTACACCGACTTTTGCGGGGTTGTTTATGGCCGTCCGGGGGGGGGGGGGGGGTTTCATTTTTCATGAGCGCTGACCCTAGTTTCGTGGAACGGCGAGGGGGTTTTCAACATTTTGGTTGAGCTAGGGATTTCCGCATTTTTTACAATTAATTGGGTGGTTCATGTTATGCAAAGAGTTTGGATGCAGTTCAATTTAAGTGATGCATTTTCTATCAGGGTCATGTTTTAGTCGCAGACGGACTCAGAAGTTTTAGACCTAGCTTGCAGAACTTCCTTTTACTTGTTATTTTCTATTATGCATTAATATTATGATAATTATTTGAGAATGCATATGGAAGAGGTAAATGGTTTGATACGGTTTTCTTCATTCTTAGAACGCTAACTAAAAGCTCCAATAGTATAAGAACATGTTTGGTTTATGCCAGGGTAATCATTGCAAAGGAGATATGTCTAAAAGACAAAAGAAGAAGGCTCCTGTTGCAGAGGAAGAACCAGATGTGGAAATCATCACCAAGGTGGAATGAATTTATGAAGATACCAGAGCCACCACTGGAGTAGAGCCAGATTACAAGTGGGGTGAAATATACTAGATGATTGCAAATCAAAATCTGCCTGATGCAGGATTCAAAGAACTGACTATATATGCAAACATCGAGAAATATGCTCTTATGAAAGTGGCCACAAGACCTGAGTTGTTCCCGTGCTTAGAAGTGATTGGTTGGATTCTGCCAAGGGAAGAATTGCAGATGTAACTACGATGATACTGGAAAACACTGCCAAACAAGACTATGCTGCATACAGTCCTGCTTATGTCTCAATGGCATATCACCTACCTCATACTCAAGCCTACTTAACGGAAAGTTGGTTGAAAGAGATAAATTTGGACCTGGTTGAAACAGTCAAAAGGATGATGATACTTGGGAAGAATTTTGAACCAGGCCATGAGGGGAATATGAAATAGTCACACTCTGGACCCCTTATAGGTTTATAGCACTAATGCTGAATAGAGTTTTTGGGACAGCTCATGGTAAAAGTTTCAAATTGGGATGGATACCCACTATTTTTCATGTGGCCACTCAGGGGACTATATTCAACTGGGAAAACATAGTGTCCAATAGCCTCTCAGCCTGCATATCTTTAGCTTTGGGAAGGGTGTCACAAAAAAATTCAGAGTTCTACATGAGTTCTATCTTAGTGGACTGTATATTATGTACACAGTCATTTCCATCCTTGAGGTGTAATTGGGATAGGGACAGAGCCCCTATATACACTGCATACAAACTATTTTGGGCACGCAAATATTATAGCCACTACAAAGACATATGTGAAAATTTCATTATGCCTTTCTACACATTAATCTTCTTGACATAATGCAACTACATGTTCGAGGAGGCATTCAAGGTTATTGAAGAATATGGAAGTTATTATCTGATTGGCGAGGGGATGTATATTAGAATGTATGGTGGATCTAGGGCACCTTCTCTACTCCCCAAATATACCACTGATTATGTGTTACATAAGGAAGAAGTCAGGAAGGTATACATTGATGGCGTTGGAAGCTTCTTGTTCGAACATAAGAAGGCAGCATATCCTGCCATACCTTTCAGGCCAGGGAGTTATAAGTTTACAAAAGTTAAACAGACTGCAGAATTCGTGCAAAAACTGGGGAACTTTCATTTTGGTGAAATGAACTTCCACGGGAATGACTCCCAAAATAAAGTTACAGAGCATTGCAAAGAAGTAAATGTTCATTTTGAATACACAAATTTCTGGGACAAGGATGAAGAAATATTTAGAAATGCAAAGAATATGACTGCATTGAAGAAGAGATTTAAAAAAAAGATCACCATTGTCTGTGGTAATTGCAAAACCACAAAGAAGGCAGCTGAAGAAGAAGAGGCCAGAAAAAGAGAAGAATATGCTAGAAGACTAGTGCAAGATGCGGAAGGTTGGCTAAAACATGAAGAGGAGGAAAGAAAGAAGAAGGAAGATGCAGAGATAAAGATAAACAAGAAGAAAGTGAGGGTCAGAGGTTAACAGGATTTCAAACAGACCAGCAAACTACTAAACAGGTGGATTCACAAGGGGAACATGATCAGACAGATTAGGGGCATGGATAGGATAATCCCTATCTTTAGGAGCCTGCTGCAACTTCTGGCATCAGTCAAGAACAAGTTGTTTTTTTTGGATTTAATTTGATACCTTTTATGCAAAAAGAAGGAGAAGAGGTCCTTGATCTTAGCACTATCTTCTATGACAAGGAGAAGAAGATGATTGTCAAAAGAACTGAAAGAAAGATTGAAACAGGAGGACAATCAGGTAAGATGATAACTGATAAAACTTTGGCGTATGGAACAGATGCAGATCTAAGATTAACAACAAGAGCTAGGGTGGCATTAACCCAAGCCACTGAAGATAATGTAGAAAGACTGATGACAGATCTGGAGCAATCAAGAAAGAAAGTTGCCCAGTTAAAAGAAACACTGAAGAAAGAAACAGATGAAGGTTATAAGCTGAAGAGGAAATTTGAAGACATGCAGAAGGAAGTGAGGAATTCAAAGGTAGAACTCCAAAATCTACATGCAAACAAGATGACCTTAGAATTTTTCATGGAGAGAATAGAGAAAGATGCTCAGAACAACCTAGCCAAATTACAAAGGCTACAACTAGAGTATCAGGTGTTGAAGACATAGAAAAATGAACTCAAAGTATCATATGAAACTCTGAGTGCAAAAAAGGACCAGCTACAAAGCAAAATTGCTGAGTTGGAGTCACAGAAGGCCACCATAGAAGAAAGAGAAAAGCAATATCAAGTGCAAGTAGCAAGTTTTGAGGGACAGATTTCTTCATTAACAGCATCACTGAAGGATGCCAATGAACAAAAGAGTGATATCCAGCCTTTGAAGGAGCATGTCCTAGCTTAATGAAGAATAATTCACCAACTGCAAATGTGTATTGAAGAAGAAAGATGTAAAATCTTAAAGATAGATAGTAGGTTGGAAGAAATCTTGGACACTACTTCATATTTTGTAGATAGATCTCAGGATATTTTGGAAGTCCTGGCTGGTAGGATAGTGTGGATAGAAACCAATGAAGAAACCCCTATAGAAATACCAACTAAAGATCGACATAGCTTAAAGCAAGATTACAACTTATTAGAGTTTTCAATAAATACTACGGAGGAATTCAAGAAGACTGTGAAGAAAATGAGAGGAGCCTATGTTGAATGCTGCAGAAGAGTGCTGGTCACCTACAATAGATGCCAAGTTGCTGCAGAACAAAGATTGAATGCAATACCAAAACATGAGTTGTTCATATAACAACTACAAAGCAAGTACCAAGAAGATGAACAGAAGATCCAATAAGTCAAGGATCTAGATGAGCAGATGCTGAAGAATGCAGTAGCTCATGCAGCAGTCAGCATCCATTTACTTGAAGATCAGCTACGCTGGAGTCCAGCTAGAATAGAGGTGGTTAAGAATCAGGCTGCAAAGTATGAGATCAACATCCGTTTTCTTGAACCCTCATATTTTGAAAGCATAGCAACAGAGGCCCAGGCATGGAAAAAGTTTATTAATGATAAAGCAAGGCCCTCTTCATAAAAGTGCTCTATTAAATTTTGTTTAAATGTAATATATCGTATAATGTATGAGTACTCACTAGAGGACAAAAATTTTGGATTGAAACATTAGGGAAGCCCAAAATTCATTTTGGGGCAGTCCAAAAGTTTTGCCTTTTTGTATAAGTAGAGGAGAGTTAGATAGAGAATGGAACTTTTTCCCAAATATATTTGTGAGAGTATGTTGTAAGAAGAACTATTTCCTTTTGCAATAAAGAATTACAAGTTTCCTGTTGGAGAAATCTTGGTGGAAGATTTCAAATGCTGTGCTATGGATTCGTTGAATGTGAACTATTTCGCTTTCAACTTTGTGTCCATTAATTGTGATATCGTTCTAACTCTTTGAACCTATGTTCTTGTTATGAATGTGCTCTAGTTTATTCTATGAAATTTCCACTATGAGTAATGAAGGCTTTTCATAAACAATGAGCTATCTTGTTTTTCATATATCTATTAATGTTCATGTGTTTTGAATCAAGTAACAACTATCTGTGATTTTTCTTAATGCATGTGCAGAAACAAATTACTCATTGATAAATGATAATCTTGCTCCCTAGGGATAGGTTAGATAGTTAGTTTTAGTTTCTTGTTGTCTGTGATTTAGATGTGAGAGAGTTAAGACGAGAGGTAAGAACCTATGCATCACATTGTGACCGCTCCTTGTATTCTCTATCAATTTGCAGTTTTAGATAAGCACTTGCATATCATACTTAAACATAAAAAACTAAAAATAGACATGGTGGACCGGGCCGTAACTGGTAAAACCTTGTATTTTGTTACTTGACCTACGGTAGCCAGATCGTAAACCAGACGGATTCCCCATGCTAAACAGTAATGGGATAGTTGAGAACGTTTACTAGGGAGAATCCCTAACTGTTGTTACCTGCGATTTTCCAGGCCTCAATAGGTGGTTGTAGAATTCCAATATATGATGACATACCCTTATTTTTGTTAAAATATTGTAACTTCATAAGATATTCCAGATGTATTCATTGTGTTCCTCCATTAGGAGATGAGTTTGGTCATGTAAGATTCATTGAAAGAATCAATGTTAACATTTAGATGTAAGTTGGGTCAATAGTACCCAAGTGTAAATATAATAAAAATTATTTTTGGTTTCTTGCTAGGCAAGTCATCCCTGTCAGGTCATAGGTCAAGTCAACTGAATAATATAAATAGAGAGGTGCTACCCTTCATTTGTACACATTCACTCAAGTAATTTTTGCAAGAGAGAGAAGAAAAAGTACGCAAGAAAGAAGAGAGAAGTAGTTGTCTGGGTTCTCTGGTTGAGTTCTATACTGAGGAATATTTGCGGGTTTTTCTCTCGTGTGGTTTTCCTGAGAAAAATATTTGTGTTATGTTTCTATGCTTGTTGTTCTTTCATTAATCCTACTAGTCATAATTTGTTCTAAGATATCATCTAAGCAAATTAAGATTATGTAACATGGTATTAGAGCCACCCTTAAAGGAAACATTGCATAGTTAGGGTTTGTTACTCTAAACAAATCTTTTGACATATCAACCAAAAAAGAGGGCTCACTCAACTCTCCCCTAAAGAGTGCATCTTTCTGTTAATAAATAACTCAATTCCAGGAAGTTTTAGTTTTGGACCAGTCACTGCTGACGAGACAAAATAGGGCTTCATTTTTCTTGAGACTCCATCATCAATCTCATAAAAAGAAATATACAGTCTACCTCGACTTAGGGAGGTGCATCTTTTCCATCACTCATCCCTACCAGTGATCCCAACTGAAAAATTATGGTTTCTACATCAAACCCTAGGTCATCCAGAAGGAGGTAAGCCATAAGTTGTTTTCATCAACTAAGTACTAATCCATTTTATTCCATTTGAGGTTCTCATTCTATTGAAGATGAGAAATAATATCAAGCTAGATGAAAATATTGAAGGTTCTAAAAACTTCAGAGCATGGAAGTATCAGATCATGCTCATCCTACAAGAAAATGATCTAGAAATATTTATAAAGGAGGAAGTGGAATAACCAGAAGAAGTTGAAGCAAAGTATAAATATAAGAAGGATATGATCATAGCTAAAAGGATCATATCTAACTCCATCAAATATAACTTGACCCCTCAAGTATCCTCAAATGCTCTATCTAGTCTATTTAAAGGAAGAAACATCAATAGAAAGATGACCCTGAGGAATCACCTCAAAATTGTAAGAGCTCAAAATTCAGAGACCATGCAATCTTACTTTACAAGAGTAGCTCAAATAAAGGATTAGTTAGAATCTATTGGTGACATGGTTGAAGAAGAAGAATTTGTAATGACCACCTTGAATAGTATCCCAAAGATTCAGAAGCCTTTGTTTGAGGAAAATCATGTTAAAGAAGGAAACTAACCAAGTTTCGAAAAGTATGGGAAGAATGTGTTCAATAAGATGAAAGAATAGAAGCCAGAGAAGAAAAGATAAATGAAAATGAGGATCAAGCTCTGAAATTTTATACCAAAGGCAAGAACAAAAGGAAGAGTCATGACCATCCACATAGAAAGACTCAGGGGTTTAAGAAGTCCAAGAAATACTTCTCAAATTATGAATGCTTCACTTGTCACAAGTTGGGACACATTGCTAACAATTGTCCCATGAAAGAAGAAAGAGTTAAAAAGATGAAAATATTTCAGGCCTATGATGCTGAAGATAGTGATCAAGAAGCTGAAGAGAAAGCTAAGAAGGAAGAAGAATCCAGTGAAGAGTATGTCTCGATCTATTCTCTAACAAGTTCGGTATCACTAGGAATTGACGCCTGGATAGTGTATAGTGGTGCCTCCAATCATATGACAGGCTTCAAGGACTAACTCTCATGTTGTGTACAAAAGGAATCTCCACACAAAGTAATGCTTGGAGATGATCCCCAATATTCCATCAAAGGAATGGGAGAAGCATCCTATAAGTTGGACTCTGGAAAGTCCATGAAGATGAAATATTCTTGTATGTCCCGGGACTAAAGAAGAACCTTCTTTCTATTTCATCCTTAGATAAGAAATTCTTCATAGTTTCTTTTGTGGATGGAAAAGTTCTCATGTGGACAAAAGGAAAAACCAAAGATGATGCAATAGAAATTGGAGTTGAAGACGAATGAATATACAAATTAAATGGACATGTAGATTCAACATTAATGACGAGTTCCATAAGCCCATGCGAGCTATGGCACATAAGCCTTACTCATATACACTACAAAGCATTATCAATTATGATCATGGTTGTGACTAGCCTACCATAAATTCAAACAGATCGTGAAGGAGTGTATAAACGATGTGTACAAGGAAAGAATACTAAGAACCCTTATCCAAACAGTGACAATAAAGCAAAAAGGTTCTTAGATATTATACACTCAGACATATTCGGGCGAATGCAAACTACTTCATTAATCGGGTATGTTTATTATGCTTCTTTTAGTGATGACTATTCTTGCAAGAGTTGGATATACTTCTTGAAAAATAAGGATAATTGAAAGGTTTAAGGAATTTAAGGCCCTGGTAGAAAACCTCTCTGAAAAGAATATAAATATATTGAGTTCATATATTGGAGGAGATTTCACATCAAGTGAATTCCATGAAGACTACAAAGAAGCTGGGATTAAGAGGGAGCTCACCGTTCCCTATAATCCACAAAAAAATGGGTTGGTAGAAAGAAAGAATAGATCTATCATGGAATTTGAGAAAGCTATGATTCATGATCAATATCTACCAATGTACCTATGGGAAGAAGCATCTAGAACATTAGTATATGTATAGAATACAATATCTCACAATTACCTTGGGAACAAGACTGCAGAAGAGATGTTTTCCGGAGAAAATCCTGAAGTAAGTCATCCAAAGATATTTGGTTTTCCTGTATACATACACATTCCCAAGGAGAAAAGATAAAAGTTAGATCCTTCAGGAAAGAAGGGATTGTTTGAAGGATATAGTGAGCAATCAAAGGCTTACTGAATCTATATCCCAGGATACCGCCAAATTGAACTTAGCAGAGACCTCACATTTTACGAAGATGTAGCTTTCATAAATTCAAAGAAAGATAAGGAAGATGAAGACGAGCATGAAACTCCCAAAGCTACAGAAATTCCTAAACCACTTAGGAACAAAGAAGAAGATCAGATGCCTGAGGATCATGATATGACAGAACCTCGGTTACTAGAAGAATTTCCCAGTGAAATGATTTCATGAGAGAGAAAACCTTCATGGGCTCATGAAGTAATCGAAGAATAAAAAATACATGGTTCTCTAGAAGGAACCATTAGAGAAAGAAAGAAGCCAAATCCATACCCTAGTTATGTGGGTTTGATGTGTGGTCTAGTTGAAAAAGAACCGACATGTATTGAAGAAGCAATAAAACATAAAGAGTGGGTTGATGAAATGGTCAATGAATGCCAATCCATTGTAAAGAATGATGTATGGTAAATAGTACCAAGACCAAAATACAATTCAGTGGTATCCTCGAAATGGATCTTCAAAACTAAGGAGTCAACACATGGTAGTATATAGAAGTACAAGGCAATATTTTTAGCTTGAGGATTCTCTCAGAAAGAGGGAATCAACCATGAGGAGACCTTTTCACCAGTGGCTAGGTACACCTTAATCAAAACCATCCTTGCCTTGGAATCCAACATGAAGTGGAAGTTACATCATATGGATGTAAAGACAACATTTCTAAATGGATTTATTGAATAAGAAGTATATATCGAACAACCACAAGGGTTCGAGACTAATGATAAGAAATATCATGTATGTAGACTCAAGAAGGAATTGTATGGGTTAAAGAAAGCACCCAGAGCATGGTATGGAAGAATTGATGGATTTCTAATGAATTTAGGATTTAACAAAAGTAAATCAAATTCCTGTTGGGAACCCTATATGCAAGTTAATTAAAACTGACATACAGAGTGTTCAATATAAATTGTCAACCTAGGGAAGTCTCTTATTTCAAGGATAATATGCATTGTATATGGTTCAAACACTAGGTACCTGATGCTGTAAGTAAATGATCCTGCTTTCCTGTTTAGCCACACTCATCCCTTAATCTAATTCACTTTCTCAAGAATACAATCACAAACACCTTCTTACAACTCTTAACCTAGAATTAAAAGATTCAGGAAATAGAATCTAGATTACTTGTGCAGAAAGTAAAATCCCTAATGACCAAACCATCTAAAAATCCATCCAACTATCTTGATTCAGTTATTCTAGAAGTTCAAAGTACAGGAATCAAATTCTGAAATTATAAATGCAAAGAAACAAATTGCAAAGATCTAAAGAAAATAGCAATTGAAAGAAGTAGGGATGAACAGGGCTATTACAGCTATCACACAGTTGCATAAAAGGCAGTTAACCTATACAGTTGACTGACACACCACACCACTGCAGTTTTACAAGAGATGCAATTACTAATCATTCCATTGACACACAACAATGCATAACTGTTGCAGCTTACTGTAAATAAAGAAATTTATCACAAAATCACACAACAAAATAAATCAAATACCTAATTAACTTAGCAATCCCTGTGGGAAGGTGAGCCTAGCCTTCCCATAGAGATGTTGGAAGTAACACACATTAAAATGCCGAGATCTAAAGAATCAAACTCCTTGTATTAAAAATGGCAGATGAGCACACAACCTTAGTCATAGCTAATACAATAATTTGGTTAAAAGTTCAACACCTGGCTCAGAATAGTTCCCAGTATTTATACAATTACAATCATAACATCTTCCTACTATTATCGGGCAGCCATGAAGATCTATGATCTTCAGGCTGCCCTATTTACGATGAGTTGTTACAATCATGGCAAGATGAGAGCAAAAAATATAGGAAAGATGTTATTCGAGCTAGAAATAATGATCATGATTAATTGAGAATATACTTTGTGGATTGCAACTAATTTTAAGCAGTGGCGCACTATTGCCTCCAAATCTGTCGCAGTTTGTTGCAGCTACCCTTGTACAACTCGCGTGGAATAATACCCTTGGACCGCGTTCTTTAGATAACAATGGAATTGATGGAAATCAACTCAGCAATGAATGTCCATCCCTCCTTTGGCATTTTCGGCCCGCTACACCTATATTCTTTACATCTTCAATTATCTTTATAAAACCACCATATGTTAGCATAATTTAAGATGTAAAGCCCTGATTACCAAAATCCTAAGCATTAATAAAATATGACAATGATTAACCATACCTGCATGACTTGAGGGACCACGTGATGGAAAAACATCTATTTGGTATGCATAATAGAGTAGGATAAGGCAAAAAGAGGTAAATAAAGGTGGTTAAAAAGGGGTCATTTTTGAGCCCAACATCTCCCCCCAACTGTCCTTTTGCATGTCCTCATACAACAACCTCCATTATTCTGAATCTGAATCTTCCATTGTGCTTCGTTCGTGGAGAGAAGAAAAGTTGTATGGGAATTCAGATGTCCCCTGTTTTTCTACAAATCCCTTATGGACAACCCAATATCTCCAACACTTATGTTCTTCTACTCTTGTCAATGATAAATCTCCCTTGTATGGTTTTGTTGGCCACTAGATGAGAATAAATTTAAATTTGAGTCCCAGCCAATTAACCCCACATTCCCTCATGCATCCAACATAAACCTCAACCCTGGAAAGTGCTTGTTCAAAATTCCTGTAACAGTAGGGGTCCCTATTTCTAAGGGTTGGAGAGGCAACCTACCATCTATCTTGACTACCTTCAAAATACACTCATTGATGCATGGAGATCTGGCTGGTACAAGTAGAAATAACCCTTTCTTGAAGTTCCATTATATGCTGAGTTCGGATGGGACACGAGAGTACACTTTGATGTTGAGCATGGAGAAGACCAAGATTCTGAGGTTCGCTTCGAATCCAAGGATTAGAGTGGGCCTCATTGTGAGAGAAAGTTTGGAAAGACCTTTCCCACTGAACATGATTGCTCACAAAGGAGGAAAAATCCCTCAACTAAACATCACCTGAGAAAGGGACAGGATTCGAATGGTGGTCCAAAGGGCAAGACAAATCATGCAAATAAATCTCACACAGCAAATTTCAGTCCTCAAAATCACTTCCCAGAAATGTTTCCAGGAACTTAGCTGAGGCTGCTATTTCATATGGCCTCCCTTCTTTTACAGCCCTTAATTTAAACCAAATGAACTACTCAAATAAAAATACAGGGTAAGAGGAAGATGGTACTCTGGTACCCAACAATTCCTAAGAAAGAGTATATAGCTGATTTTTTTCCACCTGCATGGATTTAAACTTTTTCAACTCCTTTAGCTCCTTCTGTAACTCCTCCCCATGGATTTTCTGGGTCATGAGTTCTTCTGCCCATTTTTCCCTCAATTCGTTGATGGACTTTCTATGTTCAGCGAGGGAAACCATACCTTCTTGATATTTGTCCACCTGACTCCTCCACTTCCTCACTTCTATTCTCAGAATCGAGATTTATTTTGTAAGCTTCAGGATTTCTTCTTCTTCAGGATGTATTTCATTATCAGAATCCAAATTGATAAAATTTTGAGGAAGTTCAGTCCATACCTTATCACCCGATGTGCCAAATTGAACATCCTATACTTTTGAGATCACTTCTGGGGGTGTTGGTTCTTGTGTAACATCGTCCCTTCCTGGAATTTATTCTGCAACAACTTAAACCATAGGTGTTTCTGAAACAACTTCTAGAGATGTTGGTTCTTGTGTAACAACGTCCTCTCTTTGGAGTTATCCTATAGAAACTTTAGTAGTTGATTGCAAGGATGTTGGTTCTTGTGGGGCAACCTCCTCCTGAATTTTAATCTCCTTATCTACCTGATTATCAGCTGCAGCGTCGACAATGGAATGCAAGGCCGTTGGTTCTTGTGTAACAAAGCCCCGCCCTTCTCTTTATTCATGTTGATGGGATTGTAGAGTTTCTTTCATGTCTTTTGCAATATGGATATGTTCCTTGAGGATTTCAGTGTCCCCCGAGGATTGTGATTGCATTTTTTCATCCTCTCCTAAATCCAAATCAGGAATGATGACCATCCCGGGATTGACTTCTTATTGCAGCCTAAGAGTCTCCATAGAAATTTCTAGGGGTGTTGGTTCTTGTGTAGCAACATACTTGTTAACTTCCTCATTTTCCTACTATTGGGATTCCATTTATATTATCTCTGTGTCCTGAGACGGTTCAGGGGTCACAGTGAAAACTTCTTCATTAAATTCCAGAATATTTTTAATCCCTGGTTTGTCTTCCCCCATTTGGGTGGAAAATTCAACAAGAATATTCAAGGATGTTGGTTCTTGTGTATCAGCGTCCTATTCGACCTCATCATCATTCTGCTGCTGGGTTTCCATATCTATTAGTTCTGTGTCCTAAGAAGGTTCAGGAGTCACAACACAGACTTCTTCAACAAAATCAAGAATAACCTCGACCTCTGGTTCATTTATCCCCATTTGGGTGGCAACTTCAACAGGAATATTCAAAGATGTTGGTTCTTGTGTATTAGCACCATGTTTATCTGCTACTTCCCTTTACTAGAGTTTTTCTTGGGGAGCTTCACCATCCTTCCAATCAGGTTGTCCTTGTTCTTCCACAGCTGTAGGTACGAGTTGTTGTGTCACAAAGGCACAAACTATGACTTTGTAACCTGACTCGTTAAATATTTCTCCACACACAGGACAAACCACTCTTTCTTCCTCATCACCAGCCTTAATAGGAGTTGATCCTTCTACTTGGTCTACAACCTCAACTAGTGTGTGCAGCTTCCTTTCCACCCGTTGCTTGCATGCTTCCTTCCAATTTTCTAGTTATTTTCATAGTGATTGTACTTCCTCCTTTAGTAACCCATTTTCATACAGAAGTCCCTCAATTTGAGGTTCTTCTGTAGACGGTTCATGTGGGGCATCATTTGCTATGGGTCTCAGAGTGGGGAATTCGATCTGTGCTTCTATGGTTTCCCATCTTGCCCTTGCTGCTTCTACTGCTGTAGTTGACCTAGTTCTTTTTCATCTTATTGGTGGCGATGCCTGTATTTATTCTTTTGATCTCCTCCTTTTTCTCCATGGTGATGGAATTTCTAGATTTGCAGTTGATGTGGAAGGGATATCCTCTGTCTCAACATTTTCTTGATATTCCTCAATCAGGGTTCCTCCCCATTCAGGGGAAGATTCAATGGTAAAGACCTCCATGTTTTCTTCTGTTATCATGGATCTAGCATCATTGACTTTAGCTGTCGTAGCATCTAATCCTACTCCAGTTTCAAACTCTGCTGTCAGAGCTTCCATAGTATTTAATCTCACTATAGGGTTTTCTTCTGAATTTTCCTCCAATTGTGCTGCTTGTTCTTCTGACTGATCCTGCGATCCAATCTCATTTCCCCCCCCCCAACTAAGTTGGAGGGAATCCAAACCTCCTATTGTTCGACATTCCCCCCCAACTTTTGATTGGCAGGCTCTTCTTAGTTATGAAGAGGCTCCACGAGTACAGGTACTTCTTCTTCTTCTTCTATTGGAACACAGGCAAAAGTGCGGGTTCCTAAATTTGACTTGTGAATTGCTCCTAGGTTTGGTTCCGTTGAGCTAAGGCTTGTAAAATTATTAATTTAATTAGGCCATGGTGGGTAAGGGAGGAGTTTGGATCCTTGGTTGTTCTAACAAACCTCGCCATATGGTGTAAATCATTTAATAGGTAAAATGGAATGTTCAGTAAGGCCCTATGATGGAGATGAGATAATAAAGGAAATTTAGAGTAATAAACCATTTGGTACCTACCTTCAAAGGTGATATACTTCTTGAGGAAAATTGCTACTTGATCCCATGGCTGAGGCAATGACTGTAATTCTATCCCTCTCCGTGAGTGCCAAATGTGCTCCCCCTCTCTCATAAAATCCTGTACTGCAGCAACACTGGGGGTTCTTCGACCAAACCAGGCTCTACCCACCTGAGGAAGGCCAGTGACCTCAACCACTATCCCTTTAGAGACTTCAATACATAACCCCCACACCTATGAGTGGGTTTCTATAAGATTTAATAAAAATTGTAGAGTTGTCTCGCGATGAAACCCATTCAGGTGTTGGAAGAACTCGGTCCATCCTGCAGCTTCAAAAATAGAAAAAAAATCGGCATTTCTTCTTAGTTCTAATGTATTGGGAGGTTCGTGCTGAGCTAGGATACCCATTTTTGTTTGACTTCAGAAGTGTGCCTTAGTCCGAAAGATTACAGGTCCCGACAATAGAGGTTACAGCACAGAGTATGCATGAACAACTGAAGTGGAGTTGGGTAAATTTGGAAAGTTTCAGAGCATAGAAATGTTTGGAATTTTTTTTTCAAATTCGGAAAGGTGGCAGTTATCAGGTATCATAAATATCCATTAAGTCATATGAGTGGACAGTTAATGATATGTAGGTGTAATAATGGGCATGGAGAGGAAGGTATGATTAATGTTGTCATATCTAATTAACGCTTAATCAAGTAAATAATCAAAACCACACCTTTCAAAAATATGTGATGAATGGTGACCTTTGGAAAATAGTAGTGCATGTGAAGTGCAGCCATTTAAAGTTAATCATTATTGCAAGTATGCTGGAATAATATTTTATGTCAGTGAACCAAAACCATCGTTTCAATTTTGTCGGAAACATAATGAATACTGAAAAATAGATTGGGATCATCGACATCAGAAATTGGAACCTGATCTGGAGGAGTCACTAACTAAGGTTTCTAAGAATTCTGCCAAGAATGGAGGAGTTGCAGCCGCAGACCATAGAAACATCAAGCAGTTTAGCAGAGTTGTGGCCATGATTTATAGCAAACTCAGCCAGTTTTGGTGGAGTCGTAGCCACCGAAAATGGTAAAAATGGACCAAAGTGAAACAGTGTCGCAGCTGCCAGAAAGGGTGAAATGGACGAAAGTAAAGTGGTGTCGCAGCTGCTGAAAAAGGTGAAAATGGACCAAAGTGAAATGATGTCGCAGCTGCTAGAAAAGATGAAAATGGACCAAATTGAAATGGTGTCGCAGCTACTGGAAAGGGCGAAATGGACCAAAGTAAAGCGGTGTCACAGTTGCCGTAAAAGGTGAAAATGGACCAAAGTGAAATGGTGTCGCAGCTGCGGGGAATGGGGTAAAGGGTGGGAATTTACGGTGTCGCAGCTGCGTGGAATGGGATAAACGACGATAATTTACGGTGTTGCAACTGCAAAAACAGGGTAAAAGGCAATGATTTTGACGGGGTTGCAGCTGCGCGGAATGGGATAAAGGAATGTGTTGCGGCTGTAACAGATTTGTTCAAGGAATTTTCTTCTGATGCAAGAAGTTACAGAAGGATGACCCTGGTCAATAGGCTCGATAATGACCACTGCTCCTTAAGGGCTTCCCTGAACATTTTTTTTTAAAACGGATCAAGTGTAAAAGGAAAAAAGAAAAAAAAATCAATTTATTTATGTACAGAAAATTTATGTAAGATTTTGCAGCGATTATCTAAGGATTAACAGGGGTAGAGAAAGATTCCTTCCCTTGTTCTAACTGGTATTCTGGATCAGCCGCAATCTGTGAAGTAAATGTGTCTTTTAAAATGGGCTTATGGTACAGTCGCAGCCTGTGACCATTAGCAAATAATGGTACACAATTCTCATTAATGGTTACCAGGTGGACTATACCATTATCAAATACTCTGTCTACCAGGTATGGGCCCAACCATCTTGTGCGTAATTTACCCTTGAAGTCCCTTTTGAATCTTGAATCATATAATAGTGCCTAGTCTCCTTTGCAGAAGACTTTCTTTTTTATGAATCGGTCTTGCCAATTGGATCTCTGCTCTTGGATTAATATTGTTTGATCCACAACAGCTAAATGATTCTCATCAAGTTCATTCAATTGATTCAATCTTCTCTTCTGGGCTTCAGTCACATCTAATTTTACCTCCATAGCTATCTTCAAAGTCTTATTTTCAAATTCAATCGGGAAGACATCACTTTTCCCATACACCAAGTCATAAGGAGAGAAACCTATAGTATTGCGCCAGGTAGTATGATATGCCCACAATGCTTTCGGAAGTCTATCAGCCCAATCTCTACAATGGCTCTTGACCATTTTGGTAAGGATGGTTTCAATAAATTTGTTAGTGATTTCTACTTGGCCATTGGCTTGGGGATGGTATGGTGAAGCTATCCAGTGCTGAATATCGTACTTTCGTAGCAGAGCTTCAAATTTATGTGACACAAACTGAGGTCCTCCATCGGTAACCACTTCCTTGGGTACTCTAAAATGGGTAAAGATTTCACCATACAATAAATTGATCACAACCTGGTCATTGGCTTTCACCAAAGCCATAGCTTCCACCCATTTCATCATATAGTCAGTACAGACCAAGATGTAGGATTTCTGCCTAGAATGTGGACTAATAGGATCAACAAAATCTAAGGCCCATCTGTCAACTGGTTCAACCACCAGTTGCGGTTGATGAGGCATTTGATCCAATCTATTGGGTTGGCCCATCCTCTAGCATCTATCACAAGACTGGACATATGTCTTTGCATCCCTAAAAAGGGTCGACCAATAGTATCCCATTGTCAACGCTTTTTGTCATGTCCTCCTATCCGCAAAATGTCCCCCACAAGGCTCATCATGGCAGGCCTTCAAAATATGGAATATTTCGTCTTCTCTTACACATCTTCTGATCTCAAGATCGGGGTCTGTGTAAAAAAGATGACCATCTATCCAACAATACTTGGCACTTTGTTGAATAATTTTCCTCTTTTCTCTTTCGAACAAATGTGTTGGAAGCTTCCATGCAACCAAGTAGTTAGCGACATCTGCATACCAAGGGGAGTGAGATGAAATTGCAAATAAGTGTTCATCTGGAAAAGAGTCCTCAATAGGAAAATTATCATCACTGTTAGTAAAACAAGATAAGAAATCAGCGACAACATTTTCTTTTCCAGGTCTATCTATAATGGTGATATCAAATTCCTGTAATAATAACAACCACCTAGTTACCCTAGCATTGGTAACAGGTTTATTCATTAGATATTTGATGGCCGAGTGGTCAGTGTGCACAAATGTAGGATATCCAGTGATATAATGTCAAAAATTGTTAATGGAGTAAACAATGGCTAAAAAATCCTTCTCGGTAACAGTATAATTAAGTTTAGTAGGGGCTAGGTTTTTACTAATATAATAAATCACATAAGGTTCTTAACCATCCTCCTGCGCTAAGAATGCTCCAATAGTAGTATCAAATGCATCTAAAGAAATGTGAAAAGGCAGGGTCCAATTGGGCCCTCTTAGGATAGGAGCTGTGGACAACATCTTCTTAATTTTAACAAACATTGTCTGGCATGCCTCATTCCAAATAAATTGTACATCCTTCATTAATAATGAAAACAAAGGAGAGGCAAGTTTGGAAAAGTTTTCTATAAATCTTCTGTAGTATCCAGCATGCCCTAAGAAACTTCGCACTTCTTTTTTAGTTATAGGAGTAGGTATATTTTTTATTACCTTGATTTTAGAGGGGTCCACCTGGATGCCATCAATAGAGATAAAATGCCCCAACATCACTCCTTCACTCATTATCATATGGCACTTTTTAGTGCTTAAAGATAGTTGGGTCTATTCGCAGTGAGTTAAAACCTTTTCCAAATTTTTCAATGCTTCTTCAAAATCTTTGCCATAAGGAGTAAAATCATCCATAAAAATTTCCATACTATCATTAACTAATTCTGAAAAAATTCCAATCACAGCTCTTTGAAATGTGGCTGGTGCATTGCACAAACCAAAGGGAAGCACTCTGTATGCAAAAGTTCCCCAGGGACAGGTGAAGGTAGTTTTATCCTGGTCTTCAAGAGAAATATGGATTTGATTGTACTCGCTAAACCCATCCAGGAAGGAGAATAAATTCTTCTCGGATAAGGTGTCAAGTACTTGATCGATGAAAGGCAGGGGAAAGTGATCTTTTTGTGTTGCCTTGTTCAGCTCTCTATAATCCACACAGACTCTCCATTTACCATTCTTCTTGGGTACTATTATGAGTGGAGACACCCACTCGCTGTCTGAAATGGGATATATAAATCCTGCTTCCTAGAGTTTCTGAATTTCTTCCTTCACTATGTCCCTAAGATTGGGGTTCATTGATCGTTGAGGTTGGCACACAGGCCGGGAGTCACTTTTGATATAAATGTGATGGGTGCTGATATTAGAGGGGATGACCCTCATGTCTGTGTACTCCCAGGAAAATTCCCCCTTATCTTTTTTTAAGAGAGTGACCAGGAACTTCTGTTCATCCGGGGAAAGCCTGGGATTAATATTTAGGTTTTTTCCAGACTCTACCTCGATAGGAACACTTTTCGAATTTTTCAACACTGGAAATATGTGAGTGTCACTGACTAATGCCTCTTCTATGATATTTTATTGTTCCTCTTCTTCTAGAGTAGCATTCAAGATCTGATAAATTTTCTTATTGACAGAAGTGGGTTCACTGATGAAATTATTAATGGCATCATCTTCAGTTTCATCTTTAAAAGTTAAGGCCTTCCCTATCTTTAATAATGGTTGAACGCCCTCTTCTTCCTCTGGCTCCATCCATAACGGAGTTTCAGCTTCTAAGCTCGGCTGAGCTGGAGGATAGAAAGTGAGGTTCTTTATCTCAGTTCCATCTGATATGGTCATAGACCCAAATCGACAGCTAATGCAAGAATTTCCTGCAGCTAACCAGGGCCTTCCCATGATCAATGGGTATCCACCTAGCTGTGACTTAGGTTGTAAAACTAAGAAGTCAGTAGGATACTACCAAGAATCAACTGAGATAACGAGATCGTCGAAGATTCCTTCAAGTTTAATAGTGGATCTATTTTCCAGCTCTAAAACGGTAGGAGTTGGCCTGAGATTAGTGAGCCCAAGTTTTCTTACAGTTTAAATAGTCATAACATTAATTGCTACTCCTAAGTCTACCAGTACGTTGGGTATTTGTGTGCGCCCAATCTGCACAGTGACAGTGGGATTCCCAGGGTCATCATATTTGGCCAAGAGGGTTTTACCCATTATTAATGTAGATAATTTCCCTATGACATGAATAGTGGGAGGATCCCTGGGTTTCCTTCCTGGTTTCCTTGTACATAGATCCTGAACAATTCTGGCATAGATGGGTACGTCTTGAAGGGCCTAAAGGAGTGGAATCTTAACATAAATATTTTTTAACTCTCCTAAGAGGTTAAACTGAGGTTGTCCCACTACCTTTGGCAACATTAATATTTTAGGGTAAGGTGGTTCCCTAATAAACTATGTAGGTTGTGTGTCGACAAATGTGTCTTTATGTGTCTCAGCCGTCATATTAGTAGGATTTTCAGTGCCTTCAATAATGGGGTCTCTGTATTGGATAAATACTATGGATTCATCCCTTCTTCATGCATAGAGGATGGAACATCCTCAATGATCAAAGGCTCCTCTATGTTTCCTGATCGTAAGTGGATATCATTGCAGGGTACAGGAGTAATGGATTAAGTAGGCATGTTGATAGTCTCGAACTTATGGACTGATTTATTATTTGGGTTAGGGTTATGTTGAGTAGGAAGCTGAGGTCGTATCGGCATATTGGGGACAACATTATTCTGGAGTTACAGCTACGATTGCTAATAAGGCTGAGGATATTGAGAAGGGTATGGTTGTTGAGGAAATGTTTGATATGGAAGCTGTGGAGAGGGTTGTTTGTGAGGAAACTGGTTCCCTGTATGGAAATTCCCCCATCCAAGAGACCAAGGATTTTGTTGGTTTGGTGGCTGTGGTGGCTAGGCCCAGGGATTCCAGGAGTTAAAATTTTGCATTGAATGTTGAGAGGGGTACCATTGAGGATTACAATAAGATGAAGAGAATTGTGTATTCATATGCTGCATATTATTCCAATTATTCATGTTATTTGAAAATGGAAACAATTCTAGAGTCATACGTTGATTTCGAGGCTGCTAGGGCTTTTTCTGTGCATTAAAGTAAGCTGGTTCCACCTCTGGAGTTGATGCCTACATAACAACCTTCATTTGAGGCAGTGATGGGCATTCTTTTGTATCATGATTCAGCATGCACAACTGACACACTTCTACCTTGTCGATTGGGCACTCCTTCATACGGTGGTTCTTCCTACATCTAGGGAAAAATACACCTAGTGTGAGATCCTCTACTGCTTGTTTCTAATTTTCCCTTAGGATATCTATCTCCGAGGAGATGGATCTTGTTTGTGCCAGAAATTGTTTCCAAGGCTAAAGAAACAAGCCAACACAATCTCAAATAAAACTCACTAAAGTAAAGTAGGTTTTAGGGTTTCTAGAATGTTTTCTTGGTTGTAAATTTGGTGACCAATAGGGAATAAAATGATGAGCTAAACAAAAACTAAATCATAAGCAAGTAAAGACAAAGATGCATCATATAATCAACAAATATCAATCAGAATATAATCTTAAAGTTCATTCAAGGCTGACAAGCATCACAAGTAAAGAAACCATGAACCAGCAATGAATATATCAGTCCAGTAGTTAAACAAACTCAAAATGAAGCTAAAACATATACTGAAGGGTATAAAGTGTCATATATTTCATAGTCTGTCATCAAATACATATAAGAGTTATGATACTTAGCTCACAAATAAGTCCAAAGACCTCCTGAAGTTCTCCCAAAAATCGAACCCATTTTTTGTCCCTTTGTCCCTCTTTTATAATTACAAAGAATTAGTTCTATCTCCCCTTCATTAGGTCAAAATTGAAACTACCCAGCAGTTACATTAACTAACTTTCAACTAATTGACTAAAAATAGCAAATCGGATTCCTGGCAAATATGGCGAATTTCTGGAAAATAGGTGTCAAAGAAGCTTCCACATCTCTCAATCCCTGACACCTGTGTACAAAATGAGAGATGATTTTGTGAATGGGGCCGTGATAGACAAAAACCTCTCTTGGTTTTTAAAAATTCATCTCCAATCAGTCGGAATCAGCCCCGCAATATGAACACTAAAACAGGAAAATATTAAATATTTAAAATCCCTGAAAAATAGGATGCAAATATTAAACCGAATCTTTCAAACCTTGCCATATGTTGAAAAATTGAGAGAGGTTTTTGTATATGCATATCTTATGAAAAAAAACCTCTTTTTTTTTTCAAAAATTCCTCTCCATAAGCTTGTGGTATGTATTTTACTTCAATAACCCAAAACAGGAAAAACTGAGCAGAATTCTTAGTAATTTTTTGCATTCCAAATAAATAGCACCAGCAGAAAGATTGGTTGCAGCCAAAGTGTTATAAATCCCAAAGATGGAAGCATCCCCATCCACTGCTTCATCCACTTCACCAGTTTTCCAATGGCTGAATGATGTTTCTGTATGATTTTAAGACCCTATTAATGACCTAATAGCTCTTTTTTCTTCAAGTTTTCAGAGCTCTGAAAGTTGATCAACATCATGCAAAATCCAAGTCCCCAAAGGCATCAAGGAGGATGATGTCCAAAGCACGTAGCAGAAACTTTACCAGACCAACCAAATAATGTTATGCCATACTAGTTAAAAGATGAATACTAATTTTCAGTATGTCCCAACAGGAATTAAATTCCAGTTAAAACCTACATGAGAACACTGCAGCAATAATAGGACATAAATCACATATACTAGGAAGCTCATTGAGAATGATTTAGAATACATGAACTCGAGAACATGAACTGATATCCAAGAAGAATTAGTGTACACAAATCCTGGTGCTTTGGCCAAATGATACAAGCATTCCAATTTTGACAATTCATTGCTTGCCCCACTCATTTTCCCAGCCATCTCTTGATCCTTCTTCATTTCCTTCAGGTTTTGGAATCTCTCTCACTAGGAAACGCTATATTGTTTGCCAATATCGATCCCTACCAACAAACCAAGCGTCCATATGCATACCTGTTGGGAACTCTACAAACAAGCACCTTGGATTGTGTTTAACTCTTTCATACAGCCTATGCATGTGTGATGGTGGAACCATCTCATCCTTGGAGCCAGATAGGAATAAAATAGGCTGTTCAATCTGATCTATAAGATCAACTGTACTCCACGGAGAACAAACCAGACAATTTAAAATCCTTGGACCCTTTGAATCAGTGCCTCCTATAAACCATTTCAGAAAAGGTAACAAAACTCCAGCCATGTCCAGCACAAATGTAAAAGTATTCTCCAGAATCAATGCAGAAACCTTTTCAGGATTATTTTTGGCAAGTGCTACTCCAACAGCTCCTCCCAAAGATCTCCCAGAGACAACTATTCTTGATGTATCAATGTCAGTCCTTTGGAGCAGATGTTGTAATGCTGCTTCTGCATCTTTGATAATACCATGTTGAGATGGGCTGCCATCACTTGCTCCATATCCTCGGTAAGAAAGCATAAAAACATTACATTTCAATTTTTGTAACAAAATGTGAATGAACTCTATCCAGTGAGCTATATTCCCGCATTTTTTTGGAGAAATAAAATTATTGGACCTCTGCATTCGGGTAAAATCCTGATGAACCTGGCCTTTTATCTCTTCATGCATAGGTGACCGAGAAGAACTACTGATGCTCAATGATCTTTGGCCAACATATTCTGCTTGTTTGAAATTTTGTGAAATCTCAGATGCTTCCTGAGAGAGGGAGATTAATGGGCTGCAAGTTTTTGGTGCCCCTTGCTGAATGGATGCATTACATGCATCATAACTATTATATGCAGTGAAATGAGATTCACTTTTGCGCTTTCTTAATAACATAACTGCTGCTGAGATTTTAGAGGGTAGAGACACAGATAATGAAGGAAATTGAGATTGCGTTGCTTTATATTGAAATTGATCTGGTTCTCTTTTGGCACCTGCTAATACAACCTTTCCCCTTAATTGCATTTGTCAAGGGATGAGCATAAGATATGATCATATGTATTTCACTATGTTTGAGTTGAAGGCTATGTGAAACATCTGAAGGCAAAACATCAAAATTTTGTTGTCTGCTATCCAGTAGAGGAACCTTTTCTGATTGTAGAACTTGATTACCCAATTTGATATGATGTTCAGATTCTTCAAGCATTAATACGTTGGGAAGCACTCCCTTATTTGTTCGCAAGTGCTCATTTTCCAGAACATCAAGGCTGATCTCTGGCTTCGTCATTTGGGTTATGGATTCCATAACATGACCTAGACAGTTACTGGAAATATCCACAGTAAACTTTTCTTCCTCCGACCTTTTCCCATCCCATGATAATGTACTTTTATCATTAGAAGGAAGCTCCTCATTGGAGGAATTGCCACTTATTTCTCTATCACTCCCCTATATAGGTAGATTTTCCAGATTTGTTTCTCTTGGAGGTAAATTGGATGATTTTTGTTCCTTGATTTTTTTGCAGTAGTGTTCTTTGATTAGCAGCTGCAGAAAACACGTTAACATCTTGCAAGCAGTTATAATCTTTGTGTACAACAATTTTCATAGTTGAACCATCTTCGGTGATTGCATGATCCAGTGTTGAATCAATTGAACTCAAATCAATCTTGAACAGTTTCCGGCCTTCGTGTTCTAGGCTTGCAGGCAGACTTGGAAAATCAACTGCAAGTGAAAGATCGTTCTCCAAGTCCAACGATTCCATAACCTCTTCCATTGGCTGCTTTTTACGTTTGTAAAATGCCTCAGTCTTATTTCCTGCTTCCTCATTCCCGTCCAGCTTCATAATATTTAATTTAGAACATCTTCCCCTAAAATCTTGCCTTATTTCGCTCACTCTCATCATTTGCCAGAAATTTGCATCCAGTTGCCAGAACTATTGCCAGAATCTCCCTCACATGAGACTGACGCCTGTTTACATGAAAAAAACTTGGAAAAACACATATCAAACATGACCAATGATTTATTTAACACTTTAAGAGCGAAATCCCCAAAAAATCGAACTGAAAAATGACCATTCTGGCAAAAAACGATTTTCTTGTAGCGCCGCAGTGTTAATTTTTGGCAGTTTCGCTACAAGAATAATTTAAACTCAATTTTGGCGCTATTTAGTCATTTTTTCCATTTTGAATGAGGTTTAAATGCTAAACTATGCTCTTAGAATATATTGTTGACATCTTTAATCAACATAATGACCTTTAAAACCCTTCAAAAACTAAAGGATAAAAAATAAAGTAAAAATCTAAAGGCAAAGTTCAAAATTTCACTTAAAAAACCAAAAATTTCTTAAAAGACGCAGAAAATCAAACTTAAGCAAATGAGTAAACTAGAATAAAAATGGCAATCAAAATATAAAATTAAAGGAAACAAGTTCATGACTTAACAGAGCTCATCATTTATGTTTTGAAATTTTCGTGGAGATTGCCTATCTTTGCACGAATGGATCCTCCATTAGATGAGTTTTGTATTCTGTCAAAGACATCATGCTCTAATTTGTCCTATTTGTCTCGTCTATTATTCCTAGAAGACCCCCTGGAATACCTTTTGCACAATTCCATGATATTTTCAAAGGACTCCTTGGAGATATCTCCCTTTCCTAATAGGTTTAACATGTCTAGGCAATCATCCCTAATCCCATTAAGTAGGATTATTTTGAGCACATCTAACCCCATATTAGCCTTTCCATCTCTCTATACATTATATAAAAGCCTTTCAACAAAATCTTCTAGACTTTCATCATCCTTATGTACCATTTTAAACAATTCTTCTCTCTTATCCTTGGTATTTCAATACTCCTGATATTTCTCCAGGAACACCTGTTTCATCATGTCCCAATTAGTGACAATTCTGCCTCCCAGGATCATAAACCAACGTAATGCATTGTCCTTCAGAGTGGCAGGGAAAAGTTTCAGCTTCTGTGCATTAGTGGTGTAGTCATAGCTGCAACAGAGGATGTCGAATTCAAAAAGAAATTCATCTGGATCTTCTGTTGCTTTTCCATAAAAGTGATGCAACACCGATGGATATCCCTTCTGGGTGTTGAATTGGAACTAAAGTGTAGCAACTATCCCTTCAGGTGGGGAATTACCCTCATGATGATGATTTTCTCCCATTTATTCTTCCTCTTCGGAATCGTGTTTGTTGCTCATATTTTCCTCTGTTTTATCCTCTTCGTCCTTCCACTGCTCATTGAATTTCTAATGGAACTGTGTCCACTCATCTTCAATCACAACCTTCCCATTAATGTGATAGATAAAATATTGATCAGTCGATCCTACAGTACTAACTTTGTCTTCCTCCACAGGGGTATCTGAGGGTGTTGTAGCTCCTCATGTGTTCTCCACTGTAGATACTAACGCTACCACTCCCGGGGTGATAGGGATTCTTCTGATAGGTGTTTCCTGATAGCGAGCCCCGATAGAAGAATTGGTTCTATCAACCAGATCGTCAATGAATGTTCTTCTCCCTAATGTTGGATTTCTCCCTCGGCCTCGACCACCTGAAACGTTAGTGTTTTGTGGGGTTCTAGGATTTATAAGATGATCACACTGTACCCTTCTTGTATTCATGCAACCCAAATCATGCAAACTAAAAAGAATGAAGAGGAATGAATAAAAATAATTACTCGATGCAACTACAATAGTGTCTAATACTTATCCTCCCCGGCAACGGCGCCAAAATGTTGGGCACCCTATATGCAAGTTAATTAAAACTGACATACAGAGTGTTCAATATAAATTGTCAACCTAGGGAAGTCTCTTATTTCAAGGATAATATGCACTGTATATTCTTCAAACACTAGGTAGCTGATGTTGTAAGTAAATGATCATACTTTCTTGTTCAGCCACACTCATCCCTTAATCTAATTCACTTTCTCAAGAATACAATCACAAACACCTTCTTACAACTCTTAACCTAGAATTAAAAGATTTAGGAAATAGAATCTAGATTACTTGTGCAGAAAGTAAAATCCCTAATTACCAAACCATCTAAAAATCCATCCAACTATCTTGATTTAGTTATTCTAGAAATTCAAAGTACATGAATTAAATTCAGTTATTCTAGAAGTTCAAAGTATAGGAATCAAATTCTGCAATTATAAATGCGAAGGAACAAATTGCAAAGATCTAAAGAAAACATCAATTGAAAGAACTAGGGATGAACAAGGCTGTTACAATTATCACACAGTTGCATAAAAGACAGTTAACCTATATAGTCGACTGTCACACCACACCACTGCAGTTTTACAAGAGATGCAATTACTGATCATCCATTGACACACAGCAATCGGTAATTGTTGCAGCTTACTATAAATAAATAAAGTTATCACAAAATCACACAACAGAATAAATGAAATAACTAATTAACTTAGCAATCCCTGTGGGAAGGCTAGCCTATCCTTCACACAGAGATGCTGGAAGTAACACACGTTAAAACGCCGAGATATGAAGAATCAAACTCCTTGTATTAAAAATGGTAGATGAGCACACAACCTTAGTCACAACTGATACAATAATTTGGTTAAAATTTCAACCCCTAGCTCGGAATAGTTCACAGTATTTATACAATTACAATCATAACATCTTCCTACTATTATCGAGTAGCCATGAAGATCTCTCGTCTTTAGGCTGCCCTAATTACGATGAGTTGTTACAATCATGGAAAGATGAGAGTAGAAAATACAGGAAAGATGTTATTCGAGCCAGAAATAATGATCATGATTAATTGAGAAGATGCTCCATGGATTGCAACTAATTTTGAGTAGCGGCGCACTATTGCCTCCAAATCTGTCGCAGTCTGTTGCAGCTACCCTTGTACATCTCGCGTGGAATAATCCCCTAGGACCGCGTTCTTTGGGAAACAATGGAATGGATGTCGATCAACTCAGCAATGAATGTCCATCCCTCATTTGGCATGTTTGGCCCGCTACACCTGTATTCTTTACATCTCGAATTATCTTTATAAAACCACCATATGTTCGCATAATTTAAGATGTAAAGCCCTAATTACCACAATCCTAAGCATTAATAAAATATGACAATGATTAACCATACCTGCATAAATTGAGGGACCACGTGAAGGAAAAACATTTGTTTGGTATGCATAATAAAGTAGGATAAGGAAAAAAGAGGTAAATAAAGGTGGTCAAAAAGGGGTCATTTCTGAGCCCAACAATTCCAACCTCTACTATAAAGTTAAGGATGATGGGATTATGATATTACTACTATATGTAGATAATCTATTCTTGACAGGTGAAGATAAGCCCATCATCGAATGTAAGAAGAAGCTTGTTGTGGAGTTTGAGCCAAAATACCTTGGAATGATGTATTACTTTCTAGGTCTTGAAGTATGGCACTATCCAGATGATTTTTTCCTAAACCAAGGAAAATATGCAGTAGAAATCCTAAAGATATTTGGAATGATAGATTGCAAGGTTATTCCTACTCCGATGACAACAACCTTGACGTTATTGAATGTTGATACTTTAGAAGTAGTTGATGCCACCTTATACAGATATATTATTGGTTCTCTTATGTACTTAACCAATACAAGACCATATATATGTTTTTTTTGTAAACACCCTAAGTCAATATATGCTGAATCCAAAACATATTCACCTAATTGGAGAAAAACATGTAATGAGGTATCTAAAGGGGTCTTGTTGAGGCCTGGAAATTCACAGGCAACAACAGCAAGGGATTCTCCCCAGTCAATGTTCCCAACTAGCCCATGACTGTTTGGTATAGGGAATCCGTCCGGTTTGCGGTCCGGCTACCGTAGGTCAAGTAACAAAAACAAAGGTTTTACCGGTTGCGGCCCGGTCCACCGTGTATTTTTGTATTTTTGACTTAATGTATGAAATGCAAATGCCTAATTAACCATGCAGGGTGGTGAAGGATGCAGGGAGCAGTCACAATGTGATGTGTAGGTTCTTACCTCTCGTCTTAGACTCACCAGCATCTGAATCACTTATGCAAGAATGAGATAAACTAACTATCTATCTATCTATCTATCTATCCTCGGGGAGCCAAATAGTGAATTATTTATGAGTAATGTGTATTGTACATGCAATATAAAGAGAAACTACAGTTAGCTGATATTTCTTTTCACAATGCATGAACGATTAAAGATATTTCAACAATCAGATAGCCAATTGTTTTATGAACAACATACATTACTCATGGTGGTCATTCCACAAAAATTAAACCAGAAATCATTTAAACAAGAATATAGGTTCAAAGAGTTAGAACGATCTCACGGTTAATGGACAAAAAGCTGGAAAAATAAAATAGTTCATCTTTCAGCCATCCACAGCATAACATTTGAAAGTGCCACCAATCTTTCTCCAACAAGAAAACAATACTTCTTTATTGCAAAGAGAAATAGTTCTTCTTACAATATCGTTTCTAGTCTAACTGGGAAAAAGCCCCTTATCCCTTCTAAGCTTTCTACATTTATACAAAAGGGTGAGATGGTTGGGCTGCCCAAAGTGACCTTTGGGCTTCCCAACTCTTCGTTTCCCAACGCTTGACTTTTCTCAAATGTTTTTTACAAAATGTTACACATTACAAAATGACTAATCCTTCACAAGGAGGGTCCCACTTGGGTGTCTAGAAACTTCTTCCAAGCCGAAGCTTCAGAGGTGATGCCTTCAAATGTGCAGGGTTCCAAAAACCGAATGTTGATTTCAAATTTCGTAGCCTAGTTCTTTATAGCTTCAACTCTGGCTGCGCTCAACCGAAACTGGTCCTCCAAAAGCTGCACACTAACGGCTGAATGGCCTACTTCGCTTCTCAGAATCTGGTCATCAATGGCCTTAATGTATTGCATTCATGGTTCTTCATCCTGCTGTCTCTTCTGCAACATTTCCACAAATGAATTGTGGTCTGGGAAATCATCCAGCCTCTACTCGGCCTCTATCTGGCACCGGTTGTATGTAGTAAGGATCCTTCTGAAAAATTCCATGCAGGCTCCCTTCGTCTTCTTGATTGCTTTCTTGAAATCCTCTACGGTGTTAATAGCAAATTCTATTAATTCATAATCCCGCTTGAGGGCCTGTTTATCTTTTGATGGCAGCTCTGCTGGAGTTTCTTCATTGTTTTCCAGCCTCGCCATTCTTGCAGTCAGGACTTCAAGGACGTCCTGAGATCTGTCCACAAAGTAAGAGGAGGTTTCCAAGATTTCCTCCAATCGGCCATCTATCTGCAGCACTTTACATCTCTCCTCCTCAACAGCAGTCTGTAAATGCAGCATCTTGGCCTTTTGGGCCAAAACATATTCTTTGAACGGTTGGAGGCTAACCTGCTACTCCCTTGCTTCCTCCAGAGCAGTTGTTAAAGACGAAATTTGCTCTTGATGTTTCTTTTCCTGTTCTCGGGTGTGCAGCTCATTGGCCTCCAAGATGATCTTTTGTTGCTCTTCTAGCTCTTCTACCTTTTGCAGCAGCTGTTCCTTCTCCATCTTCAACTCTTGATATTATTTCTGTACATTCTTCAGGCATTCTAGTGTAGTCTCCCTAGCCTGTATCTCTACTTGGAGGACCTGCAATTCAGCCTTAGAAGACTTCATCTCCATCTGCATGTCTTCATACTTTCTTTTCAGCCTATTTCTTTCTTCCCTTTCTTTCCTCAAGGTGTCTTTCAATTGGGCTGAGGATTTCTTGCACTGCTCCAAGTCAGTCATTACCTTGTCCATGTCATCTTCTGAGGCGTGGATTAGGGAAGCTCCGGCCCTCAAGGTGAATCTCGGATCCCGGTCTGTTCCCAACACAACAGGTGTATTTGTGATCATCTTTTCGGGCAGACCTCCTATCTCAACCTTCCTCTCTGTTCTCTTCATTATTCTCTTTGTTTCCCTGTCATAGAAAATAGTGTTGAAATCAGGGATCTCTTCCCCCTTTTTCTGCACAAAGGGGACCAGCTTGAGAGTGGGGACCATGGGCGTGCTGGCAACAGGTACTTGTGGGTCCTGCACCACGGGGTTTTCTAGATCTTGGGTCTATTCTCCGGCTGTCTCAGAGGCTGACTGTTCTGTCTGTGTCTGTGTCAGCTTCATCCTCTCTGCTTCCTGCTTTTGTAGCTCCTCATCGAGCTTCCTTTTCTTTTCTTCTTCTTCTTTCCTAGCTGCTTCTTCTTCTTTCTTAGCTGCTTCCTAAGCATCTTTTCTTTTCTCTTCTTCTTATGTATGTAGCCATCCCGCAGCTTCTCGTTCCAACCTTTGGGCTTCTTCATTTCTTCTCTTGGCTTCTTCTTCAGTCTTTGCTTGCTCGTCTCCCTTCCCACCCTTGGTGGTTATCTTCTTTTTGAACCTCCTCCTCAAGGCTGTCATATTCTGAGCATTGCGGAAGATGGATTCTTCCCTATCCCGATGATGGGTGTACTCGAAATGTACATTGTTTTCCTTGCAGTGCCCAGCTACTTTACCTTGGGAGTCGTTTTGATGGAATGGAATCTCGCCCAAATGAAAACTTTCTAATTCTTCTATGAATTCATCAGCTTTCTTCACCTTAGTGAACCTGTAACTTCCCAGCTTGAAGGGCAAAGGAGGGTAGGCATTCTTTTTATGTTCAAACAGAAAATTGCCTATTCCATCCAGGAACATTTGTCTGACTGCCTCCTTATGAATAATGTAATTAGTTGTGTATTTGGGCAGCAGGGAAGGTGCTCTCGAACCTCCAAACATCCTGAAGTATAGGCCATTTTCAGTCAAATAGTAATCTACATACTCCTATATCACTTGCAGTGCCTCCTCAGACATACAATCACACTCCTTCAGGAAAATGAGTGTGTATAAGGGCATGATAAAGTGTTCACATACTTCTCGATAATGGTTGTGATATTTGTGTGCCCACAGTGGTTTATAGGCAGCATAGATAGGCATTCTTTCCCTATCCCAGATGCACCTGAGTCCGAGGAAAGGCCGATTACACAATATGCAATCGATGAGTATGGAACTCATATAGAATTCCGATCTTTTTTGGTGCACTCCTCCCAAAGCCGAGGCCATGCAAGCTGAAAGACTATTCGAGACAATGCTGGCCCAGTTGAAAATTGTCCCCTGGGTTGCCACATAAAAAATGATGGGTATCCATTCCAGTTTGAAAAGCCTTCCATGGGCTCTCCCAAAAATCCTGTTCACCATCAAAGCTATGAACCTATAGGGGGACCTCAAGCTTGCTGTATTGTAATCACCCGTAAGTCTGTATCTGTAATGTTTTCCCTGCAGCAGCATCCTTTTAAAAGTGTCTACCAGGTCCATTCTAATGTTGTTCAACCATTGATCAGATAAAAGCACTTGGGCTTCTGGCAAGTGGTAGGCCAGAGCTACATATCCAGGGCTATATGCAGCATAGCCCTGTCTTTCAACATTTTCCAGAATCATTGTTGTGACATCTGCATGGGGCAGAATCCAGCCGATTACTTTAGAGCACGGGAACAATTCTGGTCTGGTGGCGATCTTCATCAGTGAAGATCTTTCTATGTTGGCATATAAGGACTCTTCTTCTAAGCCCATGTCAGGAACTTCTCTGTGCGTGATCAATATATATATTTCCCCTCATTGGTATTCAGGTTCAATGCCAGACATACACTGAGTGTCTTCGTATATGTATTCAGTTTTGGTAACAGTTTCTACTTCAGGCTCTTCCTCGACCACCGGGGCGTTATTCCTTTGCCTCTTTGACATTGTGGATTTGAATTCTTCCTGCCATATATAACATTGTAACATTAAGCAATTCAAGTTGCAAACATTTATATGACAGTTTGCAGCGTTTTACTCCTTCTATGTGTACCATGAAGCTAAAATATGTGTGTACCTAGGTTGAAATGGCCTAATTAACAGAGCTATTGAAACACAACGCGCATTATTCAATGAATTTGTCTATATCTAGCATGATGGAAAAATAGTCATATACAGTAAAATGTGCAGACTACCACTGCTGTATGATATTGAACAATTCTATCAACCATATCTACATTGATATGCAACAGAATTCGGCTCTCTGTGCATGCCATGGTCATCTCGCTGCGCGGGAAAAATAGTGGTAGTTACACAGGTTTCTATGGTGCGCTTGATCAAAGAAAAACCGCTTGTGCAAAACTACGGCCAATAACTATGTGTCGTGGTACACCCTCTTCCCTGACCCAGGTTCGAAACTGAGCATGAATTCGGTTGCGCAGGACCGCGTAGTCAGACGAATGGGGTTTAAAGATATGGGTAGCACCAAGTGGGACAAACAGCCCAAACCTCATAGATAAAAGTGGCAGAAACCTACTCCTACCCATCATCATTACGCAGGGTGGTTTGGCGCAGACATCGTAACGGTCGTCTGCGCCAAACCCCCTCACTCTATGCGCAGGGTTGCAAAACAAACGGCGGTGGGGAAAAACTATTATGCAGGTCAAAAGTGCCCCTCCCCACGGACCGTAATGTCACCAAGAACCACAATATATACATGCAACTACGGGGAAAGAAACAGCCGAAACACCTAGCCATGTAAAACAAAAACACCAAACGCTCAACGGAATGGGGAAAGGCAATAGAGCCTACCTGGCACTGATGTGTAATCGACGTGTGTGGTGGGACAAAGATAGTCAGGCTTCCACAGTTGCCACCTGGATGTGGGTACCGGAAATAGGGTCCAGACAAGTTTGAGCGATCGACAGCACGATAGCGATAGAGCACGGCAGTTGAAAATAACAATAGGATAATCCAACGTGCCCCCCCCTCCCCCGCTGACCTCATATATATACATACGGTCAAACTCTCGTGGCGGGTAACAAATCGGATGGCGGACCACTTTTGGATCGGAAGCTGAAAGCAAACTTTCTTTCGCAACGGTGGACGGCCAAAGTGCCAAGCCATCCACGGAGACATGCATATCGGAACCTCGGGAGAATATTCGTTGGGACCAAAGTGAAATAGAATCCGCAACGGCGGAGCCGCAAAAGATAAATCCATCCGCAATGGGAGAAAATTCTGAATCAGAAGAAAAACTACTACACATCGAAAGGGCTAGCGTTTCTTTCATCCGCAACGGCAAAATCATAAAGCAGACCACCTTCCGCAACGTCAAGACTTAAGTTGGAAGGAACAACACTAACGGCTCAGAGAGTTTAGAGCTTTGGCAGCCGCAACGGCGGAAGAACAAAGGATAAACCACTCCACAAAAAATGAGTTCAAAATCGGAAGCGGAAACCTTAGAGGATCGGAAAATCTAACACTTCGGCAGCCACAATGGTGGAAGCCCGAAGGGAGCGACCTTCCGCAACGGCAAGATCCAAACGACTTAGACATCCGAAACTCTAAAAGTAGGAGCAAAACCAAACAGTGATCGGGAGAGATTGTGATTAGTCGTCCGCAACGGCAGAAGGAAAAGTGATACAAGTTCCGATGCCAAAACACAAAAGCAGCCAATGTAAAAAACAAATAAATCGAAAAGGATGTCGAAATCAATATCGATTATCCCTCTGCAATGGCGGGCGGAAAAACAAACACCTTCCGCAACGGCGGAGAAAGAAAAGGCAAAAAGTTCCGATGCCAAACAAAAAGTGAGTCGATGTGAAACGAAACGTAATGGTGAAAAGTAATGAAGCCAAAACTGAATGTCCATCCGCAATGGCGGAAGCTTCAACCAAACAAAATTCCGACTGGAGCATGCTAAAAATGCATTCAGGGACAGCGATAAAGCTTAATCAAACAGTGGATTATTTCAAGTGCAAGAGGTAAATCAATTCAAACATTCTGAGAAATCATTATTAGACCAACTCAAAGAAGAAGATTGAGCTAATCCAAGCAAAAGGAGGGTCCTAAAAATTTTTGGAATTTTGGGAAATTGTTGCAGCTGCAACAATTGGTGACTACCTGGTGAACCTCAGATCTCTGAATTAACACCTTCCCAGTGCAATACTGTTTGAATAAAGTTGAAATCTTCTAGATGCTTCTGTCCCTAGACTGGCCAACATATGCATTTAAATCATTGAGCAGTAGTCCATTCTTTGGGGAAATGGTAACATCAGAAATATTGCAAGTCTGAATAACTCTTTTGAGGCCTGATAAGTAAGGTCTATTTTACATATCCTTAGGTAGTTTCTAGCTTGGACACCATAGGATTGTAACAGATAGTAAACAGCATTATCCTTTTGTTCCTCATTCACATGCCAATTGCACTTTTGTGCCATTTGAACTTTAGTTCTTGTGAGCCCTCCATTTTCCTTTCTTTCTGAATTTTTTATTCAGGCTCCTCTATCCCATAGTGCCCTTTTGTGTGAGAGAAGAGTTGGCTTTTCATCTCACGGATGAAGAGGAACTTTTGGCAATTTGAAATTTATGCTTTTGATTCTTTTCTTTGATGTGTATTGTTCCTTTAGGAGCTTTGACTCTTGATAGATTTTAGCTTTCCTGAAATTATGGAATGGGATCATTTATATATGATATATTTTTTACCCTGCTTCCTCTCCGTGGGTCTCTTGCTGTCACCCCCTTGGACATTTAAGATGCGAAATGGATGGAGCCTCGAAATAGTATTCCAGACCTCTTTTACTTCTGATTTATTTACAGGGGTTAAGTAAGACTTCAATGAATGCATGGCCAGTTAGGAACACTACTACTAGAAGACATTCTATGTTTTAAAGCAGAGTCTTTTGCTCAAGATTTCAGTTAATTAAGAACCCTGATGTTTCCATTGCAACCAAAAGTTTGCCTCCTTATTCAAAACCAAAAGAATCAAAGTAGTAAAAATAAAAGAAAACAACATCAAATTAACTAAACAAAAGAAAACAGCATCAAAGCATTAAAGAAAACAAATCAACTTATTTATGTACAAGGAAAAAGAAGAGAAAAATTCTGCCCACTCCTGAAAATCTTTTAATCTTAGGGATTTGGAGGGTGGGCTGAATAATATACATGGGACGTTTAACCGTGATCTAGCTCTACTATTTTTGAAATTGAACACATGTCTACTATCCTCCAGTCATCCCTTTCATCCTGAGGAAGTTGAAGGAGCTCAGGATGAGTGTCAATCATAGAACTGGCCTTTCTAGAGGTATGATGTATCAACTTAAACTCAGTCAGATAATTTCCCAGGACAGAAACAACGGATTCATTACCCTCTCCAAGCTTAGTGACAGTATGCTTCATGTAAGGCTCTCTCAGAATTTTAATCTGATTTGGGGTGCCCTTGAGAGGTAACAGTAAATGGGACCAATCTGAAGCAAAATAACCTTTTAACCTGGTAGACCAATATCAGTTGAGAATAAGCCCATATCCATCCGGTATGTCAACCACCATAATGTCAATAAATTGACATATCTTGTTATTTGCGGAGAAGCGAATGAGGACATTTTTCATTTCTCCCACTACTTTGAAACCCGTGCTATCTAATTGTGTGACTTCACAAGGTGTGGACTCTGGCTATCCATTAATATTCTTGCAAATCTCCAGTGGCATAACATTCACCGCTGATCTAGAATATACCGAGCAATTATGCACATTATGATTTAGCATTTCTAAGGTCAAGAGAAAAGGCGAGGTGTCAACTTTTTCTTCCCAACCAGGTTCTATGTCTTCTTCTCCTGGTTGGTTCTAAGTAGGTATGTCCTCTCTAAGCTCTTCAATTTCACTAGAGTTTCCCTCATTAACACCTATCTGTTCTTCTACAGGTTTGACAGGTTCATTAATTGGCTTAGTCTCCTGGTTGACAGTAGTGGCTCTAGGCGTTTTGTCCTCAACCTTCACTTCTACCTGTCTCTTGACATTCTCCTGCAAATTCTTAATCTTCAAAATTATTGCATTGTCTCCAATTGTTAAACCCCCATCCTTTATTGTTGTAGATGTGCATTCAGGTTTAGGAACACTCTCTTCAGTGTCAAACAACGAGACACCATTCCATGAAAACATGTTATCAATGTCTTGTTTCTCTATGATCTGGTTTTTCTTTTCCTCCTTACCACTGTCCTTAGTCAATTTAGGGTCCAACAGCTTATTCATCACCAATGTCATTGAATTTAGCCATTGAGGACACTTCTTTTCAGAATGAGGTTGTTGGTGAAAAGTACAGAAATTATCCCTCCCCACTTATGTTATGTTTATTGATGCTAAATTTGGGGGAGGGGTTTTCCATTGGTTGCTATCCTCTCTTTTTGGATAGTATGGTTTGTAAGTTTTCTGAATTTCCCTTTCTTTCTCCAGATCTACTATCCGGTTGGATAGTTTCTGCATGATTTTCAGCATTCCCTCAAAGTCATGTGATTGCTCCTCTTTAGGTTTAGACAGCAATAAATCTCTTCTATTTGTAGTTTTCTCTCCAGGTAAATCAGGATAATCTTCTACACTTTCCCTTTCAGCCTCTACCCTTTTTACCTCTTCATAAGTCTCTACCAGTGTAGGTTTGGCTTTCATCTTGGCAAACATGGCCAGCTCAGGTCCTAGGGATGAGGTATAATATTCAATTAAGACCTTGTCTGAGGGTCTGTCAGCTTCAGAAAAGTTCTTTAGGTATATTGAAAATCTTTGAGTGAAACTACGTACCTTCTCATTCTTTTCTTTTCTTAATAAACCAAGACCTTTCATCAATGAGGCATGCGTTTTTTGGGATGTCTATTTACTTCTGAAAACCCTTTCGAAGGTGTCCCAATCAGGAATGGAGTTTGCGGGCAAGCCGAAATACCAGGATGTTGCTGCTCCTTTCAGGGTGTGTGGGAACAGTCTACAGAACACATCTTCATACTCCCCAGCCCTTAGCCCTTCTAATGCTAGATAAAAGCTTTGCAGGTGGTCATCTACAGCAGTCCTTTCCTCGGGGTCAAAATTAGGCAACATCTTTTCAAAGGCTTGAGGTAGGTTATGCAAAGGAGGTGTGAGGTTCAAAGGTGATCTAACTCTCCAAGCCGGCAAAGGGTTGGGCTGGTTTACATTAATTCCAGCCATGCGCAAGGTGAATGAACAAGGTTCTGTGCAAAAGCAGCGTGAGGTGAAACCAAGCTTACTTACTTCAAAGGTAAAATCACAACTTGATGAGTCCACTTTAGTTAGGTAAAAAGCTTCAAACATCTGCTGGTGGGGTAATCTTGGGAAAATAGGTTTCCACGGTCAGCCATACACTGGCGGCCCTCCTTCTAGCGCCAGAACTATTGAGGCCTAGAAATTCGTAGGCAAAAACAGCAAGGGATTCTCCCCAGTCAACGTTCCCAACTAGCCCGTGACTGTTTGGTATAGGGAATCCGTCCGGTTTGCGGTCCGGCTATCATAGCTCAAGTAACAAAAACAAAGGTTTTACCAGTTGCGGCCCGGTCCACCGTGTATTTTTGTATTTTTTACTTAATGTATGAAATGTAAATGCCTAATTAACCATGCAAGGTGGTGAAGGATGCAGGGAGCAGTCACAATGTGATGCATAGGTTCTTACCTCTCATCTTAGACTCACCAGCATCTGAATCACTTATGCAAGAATGAGATAAACTATCTATCTATCTATCTATCTATCTATCCCCGTGGAGCCAGATTGTGAATTATTTATGAGTAATGTGTATTGTACATGCAATATAAAGAGAAACTACAGTTAGCTGATATTTCTTTTCACAATGCATGAACGATTAAAGATATTTCAACAATCAGATAGCCAATTGTTTTATGAATAGCATACATTACTCATGGTGGTCATTCCACAAAAATTAAACCAAAAATCATTTAAACAAGAACATAGGTTCAAAGAGTTAGAACGATCTCACGGTTAATGGGAAAAATGCTGAAAAAACAAAATAGTTCATCTTTCAGCCATCCACAGCATAACATTTGAAAGTGCCACCAATCTTTCTCCAACAAGCAAACAATACTTCTTTATTGCAAAGAGAAATAGTTCTTCTTACAATATCGTTTCTAGTCTAACTAGGAAAAAGCCCCTTATCCCTTCTAAGCTTTCTACATTTATACAAAAGGGTGAGATGGTTGGGCTGCCCAAAGTGACCTTTGGGATTCCCAACTCTTCGTTTCCCAACGCTTGAATTTTCTCAAATGTTTTTTAGAAAATGTTACACATTACAAAATGACCAATCCTTCACGAGGAGGGTCCCACTTGGGTGTCTAGAAACTTCTTCCAAGCCGAAGCTTCAGAGGCGATGCCTTCAAATGCGCAGGGTTCCAAAAACTGAATGTTGATTTCAAATTTTGCAGCCTGGTTCTTTATAGCTTCAACTCTGGCTGCACTCAACTGAAGCTGGTCCTCCAAAAGCTGTACACTAACGGTTGAATGGCCTACTTCGCTTCTCAGAATCTAGTCATCAATGGCCTTAATGTGTTGCATTCTTGATTCTTCATCCTGCTGTCTCTTCTGCAACATTTACACAAATGAATTGTGGTCTAGGAAATCATCCAGCCTCTGCTCAGCCTCTATCTGGAACCAGTTGTATGTAATAAGGATCCTTCTGAAAAATTCCGTGCAGGCTCCCTTCGTCTTCTTGACTGCTTTCTTGAAATCCTCTGCGGTGTTAATAGCAAATTCTATTAAGTCATAATCCCGCTTGAGGGCCTATTTATCTTTTGATCGCAGCTCTGCTGGAGTTTCTTCATTGTTTTCTAGCCTCTCCATTCTTGCAGTCAGGACTTCAAGGACGTCCTGATATCTGTCCACAAAGTAAGAGGAGGTTTCCAAGATTTCCTCCAATCGGCCATCTATCTGCAGCACTTTACATCTCTCCTCCTCAACAGCAGTCTGTGACTGCAGCAACTTGGCCTTTTGGGCCAAAACATGCTCTTTGAACGGTTGGAGGCTAACCTGCTGCTCCCTTGCTTCCTCCAGAGCAGTTGTTAAAGACGAAATCTGCTCTTGATGTTTCTTTTCCTGTTCTCGGGTGTGTAGCTCATTGGCCTCCAAGATGATCGTTTGCTGCTCTTCTAGCTCTTCTACCTTTTGCAGCAGCTATTCCTTCTCTGTCTTCAGCTCTTGATATTCTTTCTGTACTTTCTCCAGGAAATCCAGTGTAGTCTCCCTAGCCTGTCTCTCTACTTGGACGACCTGCAATTCAGCCTTAGAAGACTTCATCTCCATCTCCATGTCTTCATACTTTCTTTTCAGCCTATTGCTTTCTTCTATTTCTTTCCTCAAGGTGTCTTTCAATTGGGCTGAGGATTTTTTGGACTGCTCCAAGTCAGTCATTACCTTCTTCATATTATCTTCTGAGGTGTGGATTAGGGCAGCTTCGACCCTCAAGGTGAATCTCGGATCCCGGTTTGTTCCCAACACAAGAGGTGTATATGTGATCATCTTTCCGGGCAGACCTCCTATCTCAACCTTCCTCTATGTTCTCTTCATTATTCTCTTTATTGCCCTGTCATAGAAAATAGTGTTGAAATCAGGGATCTCTTCCCCCTTTTTCTGCACAAAGGCGACCAGCTTGAGAGTGGATACCATGGGTGTGCTGGCAGCATGTACTTGTGGGTCCTACACCACGGGGTTTTCTAGATCTTGGGTCTGTTCTTCGGCTGTCTCAGAGGCTGACTGTTCTGTCTGTGTCTGTGTCAGCTTCAGCCTATCTGCTTCCTTCTTTTGTAGCTCCTCATCGAGCTTCCTTTTTTTTTCTTCTTCTTCTTTCGTAGCTACTTCTTTTGCTTTCTTAGCTGCTTCCTGAGCAGCTTTTCTTTTCTCTTCTTCTTCTATATGTAGCCATCCTGCAGCTTCTCGTGCCAACCTTTGGGCTTCTTCATTTCTTCTCTTGGCTTCTTCTTCAGCCTTTGCTTGCTCGTCTCCCTTCCCACCCTTGGTGGTTATATTATTTTTGAACCTCCTCCTCAAGGCTGTCATATTCTGAGCATTTGTTGTAATCTCTAAGATCACATAAAGTTACCAATAACACATACTTAAATACAAAGACTATTCATAGATACTAGAGAC